>FN649759.1:542591-596139 GCA_000310025.1 Ectocarpus siliculosus | reverse complement strand
CCTTTTTAGATTCATTAAAATTAAAAAAAAACATTTTTTTTTTTATAAAAAAATTTTTATAACCCCTTTCTTAAAAAAATCCTTTTTATTTCACCCAAAAATTTCGACCTTTTTGGGTTATTTAAGGTTCCTCCTCCCCCCATGCCTTTCAAAAAAAAAAATTTTAAACGTTAAAATTTGGAATTGGGAAAAGAAACCTGCCATTATTCCTTTTAAAAGGGGGGTTGAAAGAAATTTCCCCCCAAAAAATTGGAATGGTTTTTTTTATTTTTGGGGGGGTTTCCCCCCCCCCCCCCCTTTTTTGAAATATTAAAACCCCATTTTTTGGGGGGGGTTTGCCGGGGGGGGGGGGGGGGGGGGGGGGGTTGCGGCGACCTGCGTTGCCGGCCGGCTGAGTTCAAGCGCATGCGTTTTGGCCGTGAATTCAGATAGCACGTGATACCACAGATGTATGCATAGGATCGGACGATATTACTCGCTGACAACGGTGATTAAGTGGGACGGGACGTGTTCGCGATTCAGTCTGAGATCTGTTTGTGTTGGCGAACGACTTGATCTCCATTTCTGGACCACTCTCCCGTGTTTGGAGGGTGGAGTCCGACAGCAGCAGCACTGGCAGGCACACATTTGGGATTAAACTCGTACAATGTTATTTCGGAGAGCAAGAAGACAAGCTGTTGTGTCCGTTGATTGGAGGCTGCGGTTGTTCCCGCTGGAAACAGGTCAGGCTTCACTAAGGTGTGCGACGCTTCTGCCTATCGTTGGGAAGTCCTTCGGGCGGAAAGTGGAAGGAAGGGTGGATGCGACATGTTGGGTATTTTTCCTCACCCACAAACCTTGGCGTTTTCGATGGAACGGCATGAATTGTCTGTGGCGCGTTATGTTTTTTTGTAGGAAACACGCCATGCCATCGACTTGGACGTGGTCAGCCCTCATGCCGCAAACACAGATGAAGAATGGAGCATCTCTTAAGGACGGGGGGGCAGACCGTTTTCCCTTGAGAGTGCAAGTACTGCTAGCGTTAGCTGAGAACCGACCATACCTCGAAATCGGACGACTGGACGAACGTAAACGTGCAACAAAGGCGTTTGAGGTTATCGAGCAAATTTAGCGATATGACGCTGTTGAAGGAAGGAGGGCATGAAAACGTGAAAGTCAAATCGTGACAAACCACGAGCATATCTGTGTGGTGACGGGGCTTTTGCGAGAGAGCCTATGGAATGGCCCTTTTCGCCACACGCGCCCAGCGACGTCGAAGGCGGGTACATACGGGAGACGTGCATTGCCTTGAATCTACTTTCGAAGGCAAGGCGAGCGTCTAGCAACCATAGGGTAATCCTTGTTCCAACATACACATGGGAACGGTTGACACAAATTCTGCCAACCCCGCTGTACTTACTATGTTGGATGTAGAGCGTGTAAAACGATCGATGGTGTTGCGCGCAGGACTGGTCTACAGGAGAGTTCATGCAGCCTACAGTAGTAGTTCCCCAAGGTGTTTTCAATTACATAGCTCCTGTGTATCTTGGTCGCCCCTTAGACGAAATTAATTGCAATTTGGTCGTTGGGGGAGTGAATCCCGGCGTGGTGTTGGGACAATGAAACGTCTGAAACATACGACTGTTGTTGAAACTCGTGAGGAGCAGCGGAGTGAATCAGGTCGAGTCAATCGCTTCCTTTACTCTTCGTGGCAGTCATCTGATACTATAATATCTCAACTCCTCCTGGAACACCACCTCCGAACTGGTTTGCTGCTGTTTAAGTGTGGCATTTCTTTTTTCAATCTGAACTGGTTACATAAATAATATGCAACATTTCATGAAGCATCGATAGCAGTTGAAGCGAAACCTTCAAATGTATTCCGCTTTTCTTTGAGCGAGATACAGCCCGTCTCGAACGCTGATTGCCACCTCAGTGTCGATCGCCGCTGTTTCCAGCTGATCCAACCTTGCGCGGCATGGCCGAACCGCCGTTCAATGACCAACATGAGCGCGTTTCTACACTCGTTCACCAAACCGCCGTGTTAAGTTCTGCTGGAGGCGTCCGCAAGACGAAACGCGACAATATAGTGACTGAAGTCGAACGTGACCCCCTGCCGAGGTAGATCCAGGGCTCGATCGAAGTAAAAAGAGGAGTCGAACACGTGGAATCCCGATATTGCCTGATCACTTGTTAAAGCTGATAACCCTAACCCGTGAGCATCACCCCTCTGGAATCCAGCGGTTACCCTATATACCACGTGTATATTTTGCACAGATGCAAGATGCTGTGCTATCTCGACGCACCGACCACGGAATGAAAATGTAGCAGTTGGGACAGCCCGGGCAAAATATTACTCGTTGTGCGCAAGTCTTTGATTGCAATTTGGTGCCTAGATGTGGTGAAATGGGCTCCAGTCTGCTGGCATATTTAGGCACCTCAGACAGACAGACAGACAGACCAGCGTGGCCCGTTTTTGGACCGGCTAGGCACGAAATCGTTCCGTTTTTTCCCGCATACACACCATGCACACAATCCCTTAAAATAAGCTTTTTTTTGTAAAACAAAAAGGGAACCCCTGCACGGGCCACTCTTCTCGCAAAAAAAACTATTAGAAGAGGACACATGCATACATTGTACACGTTCGAGAAAATACCCCAACCGACCGGAAGTGTTGGACTAAAAAATCCCTGTAAGGATGCACGAAGTTCAGTGTGTCTTGGTTCGGTGTGGTGGGTCACAAGTCTGTACAGGAGGTGAGTGTAGTGTTGAGAAATAGACCTGCCAGCCAGATACTGGGCTCACAGTGCATCTGTTGAAGCATACACTGAATGCTATTCTGTAATATGGCAAAGTAAAGAAAATGGCGTGCAGACAGACAAGTCTAACCCTGAACTGTGAGAGGTAACACCACGAGTATTCAAGTTACAGTAGTAAGTAAATTTTTGCCCGCAGGATTTGCAGCGTGGTTCGCCCCCAAAGGCGTCGATATGTGGCGCCGGTATATGTGCCTCGGACTCATGCAGCCAATTTGCAAGGTTAAGCTTGAGTTATGGGGGAGATAATTCGGGCTTGGCCAATTCTTCATGAAGCGTTGCATGGGGCAAAAAGGGACCAATGAAGAGCCCCGTGTCCAATTTCACTGCAGCACACTCCAGAGGAATAGCGGGGTAACATTTCCTGTTGCTCGATATGGCTGTCATATGTTCAAATACATAGATTGATCAGGCGCTGGAAAGTTTTAAGCAAAAATTACAAGTTGTCCGCGAGTCACTGTATGAAATTCCACAACTTCACATGTCACGGCCAGCCATCGATCTCACACACGGTCTCTCCTATCTCACACCACACTCATCAACTGAGAATCCTACCCCCCTCTTCTACCACCTCCTCCCCATCACTGCTATCACTGCTGGTACCGGCATCTGCCCCCGTTCCACCGAACCCCGTCGCCGATGGTGGCGCGATGGTGGGTTTGCGGGGAGGGGCTGCGGGAGAAGCCCCACCCCCCCCGGGCACCGCTTTGGGATTCGGGTGTCGGGCAGTGGCGGAGAAGGCGGCGGGGGGTTGTTGCAGGGAAGAAAGACTGCCCGGTAGGCCGTGGGCGGGCGAAGGTGTAGACATGGATGCTGCCAGCGCCGAGACTCTGAGGAAGTTGGGACAGGGACAGCACGTCAAGCATCGAGAGGATCGAACAAGAACGCCATCAGAACATGCAAAACCAGCGGGACGCAAGTCTCGGGGAGTTATACCGCGAGTTTCTCGCACACGCGCCAAAAAACGATGAGGTTTGCTGTTACTTCGTCCGGTTGAGGAGGCCAGGGAGGAGGCCGTTGCCGCCAGATTCCGAAAAAACACTCTGTAGCATCCTCCCAGTGGAAGGGCAGAGGGTCTAGATTCATGGCTAAACATCGCGGTAGACAGAGGTTTGGGCCTGCGGCCTCACCTTAAGCGCCACCCGAAGACATCGCCCAGTTTCAAACCGAACCCTAACAAAACCACTGTTGTGCTCAACAGAACCGTTCCAGTGCTAACCGTGCGGAAAATGAAAGGTAGAAGGCAACAGCAAGCAGCAACACGGCAACACGGTCATGTCCGTCCTCGAAACGTACCTGGCCTGAGAGGCGCTGCTCATCCCGCCTTGGGGCGGCGAACGCCTTCCGCCTGTCCCCGCCTTCGTCTTCTTGGCGACAGGTTTGCCGCCACCTAGAGAATGTGTCGGTAACGCGAACAAGGGTGGGGAGGAGGCAGCACGAGAGAGATCACAACAACAAGTTTGCCATTTGGCTTCGAAGAAAACAACAATCCAACCGATAACTCTCACGCCATACAAACAACGAAGTACAACGCACTCTGCGC
Organism: Ectocarpus siliculosus; assembly: GCA_000310025.1. Taxonomy (NCBI): domain Eukaryota; class Phaeophyceae; order Ectocarpales; family Ectocarpaceae; genus Ectocarpus; species Ectocarpus siliculosus. The sequence goes on along the minus strand of FN649759.1, from coordinate 591,801 downwards.
CGCACTCCCGTTTGTAGAGTAGTCTGCCGCCAGTGCATCAGACGTAGGAGCGATGGCGGCGGCGTCTTCCACTCTACAAGCACAAACCCACAATAGTAATAGTAATAGTAATATAAATAGTAATAGTAATAGTAATAGATATAGTGAAGAGGACAAACGAAGATGGGGTGGCGAATCTACAAGGCCAAGAGTTCGCACTAACAGCACGCCGTGCAACAAGGCCTTCTACGGGTCGTCTTGGGCATATCAATCACGACCCCTGCCCACCCTCACCAACAACTTTGTGGCGAACACCCTCCTCGTACATCACGAAGCGGCAATCCGAACCGCAGGAGAGAGATGGATACACACGCCATCCACCGCAAAATTCTCAGCGAAAAAGCGATAGTGGCGTTTATCCCCATCTCGTCGACGTTACTTTAATTCTACTGTGTTTTTCCCTTTGTTCTCACCTATCGCACCGCCGCCTCCAGACCCGCCTGATCCGCCCGTCTTCAACTTTTTTCTAGGCACCTATCAAAGCATAACGTAGAGATAAGATAAGATCAGCAAGGCCAAGGGCGGGATGAGATCGTGGATGAGATTGGCAATGATGGTCTCGTCGTCCGTCCACGACAGCCGGGCTCTGGGAAACACAAGGGCCTCGTGCAGAGGAACCGTCGGCCAAAGGCCTTCACACAGCTGGTGGCTCGCACATGGGCGGCCCGTTTCAAGAAAAGGCTGTAGGCACGCAACAGCAGAAAAACCATCCATACGAGAACAAGATGCGCACCACAGATTCGACAAAGGCTTGGCGCACATTTCTCACTAATGTCACCCGAGAGGCACTGAGCACCGAAAACGGGCCCCAGGCACACGTCTTGGTGGAACTTGGACGCCATGCACGTAGACTCGGGTATTGCGGAGGGAGGATTTCGCATGGCGACCTTGGTGGAAAATAATAGTACACAAGAGTTATCGTTTTCGGCGAAGCCCAACCAGCGGCAGAAACACAATACTGCAATCTCGCAAATCATAACTTATTCATAGGGGGCTCGCTGCTTAGGTATTCCGTGGGGCATTCCAACAACAAGCAACTTCTAAAAAAACGGTGGACTAAGTGAACGTACAGACCAAGTGGTTGAGCACTGTGTGGGTTTGCTGCGAAGAAAAGCCTCGTTATTGAAGCTAAAGCGGTCGGATGGAAAATGTGGCCTGCAGCAACGCACACACCCCCTCGCTGTCGGCCACTTCGACTGTGTCCATTTCTCTCTCTCTCTCTCTCTCTCTCTCTCTCTCTCTCTCTCTCTCTCTCTCTCTCTCTCTCTCTCTCTCTCTCTCTCTCTCTCTCTCTCTCTCTCACCGGGTGCTCGGCGGTGAGCGACTCCTCTACCTCCGCGATCTCAGGATCCTCCAGCTGGGCCTGGCAGTCCGCCATGATGTCACGAGCGTTCTGGGACAACATGGACCAGATCCAGGGGATACGCGGACAGGATCCAGGGGGTGCGCGGGCAGAATACAGGGGGTACGCGGACAGGGAAAGTAGACGTGCTAGATAAACATTGGTTGCTGTGCTTGGTCCTTGCGTTTGGACGGGCTTTGATTGGTCACGTCGGTTATTGCGGGACAACCTCTGACGGGGCTCCACAGATGCGTTCATTCGTCACACAACAGAACCCCGACAGACGTGTACGATGTGAGAATACACAGATCGAGATGCTAGTCGTATAATGAGCAGGGCACACCAAAACATCATGCACTACCTACTGTACTGTCTCATGAGCATGACACACAGACGGTTCCGGGAAAGACCCCACCAGTTTCCATTTCGATACTTTGCTCTGACGTGTCTTACGTGCGCGCTACAAAATACGGTTCTCAGCTGCTGAAGAAATAGGATGGGATAGGGCACAAAAATGCAAGGCGGGAGCTCCAGATGAGGCCAGCAGGGAAGCTGGAACGTCAATGACTTCAACCTGCTCTGCGGGAGATGACAGGGTGGGAAAGACAGATCGCATCCGCAGCTGTCCGTGGGACATCGCTCTATTGACACAAACAATACACACTTTTGTACTACTGTACACAGAGAAACTAAAATCCTTCGTTATTGCACAACATCAAGTGGCATGATGTGGAAACCTACGACTGCGCTGCAAGAGCGAAAAGGACACAACACAGATGTCTAAAACAGGCGGCAGGTGATCTGCCGCAGCCATCGAAAATACCTGGGCGAGGACATGGCCGTGTCCGTTGTAGATCTCGGCGTTGGTCACGAGCTGCAGCATGTCAGCGATCAGGTTTTCGCGGCTTGTGTAGCTGTGGTGCGGAGTGACCGACCACAACCGCGAAGACCACCGCCATCCAAAACGTTTGCCGTCGGAGAAAAATCATAGCCAAGCGCGTAGAAATGGAAAGGAAACAGCGTCCCGCGAACAGCGAGCAGCAAAAAACATCCACCAAGCAATAGCCGTGATTGTTAATGTTCCAACTGTCACTTGACCCGCAACAAAAGGGGGAGGAATTCGTCGGGGAAACCTACACAGCAGGTGTTTGGTGATGGAAAGCAACTTGTGCCTGCACCATGAACAATCGAGACTTGGAGTCCCCGCGGTATCTGAAGAAGCAAACCAAACAAACGAAAATATGCGCTACACGGCTTCGAGGAGACCGGGCACCGTACTAACTGCGACACGGTTTCCTTGAAGACCGAACACGACCTGGAGCGTGGCGGAGTGCTCGAGGTTACCAACACAAACTCCGGGGCGCAACTCGTGACATCGGCTGACCGAAAAGCTGATAACATCGAAATGGGCAAACGAATAGAATGCAACGCTAGCGAGGCCAGGTAATACGTAAAATAAACTTGTGTCGGGTAGGAAAAACTGTTGCCAAATCACTACAGAAACTCCGACCTGCACTGGATGGAATATCAAAACGAGTCTGAAATTAAACGTCCATTCTCATTGCACCGCATGTTGATGTTGTTGTTTGGAATCACGGGAGGAAAAGAGAGACAGTCAACCTCCCACGTAGCACAGGTGTCGTTGAGCAATCCACTAATTACTGTGACCGAAAACATCGTCCACATTCCTTGTGCCCCCCGTTCTGACCATTCCCATGTGTTCATTCTGTAACCAGGCGAAACGGTTCATCTCGGTACACCAGAAACGCGAGAGGGACAGAAATGAAAATGAGTGAAATCAGCATCTCGGCAGCAGAAGGAGCAGTAGCGGCAGTAAAGGCGGTCGTCTTCAACACAAAGGCACTCCCTTCTCTAATCTACAAACGATGTTTCGAAGCGGCACAGCAGGTCCGAGTCAACTCAACGGGTCTCACTCGAAGTTGTTGATCTTGTCCTGGATGGTGCGGAGGTCCATGGGCTTCTTGATCTTGGTGTAGTAGTCGGGGACGTTGCGCTTCACCGGTGCTCGGAAGTAGATCGAGTCCGGCCTCTCGGAAAGATTCTTGACCACACCTCTGAACTCATGCCCAGACCATGCCCCATGTCCAGCGGAAATCCCCATGGCCGTCGCCGGGGGTGGCGTCACATCCGTATCCATATCCATATTCGTATCCAGGCCCAACGTTAGTCCCGGCATACGGTGTGGTAGCAACCAGGAGGAGAGGGAGTCAGAGGACATAACAGACGTGCCATACGCATCACACGGTCAGTCAGTCTCTACCACTAAAATGCACCACAATACCATCAATCAAGTGCCACCCAAGGACTAAGAAGTACTTAGAAGTACAAAGCAAGACAAAAAGATGGACCCACCTTTTGTAATACAGCAAAACAATACAAGCACTTCATGCTTCACGCAGAGTGAACGTAAAACACCTCGCGGCATGATACCAAAGGGAAAATGATATCATGACAATAGTACCAAACACAGCAAACCTACGAAAGCATGGCAAAAAACAAAAACACAACAACAAAGACGGCTCTTGGAAACACATTCCTACGAACAACTTTCTCACGTGAGAAGGCTCCGCATCCGGTTCCTCGGACGGCTGTCGCGACTTTCCACCGTCGAGCGTGAGTTCTGCCTCTGGATCGCGTAGATGTTCTCCTCAGGCTTTCGCACTCGGCCCTACGTGTGAGCATGTAGGAGAGTGCAGAAAAACCAGTTAGCTTTTGTTTTGTTTGCGCTTCGTGTGCGGTGATCCCAGAGGCGAAGGTAGCGTGCAATAGCACCGGTGAAAGTTACCAGAACACAGCAGCAGCACAGACGTGTTGTGGGAGGTACAGCGGGCAGGTCATTGCGTTGGTGGATCGTTGTCAACAAAAAAACAAAAACTCGCAACGCGAGGAAATGCGGCATGAGTTTCCGAACTTCCTCTCCGCGAGGCGACGGCAACAAGACAGAGCGAGCACCGCACATTCCAATCACTGTCTGGCGATCTGGCGAATGAGAAGAGATGGGAGGGGAGGGCACGGGATATTGGATTCGGAGCAGGTTTGCTTTAGCGCAGCAGTACCCGACCTTTCCTCACACGCCGCGAAAAGGTAAGCCGAATTAATCGCAGTTCTCACAGCCAACGGAGGACATCTATCGCACGCCGATGCTAAAACCACCAGCATGATTGATTCTCACATACAGTACACACGACCTCGTAAACACCTGTCGTGCCTTCTCCTTTGGTTTCGTGCATTGCCTTCATGCCTTCAAATGCCCGTTGACAACGGCATGCACATCCAACAAACAATCAAAGCATCGATTCAAGCGGGGCTTTCAAAGGACAGCTACAAACGGGGCGCAACAAGCGATATTGCTGCCAATAACGCCAATCGATGCCGACAGCGCATGACCCCCACACGAAGAACCCACCCGAAGGGGATCAATTGGTCATGGCCAAACCACTCCGTGGAAAAAATACAAAGCAAGAGTCAGCAAGGAGCTGAAAAAAAGTACAAATATAGTAGGGAGCTCGCGCATGCACTCACCTCGGTGCTGCTTCGTCGCCGTTTCTTCTTGTTCTCCTTGGGAGCAACGGTAGTAAGTCCTCCAGTTTTTAGACGGATCTTGAGCACCGTCTCCTCCTGCCCCGCCGCGGCGCCCCGCTGCTCCGAAAAAAGAAAAAAGCAACAATCAACTGCAGCAACGGAGCCCCGTACACAACTCGTAAAGTCATCGAAACCATAGCGCGCCTACCGCTATTTAGCTCCTCGTCCAAGGTTCGTTTGCCAACAGGCGAGAGGACGAATGTCAACCCCTGATGACCCCGTCCTCCATCGCAGCGAAGGATGCGTCCGACTTTACCTACTTCTCCTCTTCCCGGCGTTTCAACCCAAGGCCTTCGATTGAATCAACAAAACATCACCTCGGAGAACCTTGCGAACGACGACAGTAAAGAACCGACACCAATCTTGCTGAGTGCAGGAAAGGTCGAATGACTGTCCCGATGGTGTCGGCACTCGATAGCCCGCTCAATAGCCTCATACGATAGAGAAGAAAAAGAAATCCGACAACCCAGACATACCCTTCACAGACACGCAACAATCGATACCTCCACCCCCGCGATTCGTCTTCTCCCCTTACCTCCTCGTAAGCCGCTGCCTTTGACTCCGCCGAAGCCTGCGGCCGGGGCAAGAAGAAACTCAACGGACTGGCGCCGCCGACACCTCCGGAAGCTGCGGCACTCTTCAAACGAAACAAATTTCGATTGTGCAAAGAGGAGAAGGTCGACAATCGAACGGCCGGGACCGTTGTGTGCGAGTGTCGGCATGCCACGGAAAGGCGCAAGAGAAAGGAGGGGGGAGAGATTAGTGCTGAAAAGCGTGCAACATGATTGGTCCGCGGCATGCGGTCGAAAGAAACAGGCATCAGCGGAAAATGAAGCACGAAGTAGTGCTAGGTATTATGAGAGGGATGACACGAACGAAGACGAATACTTCACTTGATCAGCTAAACCGCCCAGGTACGGCACACTCAAGCGGTGCAAGCCATTCTTGGAACGGAATCATTGATTCTGACAGTCCCGCCCCAACAGACGAAACAATAGGCAGCAGACGATGCCGACGTGCCGCACGGCCATCGACAGGGAATTATTGTTGGTACCTTCGAGAGGGCCGTCTGCTTCTTTCCCCCCCTTGCGTCCAGCCGCACGAGGTCCTGCCTCCTCAAGGAGTACGAAACCCTGACGGTCTCAGTGCCGTCCGGCCTAGATTCGGGCAGAGACATTGAATGGTGCAATCAGTTGTCGAAGCGGTGGGGATGACGGGGGTGGACCCTGTAGCAAGAGCGAGATATGGGGAAAATAACCTACAAATACTATGGAACAAAAATACACTACAAATACTATGGAACAAGAGAGAGATACGGAAAACAGCGACAGCAAAAGCAGAGGAGGCGGAGAAGGAGCAGGAGGAAGCACGCCGTAAGACAGGCTCGGCGATCACTGCCGCCAACGAAGCAGGGAATGGGGTATACAACGTGACAATAAGTACATGAGAGACTTGCCCGGAAACTACGTAGGTGCACCACGAAAAAGGCAGGCAGAAGGCAACAAAGCAAACAAAAACGCAGTCACACGCAAAACTATGACCAACTTCCGAACACGAAACGACAAGATACGACAAGAAATGCTTGGAAGTACGTACCCGACCGTTCTGGTGATACGCCTCACGGCCTGCGCTGGGAGTTGCGCCCGTCCCCCCAGCTGCCCTAGCAGCTCCTCTGTCTGGGCCTTCCGAGCTTCCACAACGTTGAGCGACATGCTCCCCTGGGGAGCGGCATCGGACCCCTGTTTGCGCCGTGTGAGGGGGGAAGCGGAGCAACCCAGGATGCATCGCGAAGTTGATCAAAATCGCAACAACAAAAAAACAGGATAGCTTTGTGTACCGGGAGCGTGCGCCAACAGGCAGTACGGTGTTGCGGAAACGGCGGGCCCAAACATTGCGGGGAACATGATCATCCATCTGATAAAAATAGCGAGCAATACAGGTCATCGATGTAGGGCTCCGGGCTCTATTGCCACCTTCCAACGGTCTCGTGTCTCACGGCATAGTAGCATAAACGACATCTCGCCCCCCCCCCCTCTCGAGCTCACCTCTCCCGTCCCCCACCGGGCCGCTTCCCCTCGAACCCCATGAAGGTCCTGCTGGAGCATGCGGTACTGTCGCTCGTCGTCGAGCTCGTCCGTGTTCTTCTGGGACGAGGAAGACAGGTCTTGGAGGCTTTTCGCAACCGGGGCATCTCCGTCTCCGTCCCCCCCCTCCAGCGTCTGCACGACAGTCATTGATTGAGGGTCAGACACGGCTCAAGTTAGTTGAGTGAAGGACCATGTGCGATCATGGCGCAAGCCGTGCGGGCCCTCGCACAGGTGCTGAGCCGGTGCGGAGCACGTGATTAGAAGACAAGACCAGATCTTCGGAGACTGGTACGTTCCCGGGCGTACTTTTGTCTCAACAACTTCGAATCGCCGAAAACACTCAAAATAAGATGGGTCATATCATACCAAACATGCTGTCTTGCCGTAGGGTAGTAAATAGGACCGAACGTACGCCCGACGCCCGTCGCCGTACACCATCGGCATCGCCACACACAGAAAAGCGCCTGCCGTTGCCGCTTCCGCGGATGCTACTGTCGCCACCACATTAGCAGCAGCAGCAGCAGCAGCAGCAGCAAAGAACGTACCTCCTCCATGTCGCTCAAGTTGAGGCCGTCGTTTTCGTCGTCGTCGTCCCCGCTAAGGTCGAGGTCATCCACGTTCAAGCCGTCAAGGTCATCGTCATCATCATCATCGTCCTCCTTGTCGTCGTCGCCGTCCTCCTTCTCCTCGCCCTTGTCGCTGTCCTTGCTCCCACCGGGGGACGCCCCTGCCGCCTTGCCCTTGGACGCTTCGCCGCCCTTACCCTTGGAGGCTTCGACCTTATCCTTGGCCTTGGAACTTGAAGCGGACTCACTGGGTAAATAAGAGACAGACAAGAGAGGAAGGCCGCGAAAGGCGTACGGTACGCTCAACACTCAACAGTAACAAGCAGGGGAACTTATCTTGCAACAACCACACAGCGGACAAAAGTTCGAAGTCAAGTTCGCATATACAAAAGACGCGGAAGGATCAGGTGGCCAAGGTTCCGGTTGAGGGAAAGGAGGAGAGGAAACGAACACGCCGAAATAAGGCCTCTGAATCGCAGGCAAGCGAGACACCCATGACTACGATGTAGGATCGATCACCTGCCGTATTCCTGCACATCTTCCGCTGTTGCCGAAAGCGCCAGGGCCTGTCTCTCCCAGATCTCGTTGCAGGTTCTGCCAGAGGAAAAAACGGAACAGCGGCAGCCGTCGAGAAAAATAATATAAAAATGAAAATTGTGCAGCGGGCGTTGAGTGAAGATAAGTACGACCGAGCTCAGCAGAGCCAAAAAAACACTCGCCCGTGCGCTCAGAGCTAAGAGGGGCTGAGGTGCTGGACAACTCTACGTAAAGTGACGATAGCAACATGGATATACCATTGTGGTGAAAAGAGTCACGCTAGGAAGACGAGAGACGCAAGTTGCAAGGGACCACCTACGGAACGGTATGGTACGGTATGGTCCGGTAAGGTGCTGCTACTCCCACTGCGAGGAATGTGAATACATCCATTCGCTCGGCAACAGTTATGGGGACGACACCGTTGCCACTTGACGGCTTGTTGTCGTTGTGAAAAAATAGGCCTGTTGTCGTTGTCCACCGAGTCTAGCAGCTCTCACAGCCACAGCATAGGTTGCCCGCGCCCAAAACGCGCAGCGACACGCGCTACGTGTACCAGATATCGGCCTTTGGCGTCCGGTATGCATAGGTCATACTCACGCCCGGTAGAGATCCTTGTCGATGGTGGCGTTGGGCCGCCTCTTTCGCACGAACCGCGCGTAGATGTTCTGATCTTTAACGTTTTCGGCCACCTGAACACACCATTTCGGTTCGATCCAGTTGCACAAATAGCCACAGAGGGCGATGAGAGTGTTGAATTTGAGGATTGAGGACCACTGTTGAATTCACGAACTGTCCCCACTCTGCATTTCTATTGCGACTTCGCAGCGCAGTAACTCTGAACAGCAGCTTGAACAAACCATGCTGACGAACCAACAAAGGGAGGCAGCATGATACCAGCAGAAGCTCGTGCGCAAGGCCAACAATCGGAACTGTACCTACCGCAACGCCCGCCAGCTCTTTGATCATATGCACCCTGTCCCAGCGTCGGAGGGTCTTGACAGTGTCCTTCGGGATTCCCATGGCTTCGCACGTCGACGCCAGCTGGAGCATTGTCAGTCGCCTGAACAGTCAACGCGCCGAGAGAACCAGCAAGAGGGCGGCCACACAGTAAAACAAAATCAAGACAAGCGAGCAGACACACGAGAAGACAGGCAGCCTGCAGATGGACAATCTAAGGCTAAGAGGAACTCCAGATTAGCCAAAACGCTCGGACCGAGTGTCACAGCAGAGGCTCGTGTGTGCGAGTGCGAGGAAGACAGTTCCTTCGTTGAAGAGACGCTTGCAACATACCGAAATATGTGGGAAATCAGGGTACACGACAAAACCACAACAACATAAGCAGCAGCAATAGCAGCAGCAGCAATAGCAGCAGAAGCAGCAGCAGCAGCAACAGCAACAACATCATCATCAACAACAACAACAACAACAACTGCTACTAGTAGCACCAGCACCAGCACCAGCAGCAACAGCAACAGCAACAGCAACAGCAACAGCAACAGCAACAGCAACAGCAACAGCAACAGCAGCAACATCAGCGACAACAACAACAGCAACAGCGGCAACATCAGCGACAACAAGAACGACGACGACGACGAATACCTGAGGTCGCTGTTGGTACCGGTGACCTTCTGGACGCTCCTCTCGGCGACGATCTTCTGGCTAGTTGTCAAGGAAGCTGTAGCCTTCGCCTGCTCGGCAGGACGTGGTAGGAAGCTGAACCCTTCTCCACAGCCAGAAGGATCGCCCATGCCGCTCAGCATCAGGAGACTGGCCGCCTGATGAGTAGCCACGAAAAGCGTCAACGGGTCGGGTCATACGGCACGCTACGAACAACTGCGGGTGGTAGCAGGAACAGCCGGCCGTGGGTTCGGGAATTGCATGTTCAAGCGACGGTCGGCATGACGGAGCCAGATGTGCTGCGTACCGCACGACCGAAAGATAATCCAAGCAGGCACCAACGGCACAAAGACTCGTAAAAAGAGTGGCTGCGTACGCACACGGACGCCTAGAAGGCGGGCATAGATGGGGCAGAATAATTTTCCGAGAAAAAAGTTGAAACGTCTCCGTTTGCATCCCCGAAATCTCGTCCGTGCTTCCCAATCATCACACGTATCCATGAATAACCGAAGAAATACAAGAGTTACGGGCGTTAGACGTTCGCATCAAGTTGCTTAACGCGACCATGCCTTACACAACGAAGAGCTTACACACAGGCACATGTGGGCACGGTAACGAAGGGCGCAAGCGTGCAATATTCCTACCTAGATCGTACGTGTAACAGTGGAGAATATTCAGACAAAGTTCAAGAGTACACAGAGACCTCCCGATGTTTTTCAAGCCTACTTGTCGAGGCCCCGGGGTTCTTTTGTGCCGGCTATGTATCTCCGTAGAAAGGGTCTTCGGCCCAAAACACAACGGAGAGGGAGATCACGACAAAGCCCACCCCGGCCCACAGGCTCATGAGTACGCCTAACCCCCCTTGAGAGACAAGTCGAGACAAATTAACTATTGCGGCGGTCATCCTGCGCCCAGTACTTCGGTGCTTGTGGATTTGTTTGTTCCGCCTATATGCCTGTGTGTGTGCTTGTGTGCTCTGCCTATGGCTGTCTATCTCACCGGGGAGGAAGTGATCCCGTGACGCTTGAGATAGTTGATGGTGAGAGTCCACGGCACCATCTGGAGCTCCTTGTACATGTACTGCGCCACGGCTCGGACGCGCTTGAGCTCCGTTAGCTGGGTCCCAAGGATCTGTTCATTAATTTCCGCACATCGCAAAAAGAAAAAGAGCGCTACATGACCCAAGGAATCGAAACGACAGGCAATGCCAGGCACGAAATACCGTTTCACTGGCCGTTCTCTGGCCGTCACTGTCTTGCCAAGCACAAGAAATCAGCAGCAGCGACGGCAACAACAACAACAACAACGGGCGTACACGCTCGCCCACGAGCGGACATAAACGGCGTCCCTCTCCTTCTCGTTCTCATGTCTAGGTTGCAAGAGGTCGTTCAAGCAAAGGAACCGCGTGCCGCACACCACAGTCCCGCTGCTGCAACAGCCCTCACCGAGCTCCGCCGCATGAGTCCAACAGCGCGTTCTCATCACGGTATTCATAGTGCATTACGCATGCTGTCCTAGGCCGTACGTTCATCATCATACATATCCATCCCATCCGTAGCGACCGCTGCCCCACAGCCGATCCGTACCCCAGGTGGGCTACCACAAGCGCCGCACCCCCTGTACCTTCGCCTTGAACTTCCCACAACGACTATTGCAAGCTACAGCACAATCAACAGGTCATCATAGCGTATGGCAATCACACATTTACGACCAACGTCCCCATGAACTTGACCCAACCGTGACCGTACACGATGGAGTGGTGGAGCTGATGTCAAAAACGCCAACCGTCCGATTATGTATAACAACACCGCAACCGCGCACCTCCGAGAGCTTCTCCATGCACGCGAGGCGCCTTGTCAGTCCGCCGTCGTGCTCCGGAGGCTGCCGCCCTCTCACCCTAGCCGCCCTCGCCAGGACGCTTTTCTGCTTGCTAAGCGCCGAGCTCGCGGATCGCACCTCCTTGACCTGGGCCGGACGGGACGGGACGGGACGGGACGGGACGGGACGGGAATGGAACGGAACGGGGTGGGGTGAGACGGCACCCAACTGGACGGGACGGGACGGGACGGCACAGCGAGGGTCCGAAGAGAACGGATTGTAACAAATGCTGCAGGTACACGACAGGCATCCTACTTGATGCTGGCGGGACTGGCCACGGGCGTTCTGCATCCTGGGGAGGGACGGTCGTGGCCGAGGCGATTCGCAATTCCGTTAAAAGCGAGACATCACAGTCACACTTGGCTTGGCTGCGGAAGTGATTAATCCACAGAAACGACACGGGTCAGTCTCTTGACGCTTTTTTCCGTTCGCGGCTGGTGCGCACACGCGTAACGTGCCGACGGTTTGTGGTCGCGGATGGCGCCTCTTTCGTCCCACGCGAAGCGGAACGAGACGAGAGTAGCGACATCGAAAGCGGAAGCCCTTCGTCGAGTAGCGACATCGATAGCACAAGCACTTCGTCGAGTAGCGACATCGATAGCAGAAGCCCTTCGTCGAGTGGCGACATCAACACCGGAAGCAAGCAACTAACACCAGAAACCACCCACCTGGGCCAGCAAACAGTCGTGGCGCTTCTTGATCTTAAGGAGGAACTTCGCGACGGCATCGTGGGAGGTCAAGGTGTCTAGCCCAACGTCAGAGAGGTGGGCCCACGCAGACACCATGCTCTCGAGAGCGCAAAAGTCCTCAGGTCGGAAGAGCTTTGCCGCCTGTCGGAGGGGAGGAGAAGGGAGACTTTCGTTTCTACACGTGTGATCGAGTGCATGAGTGTTCGTCCATTGTTCACGATAGATACTTAATCAGCAAAGACCGCGAGAGCCTGCTGGTCGATTAAACCACGGTAGCATCAACGGGTCGAAAGAGGCAATCTCCCAAGTCTGCGCCGCGTGTACATTTGAGTGCGAGTGCTGCATGTGTTCATTTACTCGTGAACGGTCGATGTAGGCCAGGCACTCACTGCAGGAACTGCACACAATCTGGACACCAACGCGGCACAGAAACCACGATCAGACCGAAATGAACATGAAAAACAAGATGAGTCAGGGCAGGCAACCACACCTGCGCGGTGACCTGCTGCATGTTGAGGTCAGGCTTGGCGGCCCACAGGCTCTCCGTCGATACTGGGCCGTCGCCATCGTCCCTCGCGTCTCGCCTCTCGCCGATCTCTCGGACCATCTCCTTCAAACGCCCCTTGGCAGAGTCCTGACAGCAGCACCAGCAACAGTGGTGGAGAGCGAGCGAGCGAGAGAGAGAGAGACAGAGAGAGAGAGAGAGAGAGAGAGAGAGAGAGAGAGAGAGAGAGAGAGAGGATGCGGCGGGAGATGATAGCTGAGCAGAGACTTGATTGACCGAAAGTAGAGTCTGTTGGATGCGCTTTCAACCCAAACGTCGACAGCAACAGACGACCAAGAAGACAACAATATGTATCATGAACAGCAACGTATAATTCAGTGTAAGGCTTGAACAGACCCAACATATTCCCAGTTTCCAGCCGGTTAACCTCCTTTCACTGAAATACTTCAACACATCCCTTTCGACTGTGGCTATATCTCCAACGGGTAGACATCCTTTTCTGTGTTCTTATTGTAATATAATAGTTTCAATAAACAACGACGTCGTCGTGCTGAACATGCAACTGTGCATACCTTGGCCCTAGGCAGTGAGAGGAACCTGGCCTCCTCGAGCACTTTCTTGAAGGGAATCCCGGCGTTGCCTGCCTGTGCCGCCTTGGTCGTGTCGAACAACCGCTTCGCCAAAAACGTAACGATGTTCAACTGACAAAAAGAAACGTACAGCAGTAGAGAGAGAGGCATACCCATGTTTTGCATGCGTTTCGAGCGGTTGGACCATTGCCACGCGTCTTCGAGAGGACGCGAGCGGGTGAGAGATAGCTAGCAATAGAACGGGAGACATCCGATGCGACATGGAGGAAGAGACGCAGGTGTCAAAAGAGAAGGAAGGCCAAACAAACAGACAGCACAGACGAGAGACGCTTTACTTACATGCGTGGCTTTTGACGTGGCCTTCGTGGGTTCCAGTGCTTCCATCTGCGGCTCAGTCTGCCCCACCAAAAACACGCTATTAAAACGAGCGTCGGAGCAGTGCGACAAAGAGTGCATGGGCAGAGGGCGTTAGGCAGTTTGCAAAGGGATTGATTGCCCGCGTGAGGATGGCGGAAGAGGATGGGGGTGCGAAAGGAAAACGATTCGAAGCTTCATGACCGACAACGACTGACACAACGGCTGGGAGGGGGGAAATCTACCCCCCATCCGACATGACATACACGTGTCCAAGTGTACCTGCATTGAAAAATACTCACGTCGAACACCTATGGGACTTTCCAAGTACTCCATAAGGGACATACCTACCCACAATGTCGCTGAACTTACCGACTAAACTCGAGTTCGGAACAAACAACAAACGCGAGAGCCCCAATACTCACACTGGCATGGGGCGGATGACGTAGAACTGGTTGTGCCTGAAGGTGGCCTTGGAGGAAGAGGACGACGATGACCCTGCGGCACCCCCTCCGGGAGCATTTTTTCCGCCGCCGCCGCTGCCGCCGCTACCGCCGCCCCCTTTGTCGCCTCTGAAGAAAAACTGCGGGCATCGGGGGGACTTCGATTACCGAAATACAACCGTGGACTCGCACGGTGCCCAGCCCAAAACCAAGGTGCCGCATTGCGGGGTATTTCGGCAGGTCATTCGAGAGTTGGTGACCTCATTCGGGTAGCGCGAGCAATGCGCCATCACCCGCCAACCCGGTGAAAATCTGGCCCATTCTGCGATCGACGGACGGTTGCTGCCAAACACTACGGCTTCGTTTTTTTTTTTTTTTTGTCTTCACTTCAAATCAACGCTCACATTATTAGCGCGGTTCACTTTATTGGCTTGCGGACCCTTCGGGTTCATTTTATTTTCGTATACTTTTTTTTTGGTAAGTTAGCCTGTGACCACGGGAATCGACCCCATCAAGTGTTTGACTAGTACGGACAGAAGGAGGTACTGAGCAGAGAGAACGGAACGGTTTTTAATGTGAAGACAACAACAACAACGACGACAACAACAACAACAACTCCAACCCGTGGTCACACAGAAGAGCCCCTCTCTACCCTCCCCTTTTGCGGTACGTTGCCTTCGATTTTTAATGCGAGAAGAGTTCAGCACTCTCTTCCCTCTGTGTACACACGAACTAGCGCTATCCACTAGGCCAGGAGCGGAAGCGAGCGAAAAACTCACTTTGAAAGAAAAGCTCGCTTACGCCGGGATTCGAACCCCTGACCTGACCTGTAGAAGGCTTCGACCTTATCAACTAGACCACCGGGGGATGGCGCACGCCGTATTCCGCGGGTGTCACAAGATGTCACACACCCCGGACAGATTTTCAAAGCTCGATCTCTCCACAGCAGTAGAGAGAGTGGCAGCGCCGAAAACGGCGGCGTTCAAGCCTCTTGTCGAGATATTTCCGAAAACGCACAGTTCTTTTTTATGTGTCTTCTTGGTCGCGGAGTAATCGAGCTTCGATATCTATCCGGAGGGTGTGGTATCGTGTGCCACTTTCGGTACGTGGTGAATAACAACAGCCCACGTCGCGCAAGCCAGCGAATGTCTGAAACAGCAAGGGTCGGCCTACATATTGGCTCCAGGCGAGGCATGTTTTCATGCGAACATGCATTTTTTGCCGCAATCGTTGTGTATCACCCCCTCCCAAGTAGTACAGCACCGTAGGTTGCATAAGATAGCACACCCCCAGGACCGGATATCAAGCCTCCACTATTGTACGAGATCGAAGAGGGACGCTAGATTCAAAGGGAAGTTTTGGGAAAGCTCTCAACGAGAGACGGTTCCAACGGCGTCACTGTCGGCGCTGTCCATACAATCGAGCTTCCAAATTCGCTGCCAGAGTTGTGGTGGTACTTAACCCAGCCTACAACACAACACTCGCTAGCGACACCGACTATTGAATACCCACCAACACGGCATACCATACGATGTCATACCGTACCGTACCGAAGCATACCATTACCATACCTTTCCGGACTTCTCCTTCTTGCTCTTCTGCTTCTGGGAGCTGCGCTCTTTCTCGCTCTTCGTCATTGGCTCTCGGATGAGCAAAAAATCAGAATCAGGAGCCTGGTGTTCGAAGAATCGCGCGAGAAGGGGCCGAGGTACCACCGCATCGTTGAAAAAAACAGAGGTCACGTCTGACCTAAGTCCTCTTGCCATCTACCCACACATTCACGCGCCTGAATGGCGACCGATCGGCCAATGCGCGAAGCACTGTCCGCCAAGCACAGAAGAAGGTAGATGGAAGAGTAGGTGGATAAACCCAAAGCCAAGCCGCAAAAAAGTTATATTACTAGGCGAAACGCCACTCCAACCCACGACAGTAGAACTCGCTCAAATGTGGGGAGCATAACTACATTTCAGAATGTCGGTCCGCGATCTAATCAAGCCCAAGGTTCACAACCAATGTCAGCTCGGTTTATCCTCACGATCCTCGAATTCTACATTTTCGGCACGTCCTCCCTCATGCTGCCTCTCTCGCCTCTCACGTAGTGCTCTACTATATCTCTCACGTACGTATTTATCTACTGTATCTCTCACGTACGTACTTATCTAGTGTATCTCTCACATGGTAGTGTTCTACTGTATTTCTCACGTGGTGCTTGAAGATCGGGGCGCGGAAGAGGCCGTTGCAGATGGATGCCTGCTCAGACCCGGGTCTTATCTCTCCCAGAAACGGTGAGTCTTCCTGCGGACTAAGCTCTCTGCGCTCGCCGTGTCAACATGACACGGTTGCGGCACAGGAATTGTGTTTTCGGACCACAGCACGAGACGGGCGGGGGGCTACATCTCATGAATGATGCACTGTGCCCTGCCGCACGCAGCACTGGTGATACCGTTGTTTTCTGTTCATAGCGAGGCCGGTCGGTGTTCCTGCTCCATGTCGCCCAAATCACCATCACGGCACGTTGACGTTAAACGTCAGAATACCAAGAATAGACGGCACACGTTGTTGCATCTACCGCTTTACTGCTGTGCGAGCGACGTGTGTCTACCGACAGCATACCGAATACGACACACACCGGAAAACAACCCCTGTTGCTGGAATATTTTGACGTCCAAAACGAATTTACACCTCGTGCGATATTTCTTGGAGGGGTGTCATCTTACGTCGCAATAAATCGTGATCTGAGACAAACGTTCATGTTTTATACACCTGAAAAAAAAACTACCGCCGGGAGTGGTATTGTGTCGGGAGGGGGTGTTATCTTGTGTCATATACGGTACAATGTGCGTACCTCGTCTCGCCGAATCCCGCCGCCCCCGAGTTTCGTCCCGCCTGCCACAATATAAACAATATAAACAATACAAACATTATAAACACTATAAACAGTAACTCCGGAAGGGGTGAGTAAGGTGACGGTTTTACACAATGGACACGCCAGGCGAGACGGAGAGATACCTCTGCGTCCGTCAAGCAAATAAAGCACGCCCGAGATCTAGAGAGAGAGAGCAAGAGAGAGAGAGAGAGGAAGAGAGAGAGAGAGAGAGAGACAGACAGACAGAGAGAGACAGACAGAGACAGAGAGAGACCTAGAGATAGAGAGACAGACAGGCAGAGCGGAGAAGAAAATAAAATCTCTCCACGCTAGACCATCTTTTACCTTGCCAACGTGAAATCGTTTGGTTAATCCTGATCTGTTCGCATATCCTGTTAATATTTTGCGAAAACAACAGCGGGTTCGGAATCGAGCCTCCTAACAAGTTTGTCGACGTTCTGTATTGCAGTTGCAGAGTAGGGAAGAAAAATAGGAGTTCCGCTTGAGAACATTCTTAAGAACATTCTTGATAACATTCTTGAGCACGCTCTCACTGAGGTGATTCCAGCTTCTCAAGGAGTCCCTCTTCAAAAGAACGTCCTCACGGTTCGTCTCCCTAAATGTCCACAAGTTCATGTCCAAGTATGAGGCTCCGGATATGGTAGGAGTCTACTGAAAAAACAGTGACCAGCTATCTATTAGATATACCTTCGGCGACACAACCCGAAAAAACACAGCTAGCTGTTGTCAAATGCGACACAAGGACACAGAAGCGGTCGAACAACTAATGACAACGACAATGAAAGATTTATCCTTGATCCTAGGAATCGAAACAGATCACGAATGAAGTCTTGGTCAGCACAGAAAAGTGCCAAATTCACATACCTCGATGCCCCCCATTGGCCGGCGGCTACTGAAGTGGTCGAACAATGACAATGAAAGACTGACCCTGGAATCGAAATATATCACCAACGAAATCTTGGTCAGAACAGAAAAATGCCAAATTCACGTACCTCGATGCCCCCGATTGGCCGGCGGCTGCTGCTCCGCACAAAGGTTATGATGGTCGAAGCCATGCCGGTGGACCCCAAGAGGGGAGGTCTCTCCTCGACGTACTCGACAACCACGAAGGTGGAGTGGGACTCTAAGGGAAGCAGGTCCTGTGAGGAAACGCGGAAAAATAAAAGTGGGGGGGGCGATGGGTGTCAAGACTACCACAACCACAGCACGCCAATAGCTCGGTACAAAACGGTCCTACCAATTGAGAACATCGCAGCGAAAGCAAGTAGGGCTACGATCGGCAGCCAACAACAACCACAACAGCATGTGTTCGCCCCCACTCACAGCAGAGTCTTCAACACATCCCCTTGGACTACTTGCGGTATTCCCTCGAACGGATAGCCTTTCGGTGGTCGTTATGCATATTTTTCGAACTACAACAACAGCGGGCGCCAAAGGGCATCGACGGAACCAGCAACGATTCGTCAGTGCTGGAGCAATTCAGTTCTTGCCTTCTCTCTGTGCATGGGCATCGAAACCACCTCTCCGATTCGGGCACCGAAACCCCCGCCGCCCTGCCCTCCCCCCTGCAATGCCTTGGGCTTTCTCGGAAGACGAACGATCGACCTGTTCGAGGTCGAGGTTTGATGTCGCATGTGCATGGATATTTCGTCAGCTTTCACCGCGTACTTGAGGTGCGTGTACTTAACTCATACTCATAGTTTACAGTGCGCCGTGGTCGGTCTCAGAAGGTCGTTTCAAGCCCCGATACGGGGCTTGAGCAGGAAAAACAGCACAGCAGCGACAGCAGCAACATTAACAACCAACAGCAGCAGCCACAAGAACAGCACGGAGCCAATTGATGGCGGCAAAAACAAGCACTGGAAACACGTCCTCCATGCGACCATGCATACAAACATTAAACTCACATCTGATTGGGCAGGAGCGTGTGGATCTGCATCCTCGGTCTGTGAAGGTTGCGAATGTCTTCCCAGCTCTTTGGGGCAGCGATCAAAACCTTTGTGTACGACACCACCAAAATGGGAGGGGAGAGAGAGACAATGAACAGGATAAACAGAGACAGACAGACAGACAGACAGAGAGAAAGAGAGACAGAGACAGAGACAGAGACAGAGAGAGACAGGTAGAGAAAGAGAGATAAAGATAAGTGCAAGAGAATCGGCCCTACTGATCAGACACACCGAATCGAAAGATGGGACCGACTGCTCCTGATCCTGTACAATGTTCTTGGGATTTTCGAACAGGATTGTGCTGAAACGACGACACCTTCCCCCAAGTAGTACAATACTCGTTACTCGTTGCACTATATTCCTAGTCCTAGGAGCGAGATATCGATCGAGCGGCATGAGATACCCGTCGGTGTCGACTCTCGCCTGCTAGCACAGACTAGACAACATATTCCACACTACACAGCAGCCAACGGCACCCAACACACACGCAGACACTCGCAGCACGCGGCCTCATGTGCAACAAGGACATGACCGAGACTCAAGCAACGACGTGCACGAATGACTCCAAGGCCCTACAGCAGCACCAAACAGCAGTAGTTCTTGGGTTCCAGAACTTACCTTGTCTTCCGCCGGAGAGGCATGGTGTGGGGGCCGAATGATGACAGCCCTGAAAACAACATAACAAAACGCCCCCAACGACAAAAACAGCGGCAAACGCCAGCCCAGTCGCAAAGGTGGCGGAGGCAAACACGCAGAGAGGGGGGGCAGCGAAAGGGGGCAAGGAAAAGTGAGGGGGGTGAGACAGGGCGAGATGGGTTAGCGGGCGGGTGACGGGAAGAGCATATGTCGAATCACGAGGATGCAATGGAAGGCACCCGAATAGTTGGTACGACGTATGTGTTCGCGGTGAACGTGAGCTACAGTATTTTCATGCAACCTCTGCACCTCATTTTCTTCATATTATTATTCGTCTCTTTCGGCTTTGAGCGGCGACACCGCCGGCACGTCGACACGGTATGGAACGTGCGGAGAGCGCGGCGCAACTACTAGCGACCAGCAGAGCGGGTGTCGACTGACCAAGGTAAAAACATCAGCAGCTGCAAGAGAAAGAGGGGCAGGATCCACATAGTTCTTGACTTCGTCGTCTGGCCATGGGCCGTGCGTGCATGCATGGTCGGACAATTGTTCCTGTTACCGGTGGAAACAGGCATAGAGCCAGGTCGTGTATCACCGCTGGCATCCGTCAAACACTGGCCGTATCAACGCGAATGCCTTCCGCGAACGCAGGCCAACAACAACAACAAAGGGAGGGGTGCTTACGTACACGGAAAACAAAGAGGGAAATAACGAACCAGAAAGCCAAACGCAAACACAGCGCGCTAGCAATACCCAGAGCAGTAACTGCTGGCGAGATGTGTAACCACTTTTCGCACGTACATACCTGATATTGCTCTCGGCGCGGCTGGCTTTCCCGTCCCCCACCGTGTTGATCGTGTACCCCGTCTTCATCGCCGCCGACTGTAGCCGCTTCTGCTTCTCCGTGGCCATCTGCCGCCTGTTCGTTCTCTCCAAGATGTGGCTCTGTTTCGCCGGCCAGGTAGTCGTAGATGTTGTCGTGCGCATCGTAAGGCGGGGCGGAAGCATGGGATGAATACACAGGACTCGGAGCTTGGTACGGGGGGCCAAAAATAGCGGATGGCTTGCCAATTTGAGACGAAAAAATAGTGGATGGCTTGTCAACTTGAGACAAAATTCTTGGTGGCCATTCATCGTGCCGGCGGTGGGTGATGACTATGTTTTGTCGGTGAAAAGTGCCATGGCTTCGCATTGGATGGTCGGAAGGCATGGGTAGAGCGATCGACACGGATCAGCTATTATATGGTAACTTTGGCGATACAAACTGTGTGTGTCTCTCTCTTCGTATACTGTTCCTTTGCCCCGCAACCCCGCTAAAAAACAACAACACACATCATCAGTGCCAACAACGACAACAACACACATCATCATTGGCGCTCTCCGCCCACCAAGAACAACTACATGTACTCACTCTTAACTCTTAACCCTCGCCACAAGTTAGCCTAGAAAAACAAAAAACGAAGATGACGACAACGACCCACATTCTCCTGTTGTGCTTCGGTCTGCAGTATCCTCAGGGATGGCCTCGGCGTGTGCAGCGCCCCGAAAAGCATGTCTGGGTCATCGAGGTACACCGGGATCGTAGGTTTCTTAAGCTTCTGGGAGTCGTCCAGCAGCACCTGCGACTCCCAACCTCCCCCATCCACCTGTTTCCACCGGTTGACAAAATTCCATCAAAAGTGGAAAAATCTACATCGTGCTGCTGTGCCATTACATTGTCTTCGCACAACACCGGGAGTTGCTGAAGATGGATATACCGCTGTGCGGAGAGGGATAAAAAACAGTTTGAAAACTCATTGGTTTGCAAGCCCGTGGGTGTAAGACACGTGTACGTGTATCATCATCGACAAAAAAAAAATCACGCCGTCGCTGATAGGGTATCATGATCAAACTCCCTCTAAGTATTGTACGTAACACAGACCCGGCCGCCTACAGCTATGAAGTTGGCACTCTCGCAAAACAATGAGATGCTTGGCAAGTAACAAACCAAGTTTGCGAGGGAATACGACAAACGCTCTGCAGACTAGCAAAGAGGTTAACAACAACAACAGCACCAACCACCACCACGCCCACCACAACTAGCTACAGTATCGCACCTGTGGGTTGAGCACGGAGGGGGGGTCGATCCAAGGGCTCCCCTCTGCCGCCGGAAACGCTGTCGTCCTCATGCCCATGCCCGTGGCAGCCCTACGCCTCGCCACCTTGGGGGCAACGGCACCATTCATATCCATCATTCAGCACTAACATACACGTTCAACAATCAACATCAACACTACGCATCATCGCATCGGAGAAAATAATCACAACAGTGAGGATCAAACAACCCGCCGTTGGCCGGGGGCCGGCCGTTGGCCGCGGGAGTGGGTGAAGATTTAGAGTAACGCAAGGTTATTGTTGTCCTTGTTGTCGGCGATGTTGATGGTGGTGGAGGGAACGCTCCTGTAGCCACCTAGTGTTGGTGCTTTCATGTGGCGAACCTACCGACATCGTTCCTGCTGCACCTCAACATCAGACGTCGGTTGCGAGCCCAGCAGACGTGGGGTACGACAGACTGCACTGCACAACCGATGAAAGGTTGCTACGAACGTCATTCAACCCTCCACCGCCCTCTACGGTCGACGCAGCTGCGTTGGGCCAACCAAGGCTTCGCACACACGATTCTTCTTGTACCTGCAACCACAGCCTGAATCGGATTCCAAGGGAGACCTAGACCGCACTCAAAGGAAGGTTTCAAGAACGCACCTTCTTGGACCCGGAAGCTGCAGCTCCAGCGGCGGAGGCAGCGACAGCGGCAGGTTTCTGCACAAATCGATGAAAGAGTGGCGAACAGAACAGTAAACGAGAGGAACGGAAGCAGTGTGTCAGCAGTCACGAGGCCGCACAACCATGTAAACAATAATGTGCTCGAATCAGCGGCACCAAAAGGAGGCGTCGATAGCACGGCACTGGGGGGGCACGGGCGGGCGGCAGACTGGAGGATACATGCACCATCGGGTGGGGCGAAATCAACACAGCCAGACAAAAAGCTGCCAGAAGAAACAATAGGAAGCCGGGTGGAAGAGTGTCATAGGTGCAGATATAAAATCAACATGGTCGTTCGCACATCACACAAAGGAGTAGACAACACTGACGAGATGAAATTCATTTCTCCATGAATGACAAGCCCACGACACAAATCACAGGGAAGGAAGAGAGGGAAGGCCTAGCAACAGTTGGCTCGGAGCAGTGAAGGGCTTTGTGTGGTCTCGGTTTCGTTTGGTGGGGTGCACTGAATTGCTCCTCAAGACATGACGCCTAGCGTGTCGCGTCTAGGCGCAGGCAGCCATGACGCATCAGGCAACAAACCAACAGAAAGAAGGGTGCAACGGTGGTGCAGCGGCTGGGGGGTGATCGAGAAAATCTAACGACATCGGGCGGATGGGACGACTCGTTGTGCCGCATGACACGAGGTGTTCCGCAACCACACTCCTATCGGCCATGAAACGACTACGACCATCACCTTGCGACGTTGGGTCCCAAGTCTCGGGAATAGAGAGGAGGGGGTGGTTTAGAGACATGCGTCTGTTTAGCGACATGCCCCGTACCACCACCAAAGTC
Organism: Ectocarpus siliculosus; assembly: GCA_000310025.1. NCBI lineage: Eukaryota > Phaeophyceae > Ectocarpales > Ectocarpaceae > Ectocarpus > Ectocarpus siliculosus. Next base: position 568,482 of record FN649759.1, on the reverse strand, counting down.
ACATGGCACCACTGCCCCCCGACATAACGGCAACAGCGTGAGGGGCCGCTAAACCGAGCCCACCACTTCTGTAAACCGGAAGGAAAGCAAATAATTAGCTGATGCGGCCGTGTGTTTCGGCAAGCATGTCGAGCCTCGTCGACTGGCACCAACAAGAGTTACAAACAAACTACCTTGGCCTCAGCAGAAGCAGCAGCAGCCCCGGCAGCAGCAGCGTTCGCTGACCCCACCTTCGAGCCAGAAATCCCCTCCGCGGCACCCCTCGCCCCATCCTCCACAGTCCTATCCCGTCCTCTCCCTTCCTCTTTCTTTTTCGACGTGGCCGCAGCCCCTACCCCTTCCTCCCTCTCCTCGTCGCACCCAGACGCGGACACATCCATGGGCGTCGGCACCGGTGACGACCTGGAACGGCCGCCGACCGGAGAGCGGCGGCGCGATTCAGCATCGCTTTCGCCGGAGTCCCCTAGGCAGACGGCGTCCTCCCACGCGCCCTGCGACACGGGCATGAACTCCGCCTTGAGGCCCAGCAGTTGCACCGCTCCCGGGCCGTCCAGGCCATCGTCGCCTCCGCCCCTCCCATCCTCGCCTCCTTTTCCGTCGCCGTCGCTGCTACTGCCCCTTTCCGGCTCACTGCCCGAGCTCTCCTCGTCGTCATCACTGTCCACCTCTCCTGCTAGTCCCTTCCCCTCCGACTCCCTCTGAGACTGCCGTGCGTCAACGCCACGAGCCGCCGCTGGGCGACGCGCGGGCCCCTTGCCCTTCTCAGCCACCGATCCCCCTTCCTCCTCCTCGTCCACGTCCATGTCGTTTTCACCGGCCCTAATCCTCTCAGCGCTTGCACCCGAGGTGCCGCCGTTGGCTTGAACACTTGCACCCGCAACTCCGCCACTCGCGCTATCAGCGCCAACAACCCCTCCTCCGTGTTGCGGGGCGGCGTCACCGCTACCGCTAGTACCGTTGGCACGTCCGCTCGCACCACCGAGGCGCGGCCGGGCAGCTCCGTTTCCCCCAACTCCGTCACCGCTCTTGTCGGCCTCAGAAGCGGCGGTTGCGGCCATGTGTCTCGCCTCGGGCCTTGGTTCAGCTTCCGAGTCAGAAGACGTCGTCGACGATGACGAAGAGGAGGATGCAAACACCCCCGATGGTGTCTCTGACCAGTACCTCTCCAAGTCCTCCTCTAGGGCCTCCTCTCTGCCGCCCCTCCCTCCCGCCCCTTCGAGGCCATCGGCAGCGTCGTCCTTCTTCTTCGAGCCGCCGGTTTCGCCGTCGCTGGTGTCGCTGCCGCTGCCGCTGGTGCTACGGCCGCCGTAGCTGCTGTACCCACTGCTGTCGCTCCTGTCGCTGCTGCTGCTACCGCTGCAATCGCCCCCACCTTTACCACTGCTACGGACAAAAGAAAACCCACCAGCACCACCACCACTACCCCCGCCGTTCCCGTCGTCATCCGAAGAGCCTTGCCGTGGCACCAAACCCGAGGATGTCCCGCCGCTACCGTTACCGTTACCGTTACCGTTACCGCTGCCTCCACTAGAGCGGCGGCGACGGCGGCGCGCGTTTCTGTTCTTGGCGGCTCGGGCCGCGCGCGCGCGCGCCCGCTCTAGACGCGGGCCGCTCCCCGACGCATAGAACTCCAAGGCCTGGTCTTTCGCCACCCTAAAGGCATACCGTACCACGTATAATGTAGCGGTAGCGTAGGCCCAAGACACCGAGGCAAACACACGGGGGGCGGGAGGGGCACAGCGACGATACTGCATGATTTCCTGGAACGACCAACGGAGGAATGGAAAGAGTAGACCACACGAGGCAGGAACGTTGCCAGTGAAAGGCGGGGTCTCCCTCCTTAAGGCTTCTATAGGTGCGGTGTCGTACTGGGAAATCCGGAGTGGGAACACTCATGCGCCTCCCTCCGGAGAGCCTCAGACGCATCGCGCACGCCCAGCACCGAACGCACCGGGCTCAAATCGTCCGAAGGAAAAGGGTTCAAAGTCGCGCACGATCCCCCGACAACCGATCCCTGGCAAACACTTCTACGCCCTAGAATAACAGCAAAGCCTAACAGTAAAAGTAGCTCACTTGTAGGTTTCTTCGGTAACGAGGTCCTCGACTAGGTCGTAGTTGCCACTTTCCTCTTCCCCGGCATCGTGAAAGTCCACGGGGTCCACCCTGGCGGCAACAACAAAAACAAAGGCACAGCGGTCAAGCTTTTGAAGCACGCACAGCCCCCGCACGGCACGGTGTAACGGCGAGAGGGGTCGCAAAGGTTGTGAGGCAGTCCCGGGGAGTTAGATACTCTCCTTCGCGCCGCGGTGTGTAGATGGTTGCTACTGTTACTAACACCGCAAGCTCGTCTGGAACCGTATCGTAGTGCTTAATATTTCCGAGGCTCGAAGCCCAAGGGACGGGGCCAACATAAAACGATTTACTATCACGTCAAAGTAGAATGTAGCCCCCAAAGGTGTGCATACCAACACTACAGTCTTTTCCTTCTCTTGTAGACGACACGTACTGCATGCTACCAGCAGTTGTGCAGGGCCAACTCGCATGGCGATGACCGCAGAGACGAGGCGTGCGATGTGCAAGCAACAACGACGCTGCCAACAACGGGACAGACACCACCCGCTTGGCCCACACCGTCCGTACCCGTCGGTGCTACAATAAACACTTGCATCCCTTTATCCCTTTCGGGAGGTGTCTGAGTTGTGGATAGTCTTACTTGGGAACAACATCGGGGAAGAAATGCTCTCCCTCGAGACCATTGGGCAGCTCAGATCTCCCCCACATGAGAATCCCGCCAACTCGTCCTGCTTGTCCTTGCCGGGCGGCCTTTCCAACCTCCTGGGCTACCGAGGAAGGCCGGGCGCCTGCACCGGCACCACCCTGTCGTGGCCACGGGTGACCAGCAGCAAGGGGCAACAGGCGCCAGGTAGCGAGAGCGGCATAATCGATGTTGGCGTCAATACTAATTAATGTTCCCACATCAACAGCGTGCACCGGCAGCAGCATCAACGTACGGTAGCGCCGGTGCCAAGCCTCAAAGGCAAAGGAGGGGGGCCAACATGAACGATTTACTACCACGTACGAACATAGCATAATGTAGCCCAAGGGTTACATACTTCAACACTATCGTATTTCCTCTCCTGCCCCTTTAGGAGTTTAAAAAACTCATCAGCGGGTGTGCTTTCCTGGAATGGGTGTGCTATCATGTGTCACCGGTGTGATAACGTGCACGTTGACAGAGCTCGCAATCGGAGGGGGTGATGAAAAGGGTTTGTGGTAACATATTTACCTGCTCCACCATTCCTTTGAAGGGGTGTGATAACAACGTTGCCAGCAGATTGCGGCTCCCACTTTCCTTGAAGGGGCGTGGTAAAAAGGGGGTGTGATATCTCTAGTGCCATCTAATTTCTGCTCCCACATTCAAAATATTCCTAGAAGAGGTGTGGTATGTTAAGGGTGCGTGTGATACCTCTATTATGTAAGCACACACACTCCTTGGAGGGGTGTCATCACATTGTTGCCGCCACATTCCTTTGAGGGGTGTGATATATACGCGGGCCTTTTTGAAGGCACCGTCTGAGCCTCGTCACTTCCAGCAGAGTTGTTTCCAGGAGGGTTGTGTACCTCCCTCACCTCCGTATTGTCCTTGTTTGTGTGCATACCAGGTGTGTGCCTCTGTTCGTGTGTGTGCACGTCGGGCTGTGCACATCCGTACCACCAGCCACCAGCCACCAGGTGTGATAATGGGCGCTCCGTGAATGAAAATGCGGCATTGTAGGGGGTGTGCTATCTTGTGGCAACGGTGTGATAAATTGGCGTTTTCTCCGTGCCCAAAACAAACATCACCGGGTGTGCTTTCCTGGAGAGATGTGTTGGGTGTGTGCTATCTTCTATGAGTGTGCTATCTCGTGCCACTTACGGTATCATCGTACGGTAGAAACTGCTGCAGCGGTTGTACATCGCTAAGGATGGCTTGGCGTCATCGCATAAAAGGTACGACCGGGGAGGGAGAGTACGTCTTCGCTGGGGGAAAAAAATACTTGTTCTTTGTGTGGGAAGGAATGTTCCACCGTTCCATCGTCGAACAGACTGGAACACCGTAGAACGCCTGTTCCAGTCGTGTGAATCTACGAAAGCAAGCTGCGGACGGCTGCTGGGGAAGACGGATGACGGTGACGGGGGAGTATGATGAAAGAAATGATCAGGAAGGCTTGACCCTCGCGCGTAGGCTACACAACGCAACAACATAAATATCAACATGAACCAGTGCACCCAAGCTGGCCCTTCGTACTCTATTGTAGGTAGATAGACGCATGGCGCCTTTCGCTGTCGTTCCGTTGACTCATCAGCAATCCTCTCGGACACCACGCACTGCTGTTGGTCTTGTTCCGTTGACATTCCAATTCTCTCGGACACCTGTCTCTCTTTGCTTTGAGCGTGCACATGCGCCGTTAAAGGTGAAGAGAGCTGTCCTGCGGATGAACCCTACACCCGCAAAGCACAATCAAGCTGCCATTTTGCACGGTTTCTGTTTCACCACACTGACAGCGGCGACAGCAGCGTTTTTTTCTTCGACAGCAACGAACCTGACAAACAACCTATTCTTGGGTTGTTAAGCGAGGCATCCTTACCCGCAGCTAGCGGCTGGGGCAAACTACTGCTGTAGTATGCATACACACAGCAGCAGTGCATCACACAGCAGGACGAGTGCTTTTTTGTATCGGCGTGGTGGCCTGTTGTTGATTCCTCTTATAGCCCTGTGGCATCCACGCTCGGACCATCCATGTAACATTCGCCTTGATGGCTGTGATATGCATGTATATGTGGTATGACGAAGAGTCTGCACAACGGACACAACGAACGCACTGCTCACGCTACAACTACAGCAGCACTGCCGTACATCAGACGTCATACCTATCGAATTGTTGCTCCGAAGAGCGTTCAGCGCGAAGTCAATCTGCGCGTGTGTACATCTCAGCATTTTTGCTGCTCTCTTTCTATACACGTTCGCTTCCCGCCAGCAGACGGCCGCCGTCGCCGATTCTGTGTTTTCTTATGTGCACAATGATACCATCTACAGCAGTACATCATGTTCTCACATGATGTAGACTACAATACTGTATCTGGCACAGCAGTGTCCCACCCAAGAACATTATGGGAGAATTACTCTTGTATGTAGAAGTAGCAGCATGCACAAAGGGACGAAGACCCCCCTCTCAGCACAACAGATAACCTCAAGTACACAAAAAACACAACGGGTTCATCCATACACGAGACTCCCGCACACACTCTCCTGCAATAAAACGGAGTACCCCAACCTCAAAGACGGCCGCCCCAAAACAAACGTGCACTCCTAGTCCGCCCCTATGCCACTTGTTCTTCTGCCAGCTCCCCCTCGCCGACGACCCAACCGGCGTCGGACAACTTCTGAGCCGCCTTGTCACGATAAAGTGTCAAGTTTGAGACCGTAATGCCCCTTTCCCGACAAGCCTTCCTTAGTTTGTTACCGCTCCACGTGCGATGTTCATGAGCAGTTAGCTTCCGGTGCTCCACGCCCGTCGCCGCCCCCGTCGCCGCCCCCGCCGCCGCCCCCGCCGCCGCCGCCGCCCCCGCCCCCGCCCCCGCCCCCAACCGCTCGAACACCGCACCGGCCATCGGTAATATGGAGGCAGCCGACATCTCTTCCCAATAACGCTTGAAGTGTGATCGATCGATGGGGTTGAAGCTGTAGTTATACTTGCTGGGTTGACCGGTGGCTGCCATGGTGTGGAAGACCTGGCCTAACATGCTGTTGTATTCCGCGGCAGCAGCCTCCCACACCTCTTCGCCTCGCAGACCTGTCGCCTTCGCCGCCCCAAAGGCAGCGCATGCAAGCTTCTTGTCGTCCGCTGTAGCAGGCATCGCAAACTTATCAGTCAACGCGGAGGCCCTCCTGAACTTGGTTACCCTCCCCTGCCCGTCTCTCGGTCCAGCCACCTCCCTCACGCCCGCCGTCTGCCCCATCGTAGGTGCGGCGTCATCTCTCGAGGTCCAACTCATCCCGCTCGCTCTCGGCCCAGCTCGAGTATCTGCTGGGGAGGCCGCCCTTGCTGCCGCTCCTGCGCCAACTGTCCCGCCCGTCCGAGCCGCTGCAGTGGTGGTCAGGGAAGAGGGCAACAGAGGGAAAATGAAGGGAAGGAAGGTGGGAGGGCATGCCGAATCGTGAGCCGATGGTGAGGCGTGGCGGCGTGAGGGGCGAGACGGAGGGAAAATGGAGGGAGGGAACAAAGGTGGGAGGGCATGCCGAATCGAAAGCCATTGTACGCTATACGCGACGGTCTCAAACAGATGCCTATCGTCCATCAAAAGCACCTGGTCGCTTTCCAAGGGCTGTTGCGGATGCCATGGTAGAGCCTGCTCTGGTGCTCCCCGCCCCCATAGAGGCTTCGCTTTCCGTCGTAGTAGCTCTCGGGGCACCTGTTCCGCTTCCCCCCACAGCGGTGCTGTCCCTTCCAGCAGGTGCCAACCCGGTCACCGCCATCCCGCCCGCACCTGACCTAACATTGCCCCCAGCTCCGGCAATGCGTTCGGAACCTCTTCCCCCATGCCGTCCAAAAGATATGGACGCCACACCTGAACTTGTTGCAGGCGCAATCCTAACTTGCGTCTGTTCTCCTTCACGTTCGAACTTGTTCTCCCCTGACAAAAGCATGGGCAAACACAACGCTAGTTTGTACGTGGACATGGTGCTCTACTCGATGTTGTTTTTGGGTTCTTTCCTAACGCCGCCGGCAAAGAAAACGAACCTGGCAAGGGGTCTTCCCCAGACACTGCTGGTAAGGCGGCGGCACTTATCGAACTCCAGTCCATCCGGTACTTCTCCGCAACCTCCTTCGCAACCTTGTCTTGGTCCAAAGAGAGGTAGTCGTACCCCATCAGCTCCATATCCTTTTCCTCCAACTGGGTTAGCGAAAGAACAAATCAGGTTGAATACGGGAACGGACAACAATCAGGTGGTTGCAGACGGGGACGACCTACCGTGAGTGCATTGACTGTGTTTCAACCCTAGTCTGTTTCCCGAAAGCGTACCATTCAACACGTATTACGGCGCCTTACCTCCGGTGGAATCCTCAGGTTCCCTCCTGGGGACGGTCCCTCGACGTTCCCTGCCAGCCTCCTGATCTTCTCCTCTTCCCAGTAGTTTCTCAGGAAGTCCGGCTTCGCTATACCTCGGTTCTCGTCGCAGGTGCGGTTGTGCTCGTGAATCCACAACCAAATCTCGCGCTCAGACCTCGCCTCACTCATCCTTGAGGCTATCGTCGCGATTCTTCCGTTTGCCTGGCTGGAAGGCGGTAGAGGGGCGGGGTATGCATACCCACGTCAATTTTTTGAAATTGGTACTACTATTGAACATGTGATCAGGAACTCTCAAAGACCCTACCATCATTGTTGTTATTCTTGTTACCGCTGCTTGAGCATTTCCCTACAAATGGGATAAATGTAGATACCCACAACCGTTTACCTGTGCGCCGCTTCGTTTGCACCGGTGCCCCCGAGCTTCTTCAAGTGGGCAAGTTCAGTCTTTTCGCCGATCCTGTCGCAGATGTACGAGTCCTTGACGTCGTCCATGGCGAAACAACCCTTATTAGCGCAAGCGATGACGTTCTGGAAAGCAGAGAGAGTGCTCTGCGACGCACCTCGCTTCTCCCTGTTGTTTCGGGGTGCGCAATCGAGGTCCACGGCAAAATGGTCAACACTACGACAACAAAATTGCTAGCCCAATCTCAACTGAGTATAGACGACGTAAACAACAACAAAATCACTGCGTAACGACACCACACACTCACTGGTATAGCGGTCTCTCGCCCCTCTGCACGCATTCGTTGCTGAGCTTGAGGTACTTCTCGTAAACGTCCCCCAGTCGGGCGGCGCAGTCGGGAGGTGTGCGCGTACGGACGAATCTCCTGTAGTGGCTGTTCCCAGCCAGAGCCATAGCCTCCTCTGCGTTGACGCCCCTGTTGTTGATGATGTAGGCCGCCACGCGGTGGACGTCCGGCTCGTGCTTCGCTGCGATGCAGGTGCCGACCTCCCTGACAAACAGCAAGCGGCGACGTCAAAGAAAGAACGCGAGCAGGGGGGTGAAACGGGCAATCGTGACCTACGTTTGTCGCTACCATCGACGTCCGTGGATGGGTCATTGCACCCGTCGTGTGTGCCCTACTACAACACCTCAGTTAGCTTTACCAATCACCGAGACGATACGAATCGCAACATTTCCATGCAGTCGAAAATCTATCCCCTTTTCCGCTTTCGATTTACCTGGATAGTGCGGCGTGGAGAGGGTGTGCACTCAGTGTGTGGGTGGAAATAATCTGGACCTTGTGAAACAGGTCTGCGAAGGGAGTCCTCTTCACGTTCGGGAAAATGTCGACACACAAGTGAACGGTGACGTCTTTCTTCCCTTCGCAGCAGGTGTCCGCAAACACCTTCACCACATCGTTCAGTGTCCCCAGCCGGTCCAGACGTGCCCTCAGCCTGTTCGTTGGTAAAAGGATGTGAAAACAGGGGAAAAAGGAAAAATTATGGGTCTCGAATCTAAGGCCGTCGTTTTCAACTGTGTGTCACCGCCGCAAAGAATGAGATGCCGCTCCAGGTTAGCGCAACAAGCTAGCGTCCATCTTCAAATATCTCCGATCTTTGGTGCGTCTACACGCCCATCAACATCGCATCGCATGACTCACGCATGAAGCAATGGCAACAAGTTGCTCCACTTGTCGGACCGTAGAGCGGCCCATCCAATGATGTGGCCGAACTCTCCCAGCAAGAAGACGATGCAGGAGGCGTCGCCAGTGGCTATTTTCGCCAACCTGAACGTAGCATCCACCGAAACCGCTTTCCCTGGTGAGAGGTTGCAAAGCTCTCTCTTCAGAAGTGGCTTGACCTAGCAAGGGGGAAAATTAATGCAAACGATCAACAGCAAAGGCTTAGCCCATGTTTTGGCCTAGCTCTAGATGTGGATGCACTCTCAGCTCATGTGCAAGCATACCCAACACTCGTAGTTGTTCAAAACTACAGCCCTCCTTCCAAGCGTTCCTCACCGCCTGGAACGACTTCGAGCAGTACGTCTCCATGTATGCCTGAGAGGGGCCAGATAGAAGGGTGCCGCTCCCCACCACCCCCAACTTCGGGAACACTCCTGAGCCCTTGTGCATCGCTGCGAACACGTTCCAGCACGTGTGCCTCTGTCTCTGCTTGAAGTCGTATGCCTGCAAGAATAACACATCAATAGACCATAATGCAAAGTAAAACCGAAACTCCAAGCAGAGGCCATCGTTGTACGCAAACCATATGATTTATTTTTCTGGAGTAGCATCTGGAGTTGCATCGGGAAAGCACTTTCAATATAAACCCCGATCCTAGTTTTGCCGAGTTTATAGGTCTACTCTCCGTTCTGCACTTGTAAGATATTATTTATTTGACCGCAGGTATTCAGGGCACAACAAACACCCCCTAGCGTACCTCCTTCGCTTGACGGTGCAAAGCCGCTACAGGCTGCGCTCCTGTCACAGTGAGGTCGAGAAGGGCATGATCGGCGCCACCCTTACCGAAGCACTCGAAGTCGTACTTCGCTTGGACAGCCGCCGGAAGAAGTCTCATGTAACTTCGTGGGCGACAGAGCAGCGATACCGGGAACAATCGAAACGGTCAGGAATGTTGACGGCACGTGCGAGAATTGTAATAAACAACCAGCTGGACAAACAATAGCCCGAAAGGGAGATGCCCCATTGCCATCAACGGCCAATTTATGCGGCACGAGAGAATCACACCTCTAGGTCCGAAATCGTGAAAGACACGCCTCCCTTGAGCAGAGTCTTGACAAGACTCATACATCCTTCCCACTTGATATCACCCCTGCGTAACGCCGCCTTCACAGCGTCGGGTGCACTGTCCACGCTATCCGCTCCCTTCTTCTTGGCTTGCACCCTCGCCTCCCCACCGTCGTCTCGCCGTTTCATGGCTGCAATCGTGGCGTCCGTTACAGCTCGGCACTCCGGCCCCAAGCATCGGTGGCGGGCTGAGCAAATGAGCAAATTCTCGCCAGACATGCTGTGAACCGCTCGGATCTGATAGATGTAGAAACGCCGCGAACAGAAACACCTTAACATCAGGTGATTGGCATGCGCCCACCGCGTAAAAATAAAGCAATACACAGAAGACATGCCCACCATATTTGCACAGCAGCAACACACAGGGAAATACCAAGACATTCTTACGACGTCTGCTATTGCACAGCAGCAACTAGCAGGGAAATGCCAACACTCGTCCTCACGTCGCTCCACGAAGCCCAACTCGTGTGGGCGTTGCTCCGGCAGGTCGGGCAAATCAACCGTGCGCCAACCACCCGGTCACCCCGAATGACTTGAAATTCTTTCGATGCCAATAGGGCTTGTCTGTCGAAAACCTGAACATTCAGCGGGTAGGAAGGAGCAAAATGTAGAATCATCGCGAGTGCTGTTTACATTATACTTAGACACATATTCCCAGATAGGCAGAGATGCGTGGTTTTGGGGGGCGCTTTCATTCATCAACGGCGAGGCTCTCATCATCGTACTTGTATACTTCATACAGCAGGAACGTTCGTTGCACACACGACACACACGTCGCTGGAACCTCTGTCCCTTGACTGTTGGAGCCGCGTACTCGTTCGAAATCCTACTAAACCCCGGGGACAACACTTCGTCGTACAAATCACCGGGTTGTACTCTATGGGGGTGTCTCTTATCTCATGTGGGTGTATGATCTTGTGTCGTACTCCCGACTACTGCCGTACTGCTGTCGAGACTAGAGAAGCCTGCACGTGCAGGCATACAAAACTATGTTCTTCCGACTATTACGACTACTGTTTCGTGCAAATCACCTCAGGCATGACGAACACGACAGTTCCGGTCACCAGGTGGTGTATCCGCGCAAGTTCCTTGGACTCCGCCGTCCAGTCACCATCCCCTTTGGACCGCATAGCACGTATCCCCGAATCCTCCAGACGCATGTACGCCCCAGGCCATTTGGATTGATCCTTCCAAGCGTCTCCCCATTTCCCGGAGTCCGACAGTGACCCATCCTTCGTCAGCCTCGGCATCCCTTTCCTGAGCGGATGCACAACCTTCGCCACCGCCTCCCTAACCGCTTTATCCGTGAGCTCCGTGTGCCGCTGTGTTCGGGGCGACAACACCCGTGGAGCATCGGCACTCTCCTTCGTGGGGCAGGACTGCCCGTTGAAAAACAAGTCCGATAGCCTCTTTAGCTGAACCTCTGCCCCTCCTGGGCGAGGAAAAGTGGCGACCAAGGGAACCTGGTCAATGTCAGCACCCGCACCGCTCGTGCTGCTTGCGGAACGTGAGCCGGGTTCAGCCGCGGAAGACGCACCCGCTGCTGCCCCTGCAGTCAGCGGCCGCGCTACCCGGCCTCCGCTCGTGCTTTCCATGATTTCAGGCCAGTGCGCTGCGCAATACTGCTCGAAGTGCTTATGATCGTACGTACGGCTTGCCCTCAATTGGCCTGCTGCATGCCACGCTCCACTGTAGCCTCTGTCACTCCCGTCTGTCCCCTCCGTGCACCCGCTGCGTTCGGCGTACGCGCACTTGAAACAAACCTCTGCGGGCTTCAAGGCATACAAGGCGGCGTACCCTTTTCTCTGCCTCGGTTTTCGCGGTCCGAGGAGCCGTCTTCGGCCATGAGCACCAGGAGCATTGCCATTGGTCGCGGCGAGAGGGATAGGTGGATCTGCCATGTTCGTTACACTCCTGGCGTGCTCGGTCTGATCATAACCGTGGTCGTTTGTGTCGTATGTGTCCTGGTGCTGATCGCTGTCTTGGCCCCCATTTGAAAAAGTGCGGTGGAAAAAAGTGTTCCACGCGGCGGAACACGTGGTGGAACAGCAGGTTTTTGGTCAAACTTCACTTGGTTTTATTGTCACGCCCCCAGCTATAATTTTAGCCCAAATCCCCCGCCTATGATTGGCTGGCCGGGGAGGTTGTGGACAGCTTAGCTGCGTGCTACAGCAGTCAACAGTACAATAAAACTAACGTTTGCACAGACCTCCGTCTTCTTCTCTCCGTTCCGTTGTAAACTACTGGAACGAAGCTCTTGTCTTCCAGCGGCAGGCTTTGACAACACCTCAGCTATTGAAGTACTGCTGTAGCAGTTGTCTGCTCGTTCCCGTCTTCGGTTGAAATGGCCCGCCTACAGCAGCCAATACGCCAGTACCCACGACATGGGCCAGGTTCACGGGGTCACCGAAAGAGAGCCGGAAAACTCATCCTATCAAAGTCCCTTCTAGCATGAGCAGCAGTAGTATATGCGCGCACTACTGTGACACGGAGGTCTACCAGCCTAGCAGAGTGTACTGGTGCTGCTGCTGGGCTTAGTCTTGTGCGGGCAAACCTATTCTCACCGCTTCATCTATATTTGTAGCGCTGGCTTCGGCCGCACCATCATGCACATAAAGTGACCGTTGGGAAGATGCACCCTCCATCGTCGTGTTCATGCGCAGGTGGCACTGAACAGCCCCCGCGCTGCGTGACGCGCATCACAATGTGTTGTGTTGTTGATCGTCATCGAGGACAGGGGGCTCCGTGAAATCAAGACGATCAGGAGTGCGTACAGAGAACCGCTGCACCACCAGGTAAGGGAGAGGGGAGAGGGGACAAATTGAGAGCGGTCTCGACCTTGTGCCTTTGTGCCTTTGGTTCGACCTGCATAACTTGGATAACTTCTTCAAACATCGCCTTCTTTGGTGCCTCTCAATAGCAATAGGTTAGTGGGAGGGTCCGTATGCGTTCAATCCAGATTGACCTCTGCGATCCGCCACAACGTGAAAAACACACGAGCATCTACAATAAACTCGCTTCGCCAAATGTAACCCAAGGCAAGACTTTTATTATCGGATCTTCGGATCTTTTCGGCATAAATGTTAATGCTTTGCGAACATACGCTCATGGGTTCCACAAATCACGCCACGCGCTAAACCTACGTTGCATACAGCAGTCATGATGATGATGCACGAACGCGTGTGCGTGTGCGTACCCTTGTCTGCGGAAAAGGGGCGAGCAAAGATGGGAGGGACACGAACAAAATGCTAACTCAGATCGTTGACCTTAAAGAGCCAAACAAATGGTTCTGCGGTGCCCCCTGCTTTCAACTTCCCTTCGTTGACCTTTCTGTTGGCTTGTTGTCGTTGTCCACTTGACACGCCTTCTTCATCCTAGTTGCCTGCTCCCTGCCTGCCATCCTGCGCGAACCACCGGAGTAGAGACAACATGGGGTGCACGTCATCCAAGCAACAAGCCGCGGCAGGGGCACCCGCTCCAGCAGCGGCTCCGCCCGCAGATCTCGTCGTCAAACCGACCGAGGTGTGTTTCAGACGAGCGTTGTGTGGAGTGTGGAGTAGAGTAGAACAGAAGCGTTTTTTTCGTGAAAGTGAGCTCAACTGCGGCTGTGCCTTGTGCCTTGACCGGAGATCGAGGCCTGTGTGTGCGGTGCTTGGGAGTACGCCCGCGTTGCTGTGTGGTGCTGCTGTATTTCGGCGTATGAGAATATATCTTCGATTTTGAAATCGGTTCCATTTGGACCCAAAAAGAGCATGTGCGTGGGGTGTGCATGGCCCGCGCTCCATGACACCAGGTGCGAAGAGCGTTGGCGGCTTGCTTGCTCCCCCTCCCCCCGACACGAGTGCTGCCCATGAAGGTTCGAGCTTGGCTTGCCCATACTTTTGTGGGGCATCTCGCAGGGATCTTTGTACATGAACGGCGTGCCTCGTCTGCACAACAGCAGCAGCAGATTATGTACATGGTGTCGTGTGGTTTTTCCCAACGTTCACCAGCTCAGCTGTATATGTATGTAGAAAATGTGATCACACCGCACATACACACGATAGTTTCACAGCCAAAAAAGAACTGCTGCTAGGCAACTGCCGCAGGGGCACTTAAACTTCGATCCACCTGCTCTATCTCAACTTCGAACAACGAAGAAATGTGCGGCAGAGCGAACAACGGAGAGTCCCAACGCATAGCACAGCAGCACGGCTGCTGGTGTAAGACAGAAGCACGACTTGAATGTAGTGCAGCATTTCGTGGGTACGTCAGGCAGAGACCCGAGGCAAATATCATGTATAATAGTGTTGTCATGGGCGAGTGGTGCGTGGCGATGCATGGTACGCGGTTACCGCCAATTGTCGGGGTCCCAACCCGCAGAGGGAGCGGAGGACTCCAGAATACCTGTCGTTGATTTCTATTGACTTGCGGACCCCTTGTTGTTGTTGTTGTTGTTGTCTTCACATTAACAACCGTTCCGATCTCTCTCTACCCAGTACCTTCCCAGTACCTTCCCTTGGGGCCAGTTTGTTTGAGCGTGTACCTTTTTAGGGTAAGTTACATAGCCTGTGACTACGGGAATCGACGGCGTCAAGTGTTGGATCAGTACGGACATATGAAGGTACTGTGTAGAGAGAGATCGGAACGGTTTTTTAATGTGAAGGCAACAACAACAACAACAACAACAACAACAACAACCAACGCATGGACTGGCTCACGGGCTGCATGTATCCTATGACGCTGAAACAACATTTCATTCGGGGGAGGGCACGCGCATTCTTTGCTCGGTTATTGTAACTAATTTGATTCGCATCGTAGCGGATGTTGCCATAGACTATGTGCTTCCATATGACGACCTTTACGCGCAGCCCAGGAGAGCCACAGCTTTTTAGGTAGGTCGGCGGCGGGCGGTGTGAGGTGTGGAGCCAGCGCAAACATCAGCCGCCGTTCAGCTTCTGTTGTAATGTCCTCTCACGGATGGATGATGTTCTCTCACGCCGGATGTGATTGGCTGTCGCCGTCTTTTCCGTCCACGCACGGGGAGGAGCCAACGGCATTGTTATGCATGGAACATTGGGATTACTGCTGTATATTGTAGAGCAAACAACTTTCTTGTCGGATGAGAAGGCACGTCTATGTAGTTTGCCTCTTATCTTGTACTGGTAGATTCCAAGCGTCCTGTACCCGATGTACTGGTACGCATGAAGTGCACAATGACGCACATGCGCGTCAAGAATTTAGAGTCAAAAGAAGTAATCACATTTAAACGAGTACTAACGAAGAACACAGCAGGAGGCGCAAAAGAGTTGGATATGGCAGGAGGCGCGTCGGACGCAGGTGATGAAAACCGCGCCGCTTCTTTGACTTGGTGCATTGATGCATTAGTACTCAGAGCTTTCCGTTTTTGAAGCGGGCTCTTCACGTTTTTGCTCCGTTTTTTCTTGGGAAGGCTACATGACTGACACGCTTGTGACCACGGACATCAGCTTTTTTGCAGTTCAGCCTGGGCATAGTACCAAAACAGGAGCAAATGCGCCTAGGAAGTATTGAAAAATCTTGTGGGTTCAAAACATGGAAGCAGGATCGATAAAACATCCCGCCATGTGATCCTCCATGCCCTCTGCTTGAGCGTGCCTGTCTGGTAGTACGGGCTCTCACGGCGGGTGGTGGAAAAGAACATGCACTCGCATCAGCGTTGTACATATGTGTTTGGTTTGGGCACGTCTATGTGTGGCATGCCAGTCACTGCTGTGCACGATTCTCGCTAGACAGCCTCTGGCACAACGGCACAAAACTCGTACCATGGAATGCATATGTAGGTAACACTTCACGCTTGGTCGGGTCCTCATGTTCTCACCAGCGCGAAGTTACTAGAGTCCTAGACTGCTGCTGTTCATTTGTTGGCCTCGCCCGTGTGACGGCGAGGTCAGTCTGCAAGATTATTACCATTTCCGCGTGCTGGTTAGTGGCACACACGTTGCTGAACATCACGCGGGCAGTATCTTGGTTATTTGCGATCCCGAAATTACTCTCTCGGCCCGGCGTCATTCGGGGGGAGGAACAACCTACCGACAAGCATTCATTGATGTGTAAACCCTTGTCATGCCTTGTAGGCAAGATGTGCTGAACCGTAGTGTATGCACGGCAAGACTTCGGTGACGGCATCGCCATTTCGTGTACACGCTTTGGTCCTGCCGATGCGGCGCCTGCCGAATAAAAAAGTCACCGACGAGGCAACAACTCTCTCCCAGACCTTTCTGTTGGCTGTTGGTCTTCTGCGCTTGTGTGCCGAGGATGCTTCCCTGTTGTCACCCGAACCCTGAACTAGGTTGCACCCCTTTTGATTCGTCTGCTGCTTGTCCACACGTTTGTACCCCTCCCCTTACCAGGACAAAGCGGGCGCAACCGCCGTTGCTGTCGACGCCTCCGCTCCCGCCAAAGCGGCAGCTACTGATTCGGCGGCACCAGCAGCAGACGCTGAAGAGACCAAGACAGAGACAGACCCGACGGCAGAAGTAGTTGCCGACACGGCACCAGCCGCGACGACCGCCGTCAAAGCTGCCGCTGCCGCTGCCCCTGACGCTGCTTCGGCTGCTACCGCGGCCGATGCTGCTGCCCCTTCCGGCGGCGAGGTTGCACAACCTGCAGATGCTGCCGTAGGCGTCGCCACGGGTGCCGTCGGCGAGGCGGTTGCGGACAAGGCGGTGGACGTGGCGGCTGCTGATGGCGCTGTGGAGGATGCGACGGCCACCGTGCCCAAGGCTGAGGTGCGTTCATGCCCTCCCCGGCTTTTGGCGTGTAGTGTGAGGGGGGTGTTCGATGTTTCGCGGTGCGACGCGCGACGTGCTATGATGGTGTGTGTCCAGGAGTGGTTTTGTCCTTTGTTTTTGACGAAATCACGTGTTGTGCTGACTCGTACCGGATAAACCGGGCTAGTAACCGTGGAGGCGCACAAGCGTCGGCTCGACCACCCTAGGTGACAGTGTATTGTACAACTTGGTAATACTGCTGTGGGATGTGGCACGGTGGTTGCTCCCAAGTAGGTAAACTACACTTGACAAGTTACCCTTCGGCTGGAGTGTCCATTGTACATTGTATGTACGCCTTGTCGTCCTCTCTATTTTCCCTTGTCACCTCTTGCGAGAAATGCCAGCTTGGTGAGCTGGGACGGCCACCACATGCTTGTAGGACTTACGAGGAACTTGTTCGACTCGAATGGAACCCCTTGTTGCTTTCTGTCAAGTGCATCTGACCTCGATCCCCCCCCCCGCACCCCACCTCGTAGGCTACTCCCGTTGAAGCTTCCGCCGCCGCCGCGGCCCCTGCCGCGGATGCTGCCGCTACTACTGCTGTCCCTACTGAAGTAGGGAAGGCTGCTGCTGATGCCACCGTGCCGGAGACGGCAGCCACCGCCACCACCGCGGTTGAGGTAGCCGCGCCCGCCGTCGACGCGGCGGTACCCGCTTCATCCGCGGAAGCCCCGTCCGTCGACGCCGCCGCCGCCGCCGCCGTGCCGGTGGTAGCGGAAACTCCTGCCGTCGTCGAGAGAGCCTCCGTGGAAACCCCGGCTGCCGCTCCCAGCGGTGCGGTAGACGTCCCAACCGCCGCCGCCGCCGCCGTATCTCCTCCCGCTACGGCGGCTGTCGAGAAGGGTGCGCCGGAGACGGAGGCCGGCGAGCTGCCGCCTGTTTCGGACATGGTGGCCAAGATGGAATCGGCGATTGTTGGGCCCGACAGCACCGCCGCTGTAGTTGCCCCAGCGACCGATGGCGGCCTCGGTGTATCCGGTAAGTTTTTTTTTTTTGTTGGGTGGTTTGTGTGCCAAGAAAATGGCCAACGGAATGTGCGGGTGAAGTCCCTGGGCGGGATGACGTAATCTGCTGTAGGTTAAGCCGAGGCGTGCCCGCAAGTAGGCGAGGTGTTGGTTGGCTCCCTCGGCTTGTATGTTGGCCGTGTTGGTTTGTTTGACTGTCAAGGGGGAGGGGGAAGCCGATTGCCGTTAAATAGTTCGATTGTGACCATGATCCTGAACTCGGAAGCCCTCAAGATCACTCGCTGCTTGGCACCTCTCATTGTCGTCAATCAATGGATATGTGGGCGAGTAGCGTGCCTTTTGGTCTTGTTCGAGAACAGTACTATCTCGCTGTTACCGGTGGATGAGACATGCTGTGCACATTGCCCACTGACCAATGCCTTCACCCCCTCCGCTTGGTTTGACGACGTTGCTCTTCAGGACCGACCGTCGATGCTGCACCCTCCGGCGAGATGCCCGATATCGCTGTTGACACCCCCGCTGTCGAAGTCCCGGACGTGAGCGCTCCGGCCGTGGACGTTGTGGCTGCGGCACCCGAAGCGCCTTCCGTATCTGTCGAGACGCCGGCGGTTGACACACCAGCGGTGGAGGTGCCGTCTGCGTCTGCTGAGGTTCCGGCGGTCGATGCTCCGGCCGTGGAGGTTTCGGCACCGGCCGCCGAAGTTCCTTCCGCGTCCGTCAAGACCCCGGCTGTCGAGGTGCCGGCTGTTGACACTCCGGCTGTTGGCACGCCGGCGGTGGAGGTGCCGTCTGCATCTGCTGAGGTGCCGGACGTGAGTGCTCCGGCAGCGGAGGTTGCTGCGGCGGTCGAAGCGCCTTCCGTGACGGCCGACACGCCGGCTGTTGACACGCCAGCTGTTGAAACACCAGCGGTGGAGACTCCGGCAGTTGACACATTAGCAGTGGAACTTGCGGCATCTGTCGTAGCGCCTGCCGTGGCTGTCGACACTCCGGCAGTTGACGCACCTGCCGTGGAGGTGCCGTCTGCGTCTGTTGAGGTCCCGGATGCGACCGCCCCGGCGGCGGAGGTTGCGGCGGCGGCAGCAGCCGAGGTGCCTTCCGCTTCCGTCGAGATCCCGGCCGTGGAGACTCCGGCAGTTGACACCCCGGCAGCTGATGTGCCGGCCGTGGATGTGCCGTCTGTCGGCGGTGATGCCCGGTCCATTGAGGTCCCGGCCGTGGGCGCTCCGGCCGTGGAGGTTGCAGCGGCGGAAGAGATGCCTTCCGTGTCTGTCGAAACCCCGGCTGTCGAGGTGCCGGCTGTTGACACTCCGGCTGTCGAGGTGCCGTCTGCATCTGTTGAGGTCCCCGATGTGAGCGCTCCGGCCGTGGAGGTTGCGGCTGTCGACACCCCGGCCGTGGACGTGCCGTTTGTTGACACCCCGGCAGTGGAGGTGAGTTTCTGGAGCAGCCGCGTGGTTGTTCTCGTGTTACCCTGCTTGGTCTGGGCGTGTCGTTGCTTCTCTTCTCCAAACGAGCGTGATGCTATTTTTTTTTTTTTACGCCTGTTGACATGAGCAATTCAGACAGCTCATGCACAGGTCACTAGGAACACAATGCTACACAAATAAAGACAAAATATTTTTCGGCGTGAGCCTGTTGACATGAGCAATTCAGACAGCCCATGCAGAGGGGTTCTTCGCTACGTGCAGAACATGGAGCACGACGCTCGGATTGGAAATGAAAAGATAGGTGGAGTGATCAACCATCATTGAGGACGTGCTTTCGTAGGGTCCTTTTTCCTAAACCCGTTGGCAGCAGTCATGTTGCGCCGTGACCCACCTCTTGTATCACCATCGCCACCAGCACCAGTACATGCCGAACCTCCAGTAGTTACATCGCCATTGCTTGCTCCATCTTTCCCGTCTCAGGTCCCGGCTGTCAGCGTTGAAGCCCCGGTTGTTGACGTGAAGGCACCGGAAGTGCCTGGTATCAGTGTTGCAGCCCCTGCGGTTGAGATAAAGGCGCCGGAAGTTCCGTCTGTCGGTGTTGAAGCGCCTGATGTGGAGGTGGAGGCGCCGGAAATCCCGGCTGTGAGTGTGGAAACCCCTGCTGTTGAGGTGAAGGCGCCGGAAGTGCCTGATGCCAGCGTTGAAGCCCCTGCTGTTGACGTGAAGTCACCGGAAATCCCGGCTGTGAGTGTGGAAGCCCCTGCTGTCGAGGCGGAAGTGGCGGCTGTCAGCGTTGGAGCCCCTGCTGTTGACGTGAAGGCGCCGGAAATCCCGGCTGTGAGTGTGGAAGCCCCTGCTGTCGAGGCGGAAGTCCCGGCTGTCAGCGTTGAAGCGCCTGCTGTTGACGTGAAGTCACCGGAAATCCCGGATGTGAGTGTGGAAGCCCCTGCTGTCGAGGCGGGAGTCCCGGCTGTCAGCGTTGAAGCGCCTGCTGTTGACGTGAAGGCGCCGGAAGTGCCTGATGCCAGCGTTGAAGCCCCTGCTGTTGACGTGAAGTCACCGGAAATCCCGGATGTGAGTGTGGAAGCCCCTGCTGTCGAGGCGGAAGTGGCGGCTGTCAGCGTTGGAGCCCCTGCTGTTGACGTGAAGTCACCGGAAATCCCGGCTGTGAGTGTGGAAGCCCCTGCTGTCGAGGTGAAGACACCGGAAGTGCCATCATTGAGTGTTGAGACCCCCGCTGTAGATGTTGCGGCACCGGAGGCACCGGCTGTTGAGGTGAAGGCTCCCGAGGCAGCGGCTGCGGCTGCCGTTGCCGAGAAGACAGCGACGGGTGTTGAGAAGGCCGTGCTGAAGGGCGCGGCGGCGGCGGCGGCGGCGGCAGCGGCGGCGACCCCGGCAGTCACGGCACCAAAGGCGACCTTACAAAAGGGTTCCAACAGCACCTCCAGCAAGAAGAAGAAGAAGAGGAAGAACAAGAAGTAAGCGCCACGGATTAGAGATAAGCTAGTAAGTGCGGATACACCGAAGGAACGTCTTGTTGCTTCTGTCGTGGTCTGAATCGCCGGGACGGAACGAAAGAAGCCGGGGATCGTTTTGTGGTACTGATGTAGGTCTAGTGGTGGATGGCCCTCGAATGCCTTGGGAACGGCAGTTGCGTTTTCACGCGGCTGGAAGGGGGTCCCGCCCGAAGGCGCTTGGATGCGTTACTGACTAGATGTCCGCTACTGCTCTTGCCGCACGGTGCAGACAGGCATGATAACCGCCGTCACAATGGGATGGGCTTTGGTGGGTAGACGTAAGCCTTGGGTTTGGGAAATAGCTAGGGTGAGCGTCGACGTGGGGGAGGAGGGCGGGTAAAAGACGGCGGCTTGATGATACTTTTTTCCGGGCGAAGCACTGCAGCAGTCGAAGAGAGAGGGATGCTCCATCAGCTGCAGCAGTTTGCTACCAGGATTTTTTGACAAGGCCACCAGTTATGTACGGGAATAGTTTGGATTTGTTTTCGCTTTTTTTTTTCGCAGTGATGGCCACGGGATGAGGGGTAAGTAGTTGTTTAAGGGTCGTTGCGGTATACCTGGTACGTATGTTCTTCTTGTTCTACAGTAGTCCCTGGACGTTGTCGAAATATTTTGTAAAGTACACCTTGTAGTTGGGAGATATCATCTGGGGCTACAGTTATAGGGTTTTCGTTCCACACGAGAGGAATAATAATGTGAATCATTTGCGCAACACAAAAGTATTGTACCTGTAGAGAACCTTTCGTCTTCTTCCTTGGGCGTTGGCCACCGGCCGCCTAATAGGCTAGCACACATACTTGGAACAGATGGCGTTCTAGACGCTGATTGCGCAATTAGAGAGCGTGGGTGGCTAGGTAATTTCCGTCTTCCGTTAACGGCTCAACGTGTCGGGCGCGATTTAGGAGGCGTGTTAGCGCTACTCCTATGACATGCATAGATATTTTTCCGTTCTAGTCTGTTTTTTGTTTCGCATTTCTAGTTACCGTAAGACTTCGGTCCGTGCGTGTCTCATGGAAGCAGGCGTGTTCGGGGTGGTGGTTGGGTTGGCTCGATTGGAGGCGCCCGCACCGCCGTCGTTTTTTGACGCCCGTGACGAGGCCTGCTTACGGACTGATGCTTTTCTATTGAATTATTGCACGCAGGAAATAAATAACGTCACCACCACACTCACTCACTTACCACCGGGGCACTGCCAACAATTGTAGAACGTTCGGTTCCGGTAGCCACCCGCAATTAGTTTTGGTTTGTTCTGCCGGCGTACGATAGTTTCTAGCTGGTTCGGGTATGTCTCCGTGCGCCCGATATTTTGATATTTTTGGTGCGTACTCGATACATGTGCATGTGGGACGTGCGTGTTGCGTTTTTGTATGGGCTGTGTGTGGTCCGCTGTTTCTTCTTTACACCGCCGTCCACACTGAACTGCTGCTGACATGACATGACATGACATGACAAACATGAAGAGGGGTTGTTGCCTTCGGTGTTGGCTTCCTTTGGGGGGCTGTCGATGATGAAGTGGCTGTCTCCTATCCCGCTATTCTGGCCCGAGTTCATTTTAACGCCGAGGGCCAAGCTAAACGCGGCCACCCCTCTTTTCGTGAAGTAGTAGCTGTCAATCGCCCCCCTCTGTGCTTTGCTAATAATCCTCTCCTTTGGGAGCTTGTTGTACGGTTGGGCATGTGGCATGTACACACACACCTTGGTTGGGTCTTAAGTACCATTCATTTTTACCAGCTGAAAGTATGTGTTTGTTGGATGGAAGGGTATTCACTCGATCGGGACTGGCAGGATGACCGGGGGGGGCGGATTTTGTTGAGAGGGGGGTATGGCACACAAGACGGCATCCAAAAGTTTGCACCATCAATGAACTGCTGTATGCAACCCGCCTACGATCTGTTTGAGCGAGGTTTGGACGAAAACCCTTCATACAAAATATGCACACAATCTGACCTCTACATGTATGGTCTGTTGGATGGCGAGTTGCCCTCGACTTCGTCGTGTGCGCGGACAATCGCACGCCGGCCAGCTTCATATTCCTTTATTTATTGCAAAACCTCGGTGTTCGAAGAACTGAAGATCTGGTGTTTAGTCACGGTGGAAGATTGCCGCCCCTCTCCTCTCCAACGAAAGAGGTTTCAGTCACTTTTTTTCACGACCGCTGGACGCATAGACTACACCAATAAACGCTCGAGATGTTCATGGGCAGGGCAAACATTGCATGATATTCCACGAGCAAGAACGGCAGAATGTTGATGTTGCCGGAATTTGCGTCCATCTGCAAACTACACGGCATTTATTGTAAAATGTAGGTTACCTATCTATTCAGATGTTTTTGTACTTAACATCAGATGGCATCACTGATATCAATAATCGGTGTATAGACTTAAAAAATAATCGAAATAAGTCCAGTACCCAGCCGGTTTTCCTCCACTCACTGCTGTAAAGACCTCACCACATCCCGTTCGACTGTGGGTATATCTCGAATGGGTAAATCGTCTTTCTGTGCGTGTATTTTTTTTCCCTTAAATTTTGCTTGAGAACGTGCCGAGGTGCCAAGCCTTTCAATCGATTGCTCTTGAAAAAAAAGTGAAAATAAATCCCGGCAGTGAAGAGGGAAAAGAAAAAGAGTAATGAATTGCACCAGGGGCCAGCTCCACAAGGTATCTTCGCTGCTGTTGTTTTGCTTCCCGACGGTACTTTAGGCTGGGGGGGGCGCGGCCTGGAAGTTCGTGAGCGTAGAGAAAACCTGTGTCACTTTTTTTCACAAGATTTCTGGCACATCACATGACATGACGAAAAAGACGGATGGATAGCGTTGTGGAGACTGAGACAGACAGACCTCCAATATGCCATTGGTGTATGTAGATCATTTCGCGCAAGATCCGAATAGAATAGGGTCACCATGTCGGATCGTGCAATCAACGTTCACCAGACAGACGCCCCTGTGAGGCGAAAACTACCAAAACAAGTCGTACTACATGCATATTGGTATGTTGCTTCCATTTTCGGGGTCAACCGTCAGTTTTTTTTTGTGTGTGTTTCACCTTTCTAAATGAAACTGATACATACTGCTCGTCTCCCTCCGCTCGTCACTCACTCTCTCAATCAACCAAACAGGCATGCATACCGTGTGAGAAATTCCGCCTTCCCCAATATACTACATAAGCGTGATCGTACGAACCGCGTCCATCCAAAAGTATCGTATATATATCATCCTACGAAAAAGACTTCGCCTTCACACAAGCAGGGTGTGTAGGACTACTCACAAGAGACGGAAAGTCAACAAGATGGGACAAGCACATATTTTCTTTCTTTTTCGCATCAAAACAATTGCTACGCCCGCTGCTACGAATGCATGCGGAAAAGAACGATTTCATTAACCGAAAACTAAACAAGTAAATTTTAACACACGCACGCGCGCCTGCTCTTGCTTTGGAAATGAATACCAGGAGACCTCGCAGGACGCTGCGACAAACTTGACATCAAAATAATATACACGTTCGAATGTATTCGCGCAGGATACAAATGTTCACACCAAACTAAAACAGTAGTACCCAGCGGTGGATCAGGGTAAGGAATGACACTCGAGTCTTCTTGTACTTTGCACGTCATTCCAAAGACGGGTGAAACACGCACCTGGATTGATACCTAAACCTACCTCCGCTATGCATAAAACAGCACCACCACACCCCTCCATCCCATCCGTCGTCCCCTCCTTGGCGGCCAAACAAGACTCTATGAGTGAGGCCGTTGGACCGTTTCAGCAGCATCGTCATCAGCAACAGACAGCGACCGGATGAACTCGCCGCAACACAACTACAGCAGGCTAAGAAGGCATACCACGACATACGCATCATTGACGACGACACACGCACACCACCGTGCTGCACAAGCGCGCGCACGTGTTCACCGTACCGTACCGTACCGTACCGTACCACTACCGGACTCATACCCAAAAACAAAACAAACTTATTTGTTGCACTACCACGCGCGAGGTCTCGCTGCCGCCGCCGATCTACGCATCTACGATCAATCCAACTACTGCGGTCTACTATGATACACAATAAATCCAACTAAAGACGTACGTACGTCGTCGTCGCCCGTGACTTGGCGTTGTGACCCACATCACTCCCGCCAACTCGCTCGGCGCACAATGCAGGCACTACATACAGCAGTAAATTTAGTATACACAATGCGCACCCTCATTTTCAAGAACGATGGAAACCGACGCCAGGCAGACAGAGCAAGGGCCCCCTCCTGCCGCTGTGCACGCGGCACCTCGACTACGGACGAGCGATGACCCGCACAGCACAGCACAGCACAACAGCAGCAGCAGCAGCAGCAGCGCAAAAGGTGCACCAACACCCAAGTGCTCAATGAAGCGAGGTGTGTATCTAGAATACAAAAATCAAATCTGTGATGCACTGCCGCGGAATGTCTTCAAAGCGGCGAAGAGCCTCCTCCGAGCGTACTTGTAAGCAGCAACAAGGGACTTAGCAACCGGTACTTTCTAGTAACACGCGCGTGTGTTTTCTCGAACGTTGTTCACGCAAATTACGACAGGCCCTACAGCAAATATTCCACCCGCTGCCAGACCAAGGCACCAAAATCAGGCTTGAAAGTCAGCGAGCTACTGTGGTGACCCAAACCAACCTGACCGCCAACCCCCTTCTAGAATATACTCAAGGCACTCAGACCTTGAAACTTGCTCAGCAGTCATGGGGGAAATAACCACCACGACTCAGTTGACAGGGGAGTAGCGCGGGTGCAGTCCATAATGAAAACGCGAAGGGCAGTAGACAACGATGTACCCCCCCAGTCCTCAGCACTGCTGCCGTGCCCCTGTTTCCCGTGCATTACGGTGGATGCCCTCTACTCCCCGCCCTCCTTCGTCGGTATCATACAACTCATGTGTCGTGAGTACAAGTTCCAGATGTGCCGTGCTTCTTTTCGCGAATAGCCTACAAAACGTTAATTACAACAGGAACAGCTGCAGTGTAGTGCATAGTGCATGATATGGGGAGGGCAGCACCACCACCAACAGCACGAAAGAAAGTTCGGAGACCATGAGACAAATAGAGCCCGCAGCCATACACACACTCCAAGTGGCCTACATCGCACCTGCTGTCCCGCAATATAGTCCACTAGCACCACCTCCCATAACACCGGATTTCTATCGCCCGCCAAAATATTCTACCACAGAACACAGAACACAACGGCAGCGCAGCCCTCATCGTACGCCTCATGATCCAACAGAACCCCCCCCCCCCCCCCCCCCGGGCCTAATCCCAAGGATGGACACCCCCCACCTCCCCGGGGGTGGGCCTG
>FN649759.1:507603-542491 GCA_000310025.1 Ectocarpus siliculosus | reverse complement strand
TAGTCCTTAATTGGGGGGGGGCGCCCCCCCCCCCACCGCCCGAAAAAAAATTTGGGGGCCCTTGAAAAAAAAAGACCCCCCACCCATCCCCCCCCCCCAAGGGGCCTCCTTCCCCCCGGTTGCCCCCAAATATATTCCACTACCCCCCCCCCCCAAAACCCGGGTTTTTTTTCCCCCCCAAAAATTTTTTCCCCCAAAACCCAAAACAAAAGGGCGGCCCGCCCTTTTTTTT
Organism: Ectocarpus siliculosus; assembly: GCA_000310025.1. Classification (NCBI taxonomy): domain Eukaryota; class Phaeophyceae; order Ectocarpales; family Ectocarpaceae; genus Ectocarpus; species Ectocarpus siliculosus. The sequence goes on along the minus strand of FN649759.1, from coordinate 542,259 downwards.
CCCCTTCATGTTCAAAAAAACCCCCCCCCCCCCCCCCCCCTGCGCCTACTCCCATGCATGTACACACCCGACCTCTACGGCAGTAGGCCTGATGGAATGACCCATCCCGGTCTCTCCCTTTGGTCCCTTTCACGTGGGAGTTCACAAAACGGGAGGCATTTTGTCACCCCTTGGCGATTCAAGCCCCTTTCCATCCTATTGGTCAACCGGTTCGCGGAGTAACTTCCACCACAGACAACGACTCGCTCACCCCCCCCTCCGCTTGACCTGAGCGACTGCAGCCAACAAAGCTCGAACGGCGAGACATGCCTCTCCAGCCTGAGCCCTTAGCGCCGCCTCATTTGTAAATGCTCGCCTGTCCCCTCGGTGTAACCATCTGCCCTCCGCACAAGGAAAAGAAGCAGCTCCCCCTCGTCTCCAGGCCCCCTCCTCTTCCACCTGCCCGCAAATCAGCCAAACCACTTTAGTTGATCACTATCCCGCTGAGATGCCCGCAGATGTCCGCCCGGCAGGTGGGGCATCGCCCGGTCCCGAGCACCCCGGGGGGCCCGCCTATTCCCGCCGCCGCGTCCACCCCCACCGCGTCGTCCTCCGCCTGCCGCACCACGCGGGTGTAGCACTGGCTACACAGCACCAAGTGCTTGCAGGGGAACAGCAGCGTGTCTCGATCTCTCGAGAGACAGGCCACGCACTTCCGCGCTCGGTCCAGCTCGATCCTCAGGCGGGATAGTTCCGCCGCAGCCAGCGAGTGATCGTGGGACGGGGATGACGCTGGCCTCCGTGAAGAGGCCATCTTGTTGGTGGTGGGCGGACGGAGGGTGGAGGGTCAGTCAGGCGCGGCGCAATTGAGATTCGAGTCGGTGGTGAAAATGTGGGCCAGTGGGGGGGGGAGGGGGGTGTGCTCGTTTACATGCATGCCGTAGTCGTTACACCATAGAGCTCGTCTGTGGTTGGGGACGGAGGTGGGGCGGTGTACTCATGGCCGTTCATACCGTAGTCACTAAACCATTGACCTCGGATCCCTACGAAGCCGGGCTAGGGCTAGGGGGTGGTAATGTCCGTTGGTGTCGGCTACTTGGCTGGCGCGAATATTGGATATTGGAGACCTGAACAACGAAAAGCCAACACAGCAGCGTCTGCTGCTCCAGCAGTGAATAGGGGAAACATCTCACTCGTACGCATAGCTCTGCTTTACTCCTTCGTAGTCGAGACAAGGGCGTTGTTGCCAAAACAATGCCTGCCCGGGTGGACAGAGTGGCGCCAGAGGCGGTGCATAGGAGGCAGGTTCGGGATGCGCAATCAAGCCGAGCCGAAGAAGAGTTGAAGCGATGGCATGTACTTGGAATACACCAGGAACCCAACCCCGATTGCTTTTGGAAATATCGAAATATCGGGCTGCCAACACCCATGCGGGTGTAGCGGCTTTGTGCGCCAAACGCCGTGGAGTAAGACATTGTTGCTGGCCTTTCTTTGGAGGGAGGGGTGAAAATCAGGAGAGGGGGGCCAGTAAATCACATCAGTGCGAGGTACAGGCATTCGCGTATCCCACCTGCTCCTCCCGGGAAGACCTCTGGTGCCCCCCCCTGCCGGCCCCCCTTCCTGCCCGCGAGCTCCCCCCCACCCCACCCCCCCCTCTTCCCGCCCCCCCTCCCCCCAGCGAAGAAGGCGGGACGGCCCCAACTTGGGAGGAAGCCGCGAGGGATACCGCTTCCCCTCCCCCCGCCGCCATTCCGCGGCCCCCATCTTCAGACGAGGAGGGGCCCATGCCGTCGCGTGGTTGTAGCCTTCTGGCGTGCACTACCCCCTGCATCGCCAACCCCCCGCCCTCGTCTTGACTCCCCTCCTCTTCCTCCTCGTCCTCGTCATCGTCCTGGTCATCGTCCTCTTCTTCTGTAGCTTCTTCGTACGCGAAGTGGCCGCTCATCAGATCCGACGTCACCGGCGCTGTACCCCTAGCCATGGCCATCGAGCGCGGCAGCGGTAACAGCCTTTCCGAGCTCCCGCCGCCGCCGCCGCCGCCGCTTTGTCGAGCGTGTGGTAGGCTGGCACTCCCCGCTACGAGCGGAGTACAGTACAACCACGACAAGGCAAGGCCCCCGGGGTTGGCGTGGTGTAAAAACAGCGTTGGCATTGTTAACATTAACACCCCAAGCCAACACAGAACAGATGCGTCATGGCTCGCGGCAATCGTGGTGCAGCTGCTGTCATCAGGTGCGTGCCATCAATGACGCCGGTACCCTCCAACATGTCGGTACCTTCCAACAGGCACAGGGGTTTGGGTGCAGACAGCAAATCTAACCTCAGTTCTCTGTCCAACCCCTGGCCTCCTAGCCCGTCATAGCTACTGCTGCAGCATTGGGCCAAACCTTTCCGCAGCACCAATTGACGTACGAGCAAAAAAACAATAAATACGTCGGCACTTTATATCAAAAACACATAAAGCTCGAAGGCGGGAAATCTGAAGGCTATCCTACTGAAACCAGTTAGTTACCCACATGGTCTCGCCCGTTACACACGAAACGGGGCAAACACACCGCCACGCTACATGTACCGCTCTAGGCCCTCTCACCAGACTCTCCCACCCCTCCCGGCGACATGAGCCTTCGCCTCTCCATGACTGCTTCGGCTATCGCTTCCTTTTCAGCTGTGGTGATGTTCGACCCTTCCGCCATTCCGACCACTTGTTCCGGTAGCTGGAAAAAGAAATAACGAAGAAACGACGACAAAAACAATGACGGATGGACGTTCTACCAAGTGATAGTGCCTGCAAGAAAACACAGCCAACAGAGCGACACCAAGGTCGCAAAATACACCGTACTCCCCGGGCCGAAAGTTGACAGACACTCTTACGTATGACTCCCTCCGACAAACAAAAACTCGAATGATACGCTGTACACAGCTCTCCACGAGCCGGTTCAAGCGACGCAATTTTCGGCATCGTCACTGCCGCAAATCAAGGTTTGAAACCAATCCAGGGGGCTTGGTACCGTCCTGCCACGTACGGTACACAACAGTTAGTCACGGCGCCTGCCTACCTTCCCGTCCTCATCTAACGCCGAAGGCTCTGCGCCGTTCTCGAGCAGCAGCAAGACCACGGCACCGTGACCGAGGAGACACGCTAGGTGCAAGGGTGTGTCGAGATAGTCGGCTTGGTGGCTGGGCCCGGCTCCCTTAGCAAGGAGCAGGGAAGCCACTTCGAGGTGTCCGTACTGGGCCGCCCAGTGGAGGGGGGTGTAGAGGACCTTGCGACAATGTTCGACAAAATAGGGTACAAGGTGAGGACAGACATTGAGCAAGTGACACAAGAGATATATGAAGAGAGCAGGAAAGAGGTGCGTAGATAGGGCAAGGGCAAGGAACAAGGCAACCTACAAAGGATTGCCTCCGCACGGGCATGAATCGTGGTGAACCACAACGATTACGTACCCTGCATGGTGGGAAATCTCCTGGTCGAGCGTGTCGTAAAAAAAAAAAATGAAAGAAACATTTAGCGGTGGCCTGCTTGGAAAAATCGCCATCACATTTTCTACAAATATTTAAGGTATTGACTACTTTTGGCACATCTGGTCGAACACACCCTGCTGCCGCCTCTCTCTCTGCGACGAATAGGCCTGGTTTGTTGCCTCACTGTACGGTGCCACCCCCCCAACCTGAACCGATTGTCCAAGATCGATCGATTACTCTCCGGCAAAAATAGCGACGGCGCCGAAATGGCGGAGGAGGCGTTGGAATCGTCTCATTGAGAGGTTTCCAAAAATGCATGAGTCGACTGCTGTTGGCACCATCTTCGTCGTAGAGAAATCAACCTCAACCTTAATCTTTCAACAAGCACATCAGGTGTGCGGTATACTACGAAACCTGCTACATGTTACAGGTACACAGGTAACTTAACCCAAACCCTAACACTAACACTAACCCTCAGCTTTCAACAACCAAAATCAGGGCGTGTGGTATACTACGCAACCCGCTACATATTACAGGTCAGGACGCCGCTGCCTTTCCCCTTGGGGTTAGGGTTAGGGTTAGGGTTAGGCATAACGGCATAGAAGTGCATACCTCGTCCTTGGCATTTGGGTCGGCCCCGTTGTCGAGTAGCATCCTGACTGTCTCCGTGTGCCCGTTCTCTGCCGCGAGGTGCAGGGCCTGGTGTCCTCGTGAGGTACGAGCCGCTCTGTTGGCACCTTCGGGGGAATGCACACAAGAGACAAGACAAGACGCGCGCCTCTTGGTCACATGACCATTGGTCAATAGTCGGTTACGAGGCGGGTCTCCGTTCCTTTACTCCTCGCAGAGACAGACACGTCCGATAATCGGTGTTTGTCTCTACCCTCGCGGCAAAGTGTTATAAAAACGGCGGGGAGGGCATGCCCAAAAACATGCAACACCCAGTGCTGTCGCCGACCCTCCCCACTCCCTGCCCACCATGATCCCGCCCGTAACCACCAAGAGGAAAATGGAATGGCAGAATGGTACTATGTTGTAATGGCAAAATCGTAATGGTAACCGCAAAGGGGTGGCGGTAAAGGCAGCACGGTAATGGTAATGCTGGTGATGGTACAGGCAAAATGGTGGTGGTAAATAGCAGAGAGCAAGCAACAAGGGTTAAGAAACATCGAAACACCCCCACCTCTTGCCATCAAGAGGCGTGCGGTGTAAACGTTCCCCAGCTGGCAGGCCCAGTGGAAGGGGGACCACTCCTCAGAATCCAGGGCCTCGACGTCGGCTCCGTACTCCAGCAGAAGCCTTGGAGGGGAAATTGAGGTTTGCGACGTGACACGAGTTTAGGCCGTTCGTTCGTTCGTTCGTGCATTCCTTGCTGACAAGAGCGATTCGCATACAGTATCCCGCCGTAGCCGTTGCGGACTTTTCTGCCGCTCCCCGCTCCCAACCCCCCGCCACACGCCCTGCACAGCACTCTGCTCTCCACCGATTTTCCCGTGTTCGAGCCCACCGACGGACATCATGTCGGTCGTCGACGCGCAGAAGATAGCGGAGACGTGGGGCGACTTCCACAAGACGTCGACCAGACCCCGCGGGTCATAAGAACCTCCGTCGCAAAGATTCTTCGTGAGGGAGCTTCTTCGTGATCCGCGGGGTCTGTTGGACACGTCTTGTTGGAACTCGCCCCACTCGTCCGCTATCTTCTGCGCGTCGACGTCCGACGTGATATTGGTCCGCGTAGTATCCAATCGAAACACCACACATCAAGTCATCAAGTGATCAAGTGCACCATGCGACACAAGAAGAAGAGAGGCTACAGGCTGGAGAGAAGGCCGCGACGTTGGAATTACGAGAGAGCCAAAGCCAAGAGACGTCGACAGCATTCTCACGCTGCCATGCCAAAGATCAGGAAAAGACCGCCACCAGTGGGGAGGGCACGGATAAAGACAAGACACCAAGAGCATCCACGCGGGGGCGGGGTAGTCCTCTTCTGCACACCTCAGACTATCGAAAACTTAACGCACACGTCTCGATACATAGGCAAGAGCAGGTCAGTCACATCACCCTCAATTCTTGCAAGGGCTAAGGAGTACCTCCAGAACAGAACGTCTGAGTGCTCATCACGCCTGCCGCACTCTCGTCGCCGAAGACATTATACCAACACCCCTGTCATGGTACACGACCTGACTGCTATCTGTCGTTCCCCCGAGGGAGAGGGTGACCGCACCGCACCTGGTAGTTTCTGTGTGTCCGTAAGTACACGCGAGATGTGTCGGGGTGTAGTTGCCGTCATCTCGAACGTCTACAGCAGCCCCTGCCTCGAGCAAAAGCTGAAACAAAAAAAACGGAAGAGAGAAAACGATGCAACGGAGACAGGCAACAGGACTGTGAGACCAGTGCTGCGAGAGAGAGACATCCAGACAGCTGGAAGAAAGAGTACGGGCAGAGAGAGAAAAGGATTGTCACAGAGACTGCCATTCAAAAAGCCTCTTACACGAGAGAAAAGGATGGCACGGGCCTATTCAAAGGCTGCCCATCACACAAAGCGAAAACAGGAGCAGCAGGAAGAAGGAGGACTATTATCGAACCTGTTCATCACAGGACACCGTAAGGAAGACACTATTAATAGACGCAACAAACAGACAGAAACATGTCGGAGACTGAATCCCGTGGTACGACTTCCACCCCTACGGTAGGCGAAGCCCGATGACGATAAAGCATGTTCTGCTAGCGCGTTTTGTTCCGCCGCAGACTTTCGTTGTTTCACCAGATAGGCCGTTAACGCTGTCGATGAAAACTCAAGAACACAACACACACGCACAACAGCCGATGGGACACGCGGAACTAGAGAGCGTGCTCGCGTCTATTCTCGCGCTTCAACATTACCAGTACACTGCTGTCTTGATTTCGTTCGATAGCGTCGAATTCCGACGCCAAAGGACCAACCACATCCGTCGCTGACATCCAACAAACCCACCAACACAGCAGTACACCAGCGTCGAAGAACCAAGACTTCCACCAGCAGCAACCGGGCTGTTGGAATCACGACTCGTGTAGGTTAACGAAATCACGACTGCTGTAAGGTTGATGGAATTTTATTGTTCAAGTCGGCTACAATAATAGTGGTACGCTCATATTTGATTCGATATTCCAACAAACCCTGGCAGCACCGATCACAAGGGTCACCACCCCGCACACCAAACCATCCAATCCATCACGCACATGGACAACGGAACTGTGCCCGTATTGCGCCGCCAGGTGCAACGGCCTGTGGTTCCTCTCCGTCGAAGAGTCCCCCTCCGCACCGGCCTGCAGCAGGAGACGAACCACGTCCGTGTGCCCCCCCGCCGAGGCCAGGTGCAGTGCCGAGTACGCCTCATCGTCTACTGCAGAGACGAGCAACCCGGCATCAAGCAGCAGCCTGCCCCGGCAAGCCAAGGCGAGGGGGGGAGGGAGGTCAACGCAAACAAGAAACGTGGCAGCGGTATTGTACGCAGAAACAAACACGAGGACAGGATGAAAGGATGGAAAATCATCTGGGGGCAAAGAAAGTCTCAGGGTCGTCTACTCGTAGACGGGGTTGTGGATGATGATGACGATGATCATGATGATGGGAGGTCCGACCCTCTCTGGTGCGACATTCCCCTATCCCCCGACCATATGCTTCAATGCCCTCCCGGATTCCCATGCATCCCTACACCACAAAGAACTACCAGTATTATATCTACCTGTAGTGGCAGCGGACAGAAAAATATAACACTTAGGTACAACCATCCGGCAGGTTGGTTCTACAGGAGGAGTTCTTCGTCCCCCGCGTGCCTTATTAATCCGGCCCGCGGTTTGGCCAACGATGTCGTTTAAACGTTTAAACGCTTCGACTTTCGACGACACCACCTGCCCTAGGATCTATCAAAAACCAAGTCCCGCCACCCACCTGGCTGTGTCGGTAAAGCCGCTCTCGCACGCGATATGCAGAGCTGTCAAGTTTTTGTCCGTTCTCGCAGACACGGTAGCCCCAGCGCTCAGCAGAAACCTACAGACCGTGTGGTGCGTATAACACGGCAGTCAGGGCAGAGTGCGGCATGAGACAAGACAGCTAGGCGGGTGGGTAATACATATATTCTCCTTTTCCTTGAGCGCAAGCAACCAAGTGACCGAAAAAGCTTGCGCGAACAACGGGCAGAAAGTGAAACGATGGATGACCCGGTCCACCACTCTCAATTCTGGTGAGCACTCCGCACACGGCAATGAAGCCACGAAGTATATTTTTTCTTGGGTCATCCTCGTCGTGCTGCCACCATGTGGTTCCGCAATCCTCGACGGTTCAACCTTGATGTACAGTACAGCCCCATCGACGGGCCCTAGCGCGCTTGAGGACGTACCACTCAATAGTGGAACACCTCCAAAACTGCACCCCTGCATCATATTTGAGCATACTGTACGTACAATACACTCAAACGCTGCCTGGAGAGAAAAAAGCCAACGGTAGAAAAAAGCCTCCCGTGTACTCCGGCACTCCGAGCATCTTTGTCTGGGAAGGCCGCGGACAACAAATGATTTTCACTAGTTCCATGTCCCGCCACGAAGAGATTGGTGTCTTCCTATTGGCTGACCCAATACGGTTAGCGCGGTCACCGCAAGCCGAGGCAATAGATGCAAGCAAGACACGCAAAGACAATTGATCATACCGCACTGTGTCGGTTCTTCCAGAGTGGCAAGCGACATGCAGCGGTGTCCATTCCTGAGTGTCCCTCTCATCGGCTGGCGCGCCGCGCTCCAACAGCAGCCTACATTGAGGTCAGAGGGGAGGAAGGTCAGGAATGTCGTGGTCATTGGGTCAACAAGGAGGCATGTTTTGGTGTAGGGGCAGTTGTGTACAAGACGCCTCCTCCACTGCTGTTCCGTTACGTGGAAGACGAAGCCAAGGCAAGAATGCAAGAATCTATGTACACGCCCGCACAAAGCTCCCTGCCACTTACAACAACACCCCCTCTTTTTCTCTTCTCTTCTCCGCCCCTTATCTATCTCTTCCTCTAGCGTTGTTCGGTCTCTCTCTCTCTCTTCCCACTCTCCTCTCGCTCCGCCTGATCCATCAAACGAAACATGTGATCCATGAAACATGTCATGAAACATGTCTTCTCTTCTCTACCTTGCCGTATCTGTTGCTGCCGTGTGGCACGCCCAGTGTAGGCCTGTCCAGCACTCGTTATCGGTAGCACTCACGTCCGCTCCCCTGTCCAGCAGCAGCGCTACAGCACCAAGACGCCCGTACGAGCAAGCCCACTGGGGGACACACACACAGGAGGGGGGGGGCATGAATGTCTGCTTGATTACACGCTATGGTCCATCTTGTAAAAACGCCAATGGTTAAAAAGGGTATAAATCGTCGTAAGTCATCTTTCCCCAAGCACGAGGTTACCACAATCGACCCCCACGCCCCCCCCACTCTCGAATTTACGGTGCCCCGACACCCCAACTATGGGGCTACGACACTCAAAAGCTACGGCCCCCCAACACTCGGTCCCCGGTGACATGTCCAGAGCAACGACAACGACACACACACGGGCACGGGCCACGACTAGAAGGTCTTCTCGCCACCGGGGCGACCGCAACGCTGGAAATAACGTCGAGGGATTCAAATCGGATGGTAGCTTCGGTATCCGTCGCCACAGCTGTGAAAAGACTTGTGACTTGTGACTTGTGTCGTGTCTCTTAGATTGTGCGTACTTCCATCGAACCATTCTCAGAAGCACCATCCATCGAAAACTTATGCTGGGCTCTTCACGTATCGATACAGATGGGTACGGTTAGGTTCTTCACCGAAATCAGTGAGTAAGAACGCAGCGGAGCGGGATGGTTTGGTCATTGGCCATGGCCTTGCGTCCATATCCGGAAACTCGTTTACAAATACAACTACAAACTGGACCCATGTCCCATATCACAGGCAAGCACCGCAGTATTGTACTTGTACTACAGCTAGTGCCCGCGATTGAGAAACAAACCTTGAGGAAAAAACCCTCAGATCCTCGCGACAAATAAGAAAAGCCGATTAAGAAACACAGCTTGGCCGTGGACCCTACGCTTGGCTAAATACAATGACTTGTGCTCGACGATGGCAACAAAGTAAAATAATTGCCTCGATCCGAGATTGACGTTTCTTAAACGCGGGCGCTAACTCTTGTATAGTGAAGGTGCCCGACAAAATACGTGAGGTGCAGCAGCAGGCGCAGATATTGGGTGGTATAGATATGCATACAACAACTTTCGCAGGTCTGTCTCAAACGATGGCAACAAGGGATGCATAAATAACAAGATATGCTTGACAACCATGCCAGGAACACAGGTTCTGAACGTCTCACAGCTGTTCCATGGCTCTTGCGTGTGGCCAGGCCAACGGAAAGCTTGACCTACAATTAGAAGGACAAGGAAACTTATTTCTAAACACTTGTAGCAAAGTCAGAAAGCATTCAACGTGCCTCTTTGGAACGTCGTCTCTGCTGCCGTATCGGGATTCTGCCTCTGGGGTAACGCACCACCAAGGGACGGGCGTTCTCTTCTAACTTTATTCTTATTCATGACGCAACAACTTTATTTCCTATCAAACAGAATCAACAGAAGCAGAGTCGAGTCTGGGAAAGGTTAGCAATGAATCCACGGCGTCCGCGGAAGCTCGTTGTGTTCTCATCATGGGATGGTGTATGCGTGTATGCATATCTCAATAGGTCGGAGGGCTCGATGCGGCCCAAAATTTGCATTCGGCATGTTGGCTTTATTGTTGTTGTTGTATTCACTTCAAATCATCGTTCACAGCACTTGTGCCGTTTACTCAAACCGTGGTCACACAGAAGGGTTTCTCTCCGTGAGGTCCACTCCTACCCTCCCCTCCTGCGGTACTTTGCCTTCGGTCTTCGGTTTTTAATGCGAGAGGAGTGCAGCACTCTCTTCCCTCTGCTGTGTACACACGAACTAGCGCTATCCACTAGGCCAGGAGTGGAAGCGAGAGACAGTCTCATTCTGCAAGAAAAGCTCGCTTGCGCCGGTATTCGAACCCCTGACCCTGGTCACCAGAAGGTCTTGTGGGTTAGGGTAGGCTTGGGCAGCCGAAACGCCGGAGAGGTTCATTTACAAGAGCCAGATGAATCAGTGACAAACCCAAAATCCGCACAAGGCATATAATCCCGTTGAGTGAACTTCAACCCAAAATCATGACATGGAATGACATGAAAGATAGATGCGACAGGGTTGGAGTTGGATGTATTTATGTGTTCCAGGTGTGGCGGCTGCCCGGCGGTTGTCGTTGCCACAAAATGGGGAGCGAAGTCTGTGACGTAGTGTAGTTCCTGCTGTGGGAACTTAACTCTGGGTTTCGGGTTGTGGGGTGTGACGAGGAGCCCACGTCGACCCCACCTATTTCTCGGGGAAAACTCCTGACCAAGTTCATGTACTGCGATATTGTGATATTGTTGATGAACAATAATGTGGTAACATCACACAAAAAGGATTTGTGTATGTACGTGTCGGAAAGCTCGCTATGTGGTAAGATCACATAAAAAATGATTGTGTACGTGTCGGAAGGTTCGTGAGTCCGTGTTGATCCTGTCAGTAAAGCCGTGCAATTCGGCACCGTCACTGCCACAGCAGACATGTGTCATGTGTTTGCTGCAGAGGAATCGAGGTTCAACATTGGGTCCAAGGGTTTGTTTGGTTTCTACTACAATATGATACTGCAAGAATGCAATAAACTGTGGTGTAAAATTGCGGTATATACCTACAGGTAAATGACGTGCCGTCGGCAAGAGTGTGGCGTTTCCGATACGATACGTTTAGCCGAGCATTGTTCGTGAAGAGAGATCCGGCGGTGCCGTCGACACGGAGTTCGAAAATGCGGCTGAAACGGCTGATAACCATTAGCATACTGTACGATACTGCATCATGGCAACGGTGGGAAATGGCGGACATGTCTCGGAAAAGGGATCGATCCACTTTCTCTCCGCTGGCTCTGATTGGATGGAGCGCGTGCTTTATTGGCGAGAAGTGCGCATTTCCTCCTGTGAGCATGTATGCTGTTGCTTTGGCAATGCTTTCGCAACGCGCTCTCTGCCTGCTTGAACATCAACTACTGTGCATTAGCTATGCATACAATCACTGCAATACTAACCGTTGGAGATGCCACCCCAACCCCTTGGTTCTCAATGGCGGATGTGCCGACAACGGACAACGGCTTACTACAGCGGTACATGCTGCCGCAGCTACTCTTTGAGAGCAGCAGCATCACTCACGGAATCCCCCTCCATACCGAAATGTATGCACCCCCCGAACATACCTTTGGGTCATTTACTGCTCACAACCTCCCTCCTCTCATTGGAGAGGGAGAAAGAGAGAGATAGAGGTCGTGGAAGATCGCCTCCCGCACCTCTTGCAGCGTGTGCGCAGCACAAAAAAAGACCCTCCGCAACGGCACTCCTAACGTGTACAACAATATTGTACAACTCTCGGTACAGAGTACTCGGTACAGCGGTATACATGAGCGTGCGCTGATTCCACCTGCACAGATAAAGGTTACATAGACTTGCATTGCTGAAGACCTTCCGAAAATCGGAAGAAATTCCAAAAAAAAAAGAGGAAACGATAGACGGAGCCTACGAAACGAAACAACACGATGGCGGTGTGTTGAATGTACGTACAATAGGTAGGGCTTATCAAATCATATCAGATCTTCGTCACAGGGCAGAATACAGCAGCGGGGGGGGGCTCCCTCTCCCCTTTCATGGCCGCGTATTGTCTTTGCCTTCTACGATAAAGGTGGTACAGTAGTCAGTCGTCTTGTGGCGGTCTGCATCCAGACAAGACAGAAAAGCTGATGCGATGATGCGATCGATGATCGAAGTGGCACCGGCGGGACAAGCCGACTCTTTGGGAAGCAATTTTGTTGGAAATTTTTTCAACAACAGCAACGTGGGGCAGGACTCACGTGGAGAAGAGTGCCCTGCGTGGAGTCGTCTCGCAGATTCACGTCGCCGTTTCGCTCATCCAGGTAGCTGCGCAGCCGATGCTGGTCGCCAACCTTTGCCGCGTCGATGACATCCATGTGGTGTTGATCTGCCGCCATGATTGAGCGGCCTTTCCTATATGCGGGTGCAGCCTGTGCGGGAAAGGCATATTCAAAGGAACAGGAGGCGGCCAAGCCGTCTTGCAAAGATCATCCTCTTGCAGCAGAAGATGCCATGCACGACACCAGCCTGCCGGTGTGATCGGTGCACGTGTGGATGGTGCGCGTTTGCTGCTTGCTGTTTCAAGCTTGCTGCCAAAGTAGAGGCAGCAGGATAGCTCTCGGTATTATCCGCTCACGAAACTCACCTGGCTGCTGGAGCTCACACCGCGAAAACGTCGATATGGCGTAGCGTGGAGAGAGCAGAGGCCGTTTAATGTGCCTGCTACGGCTCAGCGCGGGGATTTGCAAGGAACACTGTCTTCCCGACCTCGTTTGGCTGGCCAAGAGAGATCTAGAGAGATCCTAATAACAAAAAAGTCAGCAGTGCTCATGGCTGGTTCGCGAACCAGGAACAGAGAACAACATGTGCGGCGGGGCGACGCGGATGCTGGTATTCTATTCCAAGGTATGCGAAAAAACAGCCGCGTACCCCCTTAAAAGAAACTGCTGTGTTTGGCGAAGGAATGACACACGCAACACGCAAGGCACAAGCAAGCGGCCGAGCACAAGCAACACTACCGTCCTCAGGCTTCACACACACGCCCTCCCTCCCACGCCTCGTTGTTATGGGAGTCTTCTTGAGCAAGCCGAGTGTGACCAAGGTCAGAAGAACGTGTGTGTGTGTCTGTAGCCAGCCGAAGCTTATTGCGCTGCTTTTTTGTGGCGGTTTTTCCGCTCGTTGGTTGGCAGTGTTGGTTGGGACCACGACTCCGCCAGCTCCATCTCCACAACACCAGCTTCGGCGTAGACCCTCTCGAAAGATCTCTACACAGGGTAGTCGTCGAAGTCTCTCCTCCGCAAGAGCAGAGGTTTTGGAAATATACCAGTACTGCTGTATCCTGCTCTTGTCCCTCTTGTCGAACATCGGAAATTCGGTCGCTGGTTGCCTCTCTCTTCCGCGCCTACTCCACGCTGATGATGGGCGGGGCATTTCGTGTGCTGTCTCCCTGATCACAACTGACGGCATTGTACTCGTGCCTCTGCCGCTCCCGCGTAACCTTGGTCACAATCACCCACCCCAGTTTTCTGAAGATGGCGAGGACAGCGATGTCGGCTTCGGGGTGTCGTCTATGCAGGTACGCCGCCCACCAAACGAAACTTTCGATCACCGAGAGACCAAACATTTTCAATTCAAAAATCTACTCCAAAATGAGTTGGCTAGTTGGGAGCGTTGTGTGTGTTGACAAGAGCCCAACTGACTCGGCAGACGAAAGAAACATTCCCACTGATGTCAACGCGAGACCCTAAAGAGAGGGACACCAGACTGCTATTTACTACGGTACTGCTTCCATCAGGACCCTCCACTTCACCTCCCACATGCGTCGGCCATCTCTTGCCGCAAGTGGGTCTGCGGCAAATTCTCACTCCGTAAATACGTAAATACTGCTGCATTTTGCGTTGGTATGCTTGTGTGTACGGGGGGGATGCAACGGGGCTGCGGCCTGTCTGGGTCGATCATGTTTGTAAATAACTCCTACCACAAACAACCATGTACGTCTAGACTACATGCTTCATACCAAGCTCTCCGGTGTATGCGCATTATTATTGCTTTACGTGGAGTGTATTTATTTGTGTGATGCATACAATGGATTCCTCCTGCCGAGGGGCTCATGAAAGCAAAACAGCAGCAGTGATGCAAGACGAAACTTCAAGCGGCAGGCAACAGGATCAGCAGTTGCGACGTTTCCCAACTTGAGCTCAACAGCTCTGATCGAAGAGCCCAGCGAGCCCCAACGGAACCAAACAGAAAAATTCCACGTCTGCGTACAGAGTCTGCAGCAGCATTATCCTCACCCATGGTGATCGTCCTGTTTGCATGGTACGCATACCGCAGCATATGCCGTTTTCACACGATGTTGTAAATGTAAATGCCATCGAGGGCATCGCCGCTAAACCGGATTGGCAGTTATATTGCAGTTTGAGTACCGAGGTGCAGCCGTGCCACGAGATTTTGGGACCGCTATTCAGGACATCCATCCCGTTAAACAGGCATCCATCCCGTTAAACAGGGACGGAACTAACCATTACACCGGCCGGACCCACGACTGTAACGACTGTACTGCTGCTGTCACCTGGGACCGACACCCAAAATGCCAGCTGCAAAATTCGCACTACCACTCTGTTCTGGTGTATGCATACTTGTATGGTACGTCAAATGCATAGGTACACGGAGGACACGGATGTTAACCATAGGGTAAATAACTGGTAGTTTGTTTTGTGCATAGCAAGAGGAAAAATGGAGACAACAACTATTTACCATGCATATTTACCTCCGTGAGGTAGGTGCCTATTATTTAACATGGTGTGGCACCTTGATGTGCCACGTGCACTTTTTTGCCGTTGTGGCATGTATCTGCGTAAAAAGTAAGTAAACGTGGAGGTCTGTCGCACAGAGCAAAAGGGACTCCTGTGATAGACGCCCAATAGTAGCTGCAAGCGATAGAGCTAAACGCCATCTCACGGCTCACAAGATCAAGTTCTTTGAAGGCACCTGAGAGAGCTTGGGGTGGACGACGCATGGCATGGCGCTCAGGGCAGCAGTGTACATGCAGCCGTTTCTCCATTGGCCAGGAAACGAGTGATGTTGTTTTCGGCGTTAGATTCGGGACAGCGACTATTCTAACCGACTACAGCGTACACGCGGTTACAACCGCACATATTTTTTTACCTCAGTCGACTCGCATCGGCATCGGCATCGGCAAGAGAGGGGCAAGAGAGGGGTAGGAAAGACACCCGTCGATACAAACAATGTGGTGACAGCAGTCACGACGTAGGCTGCCCCCGTTTCAGGCGACGCGACTCAAAGATCTTGACGTCGAGGTAGCGTAAACCTACTATTATACATACCGAGGGCAGATGGCAGGCCTTTCGATGTTCGGACCAAGGAAAAGAGGAAGACAGCGGGAGAGAGGGTGTGCAACGGGGCGGCGCCACAGGTGGTCCGACCGCTGACGCCAGCGTGAGAACCGCTTTCTACCTAGATACCTATCCAGGACATTCCGTGTACGAAGTAACTTGGAGGTATCCGTGAGTGGTCTCCGTGTTCCGTGCCCTTGGTCCTCAGAACGAATGTATTGTAGAGGGGTTGTTTCTTCGTGCCGCATGGATCCTGTCTGCGCTTCCAACAATCATCCCCCCTTTCATTCGCCGCAAGCCTTTCATCCTTTCATTCGCCACAAGCCTTAAGCCTTTCATCCTTTCATTCGTTGGCCGTTGTAGCGTGGCTGCTAATCGACGAGTCGTGGAGGGGAGGGTTCCTTCGCTTGCAACGCCGTCAGAACAGCAGTTCAAGGAGATTTTAGCGCGCTGAAAAGAAAAGTTTGACTCGTACAAAGTGAGACTCTTGCTGCTGTGCGAAGAACTTCAACGCATGTCGCTGAACGGGTTACTTGTTCGAGAAACCCTCTTTGTATGCATTTGTATTGGACGTCTTGTTCTAAATGGTGTATCAACAGCAAATATGTGTGTTCTGATTCGGAACGGATCGTGACCTTCTGCAATTGACACACACACTCGCGTGTCGTCGCCACTGTTCTTGACGCATTTGAACAGAGATATGACGCATGGGCTCCGTTCTCAATGCGCAACATGGATGCCTCCTCAGAGCCGAAAAGTGCCGTTGGGATACCGGCGTGTGGCGACTATTGCACCGACTCCGTTTTCGGCTTCAAAGCTTGAAAGATGCTAGCTGATGTAGTAAAGAACATGCAGTGACAAAAACATTTACACTTGTGACGACTATTGCACCAACTCCGTTTTCGGCTTCAAAGCTTAAAAATACTTGCCTGCTGATGTAATAAACTGCATGCAGTGACAACAAACGTTTACACGTTCTGCGCATCATTTGCTCGTATTACCTACCCCTACCATCTGTATCAGCTGGCGCGCTGCATGGTTGCGTCCTTGGAGTCGGATAAAGGGTCGATCCAAAGTACAAATGTACCTGTAGTTGTTCTCTCACCAGATTGACCATCAGCGTGCTCCTACAGTGTGTGCCGAGAGCAATATATATTACGACAGTTTTTTGGGTGCATGTAGTTGGTCTGTGACCACGGAAGGCGCCCGCGTCAGCTGGAACGGCACGCATGTTAGCAGGTAGTGAGCGGAGACCGGGACGGGTTTTTGAAGACATCATCATCAACACTGCATAGCACCATACCTGGTACAGCAGTAGCATACATTTGGTTGCATCAATTTATGTGGTGGAAGTCGCGTGGCCGCAACCCCACCGGATGTTTTTGAGTTTGTGGGCGGTCCGGCGCGGGAGTAAAGGAATCGGTCACCCCAAGAAACGCAAGAGAGCCAGCCTGTTGATTTCTGCCGCCGGAGGCTTTGTCCGCGCGTAATTTGGCTCGATGTGGGCGACTTATGCCGATAATTGTCGAGTTTCCCTGACCCTATGTAGAGGCGTCTTGCTCTATGCACCACACCACGGGTGGTGATTTGGAATGCATGTGGCGTGCGCCCCTAGCCATATGGCAAGAGCAGTTTTGGGGTTTGGTCCACCTCCGTCCTGGTAGTGTAAGGCTTGTCTGCCAACAGTTGGTTGGAAGGTTTAAACCCCGAGTTGGTTGGATATTGGCATTTCCGCCCGTGTGCTTTCCGTGCGTTCCGTTAGGGCTCGGCTCGTTGGCTGAACGGTAAAGACAATCTGCAAGTGTTCCCGCGCGTGTTTTCTGTAAGTTCTTCGGTGTGGCTGTCGTTACAGTACTACACGGGGAGTACCGAGAGTTTCCCAACGGTGTACAAGTCTTGCTGAATGACTTCGTTTTCCAAGTCAGTCATCTTGGCCATAACAAAGTCAGTGTCAGAGTGCAAGACCCTTGGTGATCCGAAGGCTGCTCGTGATGCTTTCAATAACGTTCTGGGCACCCCACTGGAGGAGCGGCTGAGTTTTGGTTGGAATTGGTGTCGACACGGCGAAGTGTGTGCGTGCGCTAGACCTCTTGACTGAGTTTCTTGGCTTCCTGCTTCTTGTTAGGGCAAGTGCAAGTCTTCACAGGGCCCAAGAACATACTTGTACGGTACGAATATTCGCCCGCAAAGTCCGTGTACACGAACCCTCTTTACTTGTGACTCGACCGGCCACTTTTCTTCTTCTTTTCCTTGGTTGTAGGGATGGAGGAGGAACATGGAGGATGCACACCTGGCCCTGCTAGACCTACAGCAGCACCCGCAGGAGGGAGGGGAGCGGCAGGGGGGGGGCGAGGAGGTCAGGATGTTCGGGGTTTTTGACGGGCACGGAGGTAAGGGGCCGGCAGCTGTGAAGAAATAGACAATTGACGACAACCTTAACGAACCAAAAACTTGTCACTTTCTCGGGAAACCATCTAAAAGCCTAACCTAAAAACTTGCCTTGAGAGCTCTTGCCAGCCGACATAGATGTTTCTAGCCACGGAAGAAGAGAGAACTGTGGCACTGTCTTGGCAGAACACCCTAACCCTAACCCTAAGAGCCGAACGGAAAAGCTTGCCTTTTTGAGCTACAATACTTGTAGCGCTCGCTGAGATGTTTGATGTTTGTTAGGAGACGGGTGGGTGTGTCTAGCGTGTCCTGTGCACAAGTACAGCACCATCACCACGCGGTGCGGTGGTAGCTGTGTGGTTGCGAAGGGCAGGCTCCCCCTGAAAGAGAGTCAGTCAGCGGGAGGCTTCGATCGTTTTGATTGCCCCATTAGCTCTAGGTTTGAAGTCAGCCAGCAAGCTATATATGAAGCCTCCATCGCAGTAAGGTCTGCAGTCCTTCTTGAGCCGCAGCGACCGCAGTACCATCGATCCCTGTATCGGCGTGGACTAGGTTATTTTTTTCCAAAGTCTGCCGCATATCGATCCCGTTTTTTGTCCGACTTGGTGTTTTGTTGAAAGCTTGACATGTTTCGCGAAAGTGCAGCCTGACCTTTCTCTCTCCCCCACTCCACCAGGCCACAACGCGCTAAGATAAACCTAAGCCTTATGTCAAACCGTAGTTCAGCGGTGCTCGACTCTGTTGGTGGAGTTTCTCAGGAGTATGGTCTCTGCAAGAAATGGTGATCACTGGTCAAATTCCTTGGGGGGGGCAGCAATTAAGACCCCTGCCCCTGCTGTATCATCACCGCAGGCAAGGAAGTGGCCTTGTTCGTGCAGGAGCACATGGCAAAAGAGCTGGTCAAGCTTGAGGAGTACAGAAGCGGAGACTACCCGAGAGCCTTGGCGAGGTAACTTGGATCCATGGCATGATGGAGGTTTTTGGCGAGAACGACCGCCGTGCTTGATTGCTTGATGCTTACCACGGTTCGGAGTGCGTGGCCATCGAAACGCCCGCGTCTGGCTCGTTCCCGTAGCGAGGGCCATTTGTCACATCGCTCCTCGTACAGTTCCTTGGTCGATAGCCGGTGGTTTGCGTTGTGACGAATCGGGAACTTGGATCCCGGCGAAGTGACTAGTGTACCATATGTCCACATCTTGCGCCCGAGTGCTCTAGACATTCTTGGGTGCGCATGAGGGATGGGGCTGCCGAAGCCTTGTGACCTTGCCTTGTGACCTGACGGTGTGTGCTGCGGGGGATTTGGTCTACCCCTCACTCTGATCGGAACTGTTCTGTTCTGTTGACACACCAGCAACGCTAACCCCAGCCTTATCCGTAGAAGGTGCCAAGCGCCTGTAGCAAATCTAACCAATTCTCTCTCCCCCCCCCCGACACGACCGTTCCTTCAAAACCATCGGCAAGGGTATTCCATCGCATGGACGAGTTGCTAGAGGGGGCTGCTACCGAACTTGTGCGGTCACGAGGGCCATCACAAAGAATGCTGCCGGACGGACATGACGGGGGCGAGACTTCGAGGGCTAGCGGGGGTGCTCAGCAGTTGTTGACACTGGGAGAATCGAGCCAAAGCGAGGCGGAGAGGGGGGTTGGGGGCGATGCCACCAAGGACAAGGAAGGAGAGGAGGAAAAGGAGACTAGAAGTGAGGAGAAGGAGGGCGTAACAACGGGCGTTGCGGACATGGAGACGGAGATGGCGTCCGCGGAGCTGTATAAGGTTATCTGTCAAGAGCTCGCGGAGTACAGGCGAGTTGTTGTACTGTCTTGTTGTGTTGCTGTCGGAGTTGGACTTGCCACCCCCCTTCACTTTTGCTTTCTCCTCGCAAGCGGCCAGGCTCACCCTTGCCGGATCTCTTCCAGACTAGGTAATTCGGAGGTAGACGTACGGGGATTTCTACCATACGTTTGTGTGAACCAAGCTGACCGACTCAGTTGTTGACGAGGGATAGTTGAGGATTGCTGGGCGCTTCCCGCGACAGAACCGAAGGCTCACGGCCCCGAGGGGAGGCCTTGGGGTCCTCGCGGACAGGAAGCCCTCCGCGTAGTATCGCCTCTGCCCGAGTCGTTGCGGGAGACGGGCTATGACGGCTGGAGGAAACATGGAACTAGAAATTCGTTGGACGTTAATACTGTACGCGTGCCTTGGGAAGGAATTCGCCCCCTTGTCCGTTAGGGTCCATACGTCCACGCTCGGTACATACATTTTGACTCGCGTGCACTTCCCAAGCATCCAGATATCGGTTTTGTGCCTACTGTGTAGAGTACCTTCACTTGACGTCATGCGCTCAGACGTGCAGCAAGATTTAACATTGTGTGTAACCCGTACCCCCCGGTTTGGGCTCTTCGCCCCCTTGCCTCAACGCTGTCGGTGTGGCCTTTTCTTCACGGACAGATCGAGGAAAAACCCGAGCGATGAAGAGGCCGAGGAACCACCATCGAAAGGTAACCCGCCCCTTTCAAGCCCGATGGTGCCCACGCCGTCAAAATATGCTGTGTCTCCAAGTGGTGGCGGTGCAGTGTGGTTTTGGGTCAGCCTCAAACGAGCTGTTGTATTTTTTCGGGACGCGGTTGTTGCCATGCGCTGTGAAAGCTCTACCTATGGTGGTGTCGTGTAACCCATAACCATGTGACGCTGCTGTAGTGCTGTGACCAAGCGTGGCAGTCGATTGCGAAGCTCGTTGATATCTCAGCGACAAGGGGGTTCCAATTATCCGCGTATCGTTTCTAGAACCACGCCACCGGAAAGCTAGCTAGCTCTCCCAGATACTCCCAACAACGCCCTTGTCCACAGAAGCCTGTTCCCTGTTCCGTGCTGGCGAGATGTAAAGCGTAGAATATCCGCTCTGGATGGGCTGCGTTTTGTTCATCGCTCGTCAGGCAGTCGGTCTCTATCGGTGCGATGCAGCTATTTTCTCCTCCACGCCTCCTGAGACAGAGTCGTTACAGTACCATATCAGAACGTGTATCCCTGTCATCATCCCCATCTCGACGGGCGGATGGAGACATTCAAGCTTTGGGAGTTCACTCACCACACCCCTCCGCTCCGCCCTCCGCGAAACGTCCACGACAATGTCCACGACAACATCAGCGGCGGCGAACCCTATCCTTGGCTCAGGCCAGGACTACGACAGCGATGAGGAGGATGCCGGGGTCGGCGGCGACGGCAGCAGCGGCGGGCACCGCAATCGAAAGGACAAGGTTGGTGTCGTGGATGCCAGCGCTGCAGACAGTGGCGACAACGATGTCCTCGAGCTCGGTTCCGGCGGGCCCAATGGCGGCGGCGGCAGAAAGATCAAAATGGCCGACGCTCTCGAGCTCTTCCACCGGATCCTGGACATCCGGAAAGACCAGCAGCGCAACGCCGCCGCTGACGCCGCCGCCACCACCGGTGCCGGTTCCGACCCTACCTCCGTAGGAGGCGGGAAGGACGACGACGCTTCTACCTGCCCCACTCCCCTCCCCTCCGACACGGCCTGCGACGGTGGTGGAAAACCTAGAGGAGCCGGTAACGGTAGCGAGCAGGTAGCGCCGTCCGAGGGGGGGATGGGGGGCGAGGCAGTGTCTGCGGGGGAGCCCGGTGGGTCCGGGGAGGGCGCGGCGGCGGCGGCAGCGGCGGCGTCGCCAGCTGAAGAGAAGGAAGAGGGGGAGGACAGGGGCGCGTTGCTGCCGGCCGGAGGCGCGGGGCAGGAGGAGGAGGACGAGGAGGAGGTCAGTGCACCAGTACAACCCTTGTCAGTGTGCTGCATTGCCATATCCTCTAGACCGAGTTCTAGCGCCGTGTGTCGAGGGCAGTAGGCCGGCAATGGTGGTGGCGGTGAAACGGGAGCCCTCTTGGTAAATCGTGTGAGGGGGTGGAGAGAAGGCGTGGAAGGTGGTGCTACACGGCGCCGTTGGTAACTTACCGTATGGTGGAGGTATCAGGCCTAATTGGCGTGAAGCACAGCAGGGGAAGTGTTGTACGATGAAAGCTAGCCGGCGGCGGGTGTGCGCTCGATTTTCTTCAGGCGAAGTTCGCACCGAGGAAAATATGAAAATATGTGTGCAGAGAAAGAACGCTATTAACACCAGTGTCTCGCATGTGAGCGGCACCCGGCACTTTGGGGTCCCGAATATCGTGTGCGTAATCGCGGCTTGCAAAGCTGGTTCGAGATCGGGCTTGTGTTGCGTTTTAAGTTTCGACGCTTCAGCCACAGTCTCTTTTCTTACGTGATGTGCTTTCGATTTGTTTTGTCGTTTGCGATTATGCCAACGGTGCCTACGATGCCTGGAGAGCTCGCCCTATCCTCCTGAGGTCTGAAGCGTCCGTCTGTTGTCAAGATGTTTCGGTCCGCTACTGTACCTAGATCAGATTCATGACCACCTTCGGTTTCGATCGCCGGAACAATGTTTGGTTCGCGAAGCGGGCATTTTCTGTCTGTTCCCGATCTCTCGTGGATCCTTTCTTCGACCTAGCGCTGTTTGGTTTGCGAATCGAGCGTTTTGTGTCTGTTCCCGATCTCTCTTGAATCCTCTCTTCGACCTAGTGCTAACCCCAAGTTGGCCAAGCGAGCGTTTTCCGTCTGTTCCCTACCGCTCTTGAGTCCTCTCTTCGACCTATTATAGTGCAACCTCGCTTCGCAACTTTGGGGTTAGCGCTAGGTCGAAGAGAAGATTCAAGAAAGTACGAAAACAGATAAACAACGCTCGCTTCGCGCTTCGCGAACTTGGGGTTAGCACTAGGTCGGAGAGAGGATTCAGGAGAGTACGGGAACAGCAAAAAAACGCTCGCTTCGCAAACGTTTTTACATTCCCATGACATCGTTGTCGCTTGAGCCCCCTCTCTGACCAAACGCTGCCATGTCATGTCATGTTGCTGTATTCACCAGGGGGAGGATACCTTCGGTGACAGTGACGAGTCGGAAGAGGACGATGTCGTTGTCACCGCCAGCCCTGCCGGGGGGGGAGGCGGATCCCCGGGGGAGGGGGCGGCGGCAAGGCCTCGGTTAGGGCTTGGGTCGAGCCTCGCGTCGATTGTTCACGGCCAGGGCGGGAACGCTCCGACGTGCAGCCTCCAAGATCACCCTATTCAGGTGCCCAACCCTGAACCCTAACCCTGAACCCTGAACCCTAATGCTGGTGTTGTGTTGTTGCTGAAGCTCCCATCGACCAAGGTTCGAGCTCCTGCATATCTAGCGATGCCTGTTGTGTTTGTACATACCGTCCGTGGCGGTATCGTTGTCGTGGAACTATTTTAGCGGTACGTACTGTAGGGATGTTGAATGTGTGTAAATATTCACGGCCATGCATACATACAATGAGGCATCCCTACAAGTATGCATACAAGTGAACAGGCGGCTTTTGCATCGAATAAACGTCCTGTCATCTGACATAATAACAGAGCATCGACAACCGTTCTGTACGACGTTACCATTACCAACGACAAGCCCGCTTGCAGCAGAAACGTCGCGCTGTGTCTTCACATCATGCAACCGTGTGCTTGATCGTTTGGAAGGATGATCGTATGTTTGTTTGTGAGGGTGATTTCTTCGTTTCTCGGGGTGCCTGCCTGTTTTTGGCTCCGATTCCTCCGTTTTTTCGTGGTTCAAACGGCGTTTGTTCAGAAACCTAGCTCTCTTTTTCATGCCATCGAGGCAAGCATCCAATAACATGCCGAGTCCATCACGACCCATGCGATGCTGATTGGCGGGCAGCCTAAGGGGTGCTGGGAAGTGTGTGTGACGCGTTTTATTTTGTCGCCTTGTGTATGTCTCCGTCTCTCTGTCTCTCTGTCTCTGCCAGAAAGAAACAACCACTCACACATAGGGGGTCGAATAACGAATTATATTCCGCGGCCCCCCCCTGACGGGGAGCCGCAGACAGGACTTGGCGTAAGGATCCAGCGCCCGGGCTGAGAGGGTTTGGAGAGCCTGAAGACGTGACACCAGTTTACAGCACTACTCTCGTTTCTTTGTGCTATAATGTGTTGTAATAAAGCATCATAACGGCATCGTTTTTAACCCTGCTGTGAACTATGTATTGAAGTGTAATCTGCCAATTTGCTTGTCGTGTGTGTTTGTTTTCGTTGTTGTTCGCCGTCGGCAGGCCGGGTGCACCAGCGTTGTTTGCCTTATGGTCGGGAAGGTGCTGCACGTGGCCAACGCGGGAGATTCTAGGTGGGTTGTGCATCCCCCCCGCTTCGTTCGGCCATTCCACCATGATCATGATGATTTTGTGAGTGTTACACATGTCTAATTCGATGAGTGCTGCACGCGAAACGAGGCGAAGCCCATGCTTTTTAGGCCAAAGAAAGTGGAAAGACACGCCGTCTTGTCTTGAGCGGACATCATTTTACCCGTGTCCACCCCAACGCTGTGCGCGGTGCCCAGGAACACTCCTCGAAGTCACGTTATCCCCCAACCCTTAACCCACTTTCTGACTCGCGTTTCGAACGGCGTCCTACAAGCAGGGCGGTGCTGTGCCGAGGAGGTGTGGCGGTGGCCTTATCCCACGACCACAAGCCAATGTCTGTCACCGAGAAACGTCGGATCGAAGGAGCGGGAGGCTTTGTTAATGCGGTGAGCCCTCACAGCGTGGCGTGCAGCGTGTGGCAGTGTTTTCGTTTACAGTAAGGGGGAGAGGGGTAAGATATTGTGAACGTTTTCTGAGGGCTTTCAGGGAGAAAAAGCGTGGTGGTCACAGCGGGTTAGGGTTTGGGTCGTGGTAGGAATGAAGTCTTGGGGGACAGCGCCTGTTGCAGTTGCCTCGAGGATGCAGAAGTGGCAGGGCCCGCCAAGGACCTCGCGGTCACGCTTGGCAATGTACGCACAGCCTTTATTCCCGCTCAGGGAGTCGGCATGCGGAGCATTAATTAATTCCAGTTCTTGCCCAGGCTTCCACGTGTTTCCGCCTTTCCAAGCATCTGTTTCCTGTCCCCCCTGCCCCATATATATGGCCTGATTGACCACCCAGCTCACCTCCTTTGCTGTATACGCCTCCCACTCACCTCGACCTTGCTCCGACGCGCACGGTTTCCATTTTCCGGCATTCCCCCCCCCCGCCTCAGGCAGGACGTGTAAACGGTAACCTGAACCTGTCAAGGTCTATCGGTGACCTCAAGTATAAGGCCAACAAGGGACTACCCCCGGCGGACCAGATGATCACGGCAGAGCCGGACCTGAAGTCGGTGGAAGTTACCGATGAGGACCGGTTCATGATACTTGCATGCGACGGAGTCTGGGACTGCATGACGAGTCAGGAGGTAGGGTGTTAATCGATCGCGAGAGCAATGCGTGTCAAGTGCGAAGCCGCGAACGAACGGCGGCTCCCACTATTATCCGTGCTCTTGCCTACACGGCTGCGCGGCTCCGTGCTTTTTTCTCCTCAGGTGTCTTCCTGCTGCACCCTGTTGGTTGTACTAGATGTAGGTGTTGGAAGCGTTTCGAAAAGGATGGCACGCCTCTCTGTAGGCCTAGACTCCGTGTTAGCTTGCCCCGTTTGTGTCCTGCGGGTTGATTTTATGCACTCCCAATCTGCCGGCACGACGTTACGAGAGGGTCGCACACGCCGAAACCGCTCTCTTATGTCCGGCTTTCTCTTATTCCATGTTATTCCAGTTTATGAGAGGGAAGTACGATACAGATAAATAGGAGAAAAATATCTTATATCGCATGCATCGCCAATTCTCGAGGGCCGTTTATTGCAATTATCCTTTGGAAAATGGATGTCAGAGCTCCATGAGGGCATTCGAAACCATGTGAAGGTCATGCTGCACGTCATGCTGCACGTCATGCTGCGGCAATGCCATTGCATTGTATTCGTTCATCGCACCGTTCAATCCGTTTTTTTTAGCGCACATGCACCCGAAAAACGAAACGAAGTACATCAAGCCGTGCGCAAGCAGTTACGTTTGCGGTTTGGTACGTGCTGTGAAAACAAGCTGTTCAACATTTGGACGTAGTAGTCGACTGGTGCATACACCGTTACAGAAACATGTGCAGAATACAGAAAGCTGCGTGTGCGCTGCTCTTCCCGTCACATTACTTCTCGAATTGCTTGGTCGCGATTCCCCCCCCCCCGCCCGCCCCCCCCACCGTGAAGTGCTCTTACGCTTCCTTCCTTCGCGTGCCCCCCTTTGTTTGTGTTGTGCATTCATGTCATGTCATGTCCTGTGCGTGGTGCATAGTGTGTTGATTTTGTCGGCGCCCGAGTAGGCAAGATGTCTCTGTCGAAGGTTTGCGAGGAGGTGATGGACGAGTGTATGTCGGATGACCCCCGAAGGACAACCGGCATCGGCGGCGACAACATGACGTGCATCGTTGTCCTCGTGAGTGCCGGAGGGTAGACCACATGACGTGCATCGTTGTCCTCGTGCAGGGGAAGGGGTGCATGAACAAGCGAGAGGACAGAAGGGAGACGCAGGGGGGGTGTAGTCATAGTCGTGCATGCCGTAGTCGTTAGACCGTTGACCTCGCATCCCTACAAGGCCGGGACGGAGCACGCCGGATTATCACCGGACCAGGCTCTCACATACCAAGCGCGAAGCACCGTGAGATATTCGGCGAGTCGCGTGAAGGGTGCGCTGCATCCTGCTAAGGGTGTTCGCATCTTGTGCTTACTTATTTGCGTACGGATAACAGATGCGTATGACTTATTTTGTTTCTGGTGCTTTCACTTCCAGAGAGAGTTATCAACACTGTGTGACTGCCTCGAGGGTGCTTGACCATTTTAAGACAACGTGGTGCGATCATCCCCTTTGCGCGGAGCGAGGTTCTCGACCCCGATCCCTAAGATCGTTCGAGCGTGGTCTGCACTAACCGTCCCGGTCGTTCCCGCTCCCCTCGGTGCTCAGCTTGACAAGACGTTTAGCGCGGAGACATTGCCGCCGCGGGGCGAGGAAACGAAAGATAGCGCCGACGAGGACCCCAGCGGTGCTGCTGTCGAGGAGGGAGGCGCAGGAGCTTCTTCTGCTGGTTCGGGTACGGCTGTTGGTGATGCTGCTGCTGTTGCGGGTGACGAGGCACCTGCTGTCTCTCTGGAGGAAGGCAAGGAGTAATGACGCAGCCCTAACGCGAGCATCGGCGCTGGGTTCCAAGGTTGGGTCGGCTAACAGGGCTCGACAAGGCGGCACAGGTTGCTTTGAGAGACGCGGGAGCGGGGAAAGGGCGTGGCGCATTTTCGGTTTTCCCCGTAGACTTTTTTTTTGTTGTTGCCTTGAAAAAGGTAAAATAATTTAGAGCCCTAAAACGATGATGTTGAATCTTGGGGGCGATTCGACCAGTATAGTCCCGGCACACGTAGCTGTGTTTGTGTTGGTACGCAGTATCTCTTTTGTTTTTGTTGTTGCTCTTCGGTTGCTGGCCTCCTCATTATCCCCGGAAGGCAAGCTGTGTCGTCCGACAGTCAACGAATAACCATTGGCAGCTGGGTGTGTGTTTCGGCAACGATCTCGGCTATTTAGCTGTTTCCCTGTGGAGTGGAGTGCTCACACAGCGGTAGTCTAATTAGTTGGTGTCCTGCCCCTCTCTCTCTCGGCATCTATGAAACATTAACATTTACTCCAGTAGTCTATGCTTTTTTAAGACGCACACTCTTTGGTCTAGTACCCTGAAAAGTATTTAGTATGCACTTTGGACTTTGCTTCGAGACGATTCGCGCCACGGGGCTTCGATTTGAGCTAGTCAGAGATTGTTTCTTGTTCTCTGGGGTGCAATTGATCGATCGAGCGCCCTGTGAGGGCGTTTGGCTACAGTTGCTTGTGAACCATCATCGATGAGGTTGATGTTTGGTTCTGCCCATGGGTTGATTGACTGGTTGCTGCCTCTTGGCGGAGGATGGTGTCGTACATGTAGTCGGAATGCAATCTCCCTTCGTTAGATTGGTTGCTCGAGATGCCATCGGTTCGGTGCTTTTGCGAACTTGTGGGTGAGATCACCGTAAACTCACCCGCGCAGAGCGAAGAGGACATCTGTCTCCCGCCTTATAGGATGGGAGATGGTGGAGAGTGCAGGCGAAATTTGTGGAGGGTTTGTACAAGACGCACATGCACCCACCCCCTCACAAGGCTGGGCAAAGACAAGGCCACGTAAAGCGCCCTTAGAGGCTGGTACATGGGTTACACATCTTCTTGGTGCCAATGAGGCATGGCTTGACTGGCGCCGTAGTGCAGTGATGATGCCTATTTTGTTCCTGTTGTACGGTTCCCTGATCGTGGCGGGGCGGTGGATCGGTGTGGCTTTCGTGATGTACAAGGCAAGGAAAGGAAGAGAAAAGACACTACCACCGCTGGCGGCGAATTATTTGTAGATTTTATTTGTTTGCGTGTTTGTTGGCGACTTCACCAGGTCTTTTGCGGGGTGTGTTGTGGTGTGAGTTAAGAGGTGGGGAGGAATCGTGTACACCGCTCGCTATGCAAAGGAATATTTAGGTGTGTAACATCTAGTTTGTACATCCGACGGACTGCTGTCAGTGGTAGTTAACCCTGTAGTATTTTGGCTTGGTTTCGCAGGATAACATCATGTAAAATTGCGATAAACCAACATCAACGGCATTGTTTTTCGGGGGGGTTGCACTCTCTCACGTCATGGATCCTGTTTAGCGAATGCGTCTGCTGCTTGGTTGTATTTATTTCAAATCGGTGTTTTTGGTCGAGTCAGAGCCAGGTACAACTATGGTATCACTGCTGTTGTTGCTGTCTTCACACTAATAACCGTTCGGATCTCTCCACCCAGTACCTTCATCTGTCCGTACTAGTCGAAGACTTGACGCGGTCGATACCCGTGGTCACAGGCTAACGCGCCCGAAAAAGATACGCTAAAATACAAAATGGACCCGAAGGGTCCGCAAGTCAAAAGATTTCAACAACATATAGCCTAGAATCCTCCGCTCCCCTCGACACGCTACGCGAGGCAATCCTAGACTGGAAGAGAAAGAAAAAGGAAACAGAGGGAGGGAGAAGAAGAGAAAGACACACGCCAGAACCACCATTGTAGCGACAAAAATTTAAACCAAAAACGCCCACCCGAGACAGCAAAGGCACATCATCGCTCGTGGGGCGTTGGTGCAACTGTGAAGTGATGGGGGGGGGCAGAGGGGGATTAGTCAATGAAGGGGTTCAATCCGGCACATGTCGCGCCACTCATTCCGCCTCGTCTCGTTTGCTCTCTACCCTCGCCGTCTCGTCCGTCTGCTGCCTCCCGCCCGCCCCACTGGTTGTTGTCATGTCCGTGTTGTTGCCGGGCTTGTTGTATCGTTTGAGTGCTCGCGTTGTGGGCTAGCCTCCTCCTCATCCTTGTTCCAGGAGGTCATAAACCTTTTAGTTCCCTACAGTACCCCCGTTTGCCATGGCACATCCCGCTCCACCTTCGCTGCTTCCGTCCAAGTTGTTTGCGGGACTCCGAAGAAGCAGGCTCGGCGTCCGTAGATCCGTGCCTTGCCTCGAACATCTCGAGGTCGTCCCTCAGGAAACTCTGCCAGTTTTGCTCCGGTTTCTGTAAATGCCAAAAGACATGACTACGAAGAATGGGAGCGCAAAGGGAGGAGTGGAAGACGGACTTGTTGGCCCAACCGAAGAGTTGAAAAGGGCTGTACATACTTGTCCAACACTGCATACAAGTGCCTCTACTGTACACCGAACCTCCACAAGGAGCTCCTTCATTCGAGTCCGGTTCTGGTCGAGTGTATGGAACCCATTGCTCCTGCTCGGCACGTGATGCCAGACGAAAAAAAAAAATCCAAGACCACAATCAAGGCAGCACAAAAATACTGCTACTACAAAATTCACCTGGTTGTACCCCTGTATCCCAAGGCCGGGGTGTATTCACCTCAGGGGTTGCATCTGCCAAGCCGTTCCTCACAAATAGACCCAAGTTATTTTCGGGCGCTTGGTTCTAAGATGGCTTCAACACAAAAAACACAGAAAAAACACAACACCACCAACAACCACAAGTCACCTTTTAGTTACTACAGCACGTACTCGCAACGAACAAACGGGAGAGCGCGAGTTTTTTTAGAATGGTTTCGTTCTTCTTTTCGATACACTATAATAACAATAACGACCCCGGCCAATCCCTCCAATCTGCGGTTTGTTCTTGCGGTGCTGCCCTCTCGCTTTGTTCGCGAATTGCAGTTACCGTAGATCCACGTCTTGAGCGAACGCGCCAAAACTGGCCTGGTCCACCCTTCCGCTTGCTTTTTGCCTGGCCCTCCTGTTCTCACGTGAGGAGACACGCAGTTCTTCTTGCGGGACGATTGCCCTCGCTCTCTGTAAACCGAGGCGAATGTCGGGACCGCGCGTCCCAAATACTGTTTCGGGGATTCGCCGAAGAGGCTTGAGTGTTCGTAGTTTTCATGTAAACTTTTGTCCGAAGTCGCTTTTCGGCACTGCATGGTGAGAGAGAACAGCAGTATCGCGCCGTAAGTGGACTGAATTTTGTGGTATCACGACGGTGAAAACAGCCGTAAGTCTATTTCTTTCTCGGAAGGCAACGGCCACTCACGCCCCCCACCTGCGGTGGATCAATGCTAGCAATGTTCGTTGCGGCACTGTCTCTAACCAATGCTAGGTAGGATGCCACACCGTGATCCATGAACTCGATAATACAACCGCCGTCGATCAGCCCAAAAGCATGGCGGATATTGCGGGACAATGTTAATGTTGCTCCGGTATCTGTCTCCTCCTCTGCGCGCCTAGCGAGACGTTTGCGCTAGCTGAACCGTCATCACTCGTCCGCGAGGAGGACAAGCATCTGTCTTCGCAAGAAAAAGACAAGACGTCTTCGTCCCTCAACCACTGCCACTGCTGTCTGGTATATTAGACGGAAGAAAAAATTGTCGGCCTTGGAAGCCTTGTGAAAGCACGCGGGATGCGATAGGTTGTCCGAGTGTGAGGCTCCAACAATTGCGCCAGTCCAATGATGTGTACCCCACAGGGTATAAACACCACCGACTGCAAGGCCTGCCGTAGCGAAAAAACGTATATCATGACAGCCAATCGAAAACGTACATACCCGTTGAGGTCGCGAGCCGAGAACACGGGCTGCTCGAGCAGCCACATCTCCACCGCCTTCTCCGTCTATAGCGCCCCCGCCCCTCCCCCCCTCCCCTACTGCGCCCCCGGTCTTCCCGCCCTGATGATCCCCAGCAGCACCGCCTCCGCCGCCACCACCGGCCCCGGTCATCTCGGTGGCCGACCAAGGCGGTCTCGATCTCGGTCTGGGAGAAACGCCCGCTATCCCCGATGCCTCGGCACGACGGCATGCATGTCCATACATCAGTAGCAAAGGCGTCGTAGATAATCATCTGTTATTTTTGTTTGGGGGGGGGGGAAGAAGAGAAGCAAAAGTGTTCCGCAACAGGTGCGGCAGTAGAAAAGCAAACGAATGCACAAAAACATTTTCTGGTGTGTGTTGCAACGTGCCACGAGCTCTGCACACAAGAGACGCTAACTGTAGATGAAGCAAAGCGCTGGTGTATCAGCCAGAGGTATTTTCCCAGGGGGGGCTGTCCGGCATCACCCCCCTCCAAAACACTTTTTGGGGAAATCTCAGTGGAACGGCCCACAACACAAGGTCATGTTTGTCGGCCGTACTCCGCGTACTTATCGGGTATTGTTTGTGTAGTGTATTAACTTCAGACGGTGAGGCAACGCCCGTACCCAGGGCGCTGTCGTGCTCAGAAAGGAGGAGTGGCAGCAGGGCTGCTGCACACAACAAAAGGGGGCCCCGGTGCATCATCACCGTACCCCTACCTAAAAGGTTCTACACCATCTGCGTCACACTTGTACGTACGGCTAACATATCCAAACCATGTCCGTAGACCCACGAACACCCTCCCTGGTTCTTCACGCAAGTGACTAACCATCAGTGGGGCAAAAACACCCCGGATACATCAATAAAATGCCAATACGGTGGTCGAGGGGAAACCCGGCGCCCGGGCAAAACCCCTCGAAAATAAATCCCATCCAACACAAACCATTGCTATCACGGCGGATCACAACGGCCGCACTTATCAGGAAGGCCAAGGCGAAGACAAGAATGCGAGGCAAGCCTCCTACTCCTGCCATTGGGACACAGCCCGCGACAGTAATGCACCTTTCCCCGCATGGTATACATGACCTTCCCCAAGCGCTAGAAAATCCTACAGAAGCTCCGGCAAATTCATCAGCTTTTTCCGGTGGTACTGCAGGTTGCTCTTGCTAAGAGCCTTGGTGAGCATGTCTGCATGTTGCTCCGACGTCGACACAAACTTGATCGAGACGTCACCCGACCTAAACAATCCACGAATGAAGTGGTACCGCACGTCGATGTGCTTGCTACGCGCTGAGCTAAGGGGGTTCTGCACCAAAGCCATGGCCCCCTGATTGTCCTCAAGGACCTGGATGCTACCGCCGCTGGTCTCTGGGGCAATAAACGAAAGCACTGCACGCACAAACAAAGCTTCTTTCACACCCTCTCCGGCAGCAATGTACTCTGCCTCCGTAGACGACAAAGATACGATAGCTTGCGTCTTGCTACCGTGGCTGATGACGGTTCCTCCAACCGTTGTTGCCAGCCCTGACACCGAACGTCTATCCTCAGCGTCGGCGTAGCTAGCGTCCACGTACACCGCCAGCCCCAGCCCCGATCCCCGTTTATAGGTGATCCCGAGGTCCCTCGTCTCTTTGAGGTAGGCGAGGATCTTCCGTATCGCCTTCCAGTGCCTCTCGGCAGGGGCGTGGGCGTGGCGCGCTACCGCACGCACAGCGAACGAGATGTCCGGGCGCGAGAACGTCGACACCCACATCATGCTGCCGATGGCCTCCCTCACCGGCCACTCCCCTCCACTTTCGTCATCTCGCTTCGGTCCTAGGTCAGCACCAGGGGAAGCAGGGATGGGGGAGGTCGATTGCACATCAAAGAGATTCACGATGCTGTCAATGTACGCGGTTTGGGAGATTCTAAGGGTCCCAGCCTCTAGGTCTCTCTCAACGGCAGACCCGTCGAACCACACACACTCTCCAAGGTCTTTGGTGGGGAATGCCTTGTTGAGGGAAGCGAGCAACTCCTTGCAATCATCATCAGACCCAGCCACCAAAATGTCATCCACATAAATCACGATAATCATCACCACGACATCGTCTTTCTTCTTGCGGAAGACGCACGGGTCCGCCTTGCACTGCTCGAACCCGTTTTCTACAAGCGTGTCGGCAGCGTGGTACCCCCACTGCCTGCCGCTCTGCTTCAAGCCGTAAATAGCACGCTCAGCCTTCACAACTTTGTGGGATTTTGCCCCGCACCCCGCGGGGAGCCTCAAGAACACATCCTCGTCTAACTTAGCGTGTGTAAACGCCTGCTTG
The DNA here is from genome assembly GCA_000310025.1 of Ectocarpus siliculosus. Lineage (NCBI taxonomy): Eukaryota > Phaeophyceae > Ectocarpales > Ectocarpaceae > Ectocarpus > Ectocarpus siliculosus. Next base: position 508,999 of record FN649759.1, on the reverse strand, counting down.
ACATCCCAGTGGTTGAGTTTCAATGATTTCTCATTGGCTACCGCAAGCATCAGTTTAATGGATGCGGATGATGGGCAAGGGGAGGATGAGTAGAGTCCACATTCGGAATTTGCGAAAAACCCCTAGCGACCAGACGCGCTTTGAACTTCTCGATTTTCCCCTCCTTGTTCGTCTTCCAAGTAAAACGCCACTTAGAACTCACAGGTCTACGCCCCTCTGGCGTACCGTCTACGAATGAAAACGTTCCCGTGTCCAAGTGTCCATCGAACTCTTCCCTCATGGCCTGTTCCCACCCCTCTCTGTACACAGACTTGGCAACGCCGGCTACGGTCATGGGGGGGGATTCAACGTCACTCGGACGCTTGCCTATGGGGGATTCTGTACTCAGCTCGGTCGACGCCAGGGCCCTCACGAAGGCGTCTGGAGAGTTGAGCACGAGGTCCTCCGCTCCCAGCAGGAAGTCCTCTGCCTCTTGGCGCGCGATGTTGGACTCCTCCGCGCGCTCGCACAACAGCGCTTGCACCGCCCTCGCCTCTAGCCCTTCCACCACGTCGACCACACACGCGAGCATCCAGTGGGTGTACTCCTCCGTGCTGGTGATGGGCAGGGTGGGCAGCCCGGCCGCCGATGCATGGCGGGCGAGCAGACCTTCGGCACTCGTTGACGACTCGTACCTCGTGTTCCGGCGAGGGTTCTCCCTGAGTCGGCGGCTGGTGAGTTCGGCCGGCTCGCCAAAGCGGGCGAGCCTCCGTTCCTCGGGCCCGCGGAGCGCCGGAATATCCGTGTCGCTGCCGCTGTCGCTGCCGCCACCGCTGCTGCTGCTGCTGCTGCTGCTGCTGCTGCTGCGGCGGTCGTCCTCGCCGCCGCCCACATCGGCCATCCCGGTCGACGTGGTAGATGGGGCGACGCTCGCGCCCTCCCTGCTCGAGGGGGCGCCATCGCCAGCGTCGCCCGCGCCCGACTCCTGGGGGCGCGGCCGGAGGGGCCGCCGGCGCATCGCGCGCGGGCGGCTCCGCGGGCCCCGGGTTTGCCGTCGTGTCAAGGTGGAAACCTCCATCCTCAGGTTCTCCCTCCGCCCTCCCTCCACCGTGGCATGACGCACCCCCTCCGCCCTCGTGCTCCCCAGTCGTGAGCTCCTCGTCCTCCTCTGCAATGGGAGGCAGCGGCTGGGGGTGCGCGGTCGGGGCGGCGGGCACAGATTGCCAGGTGAAGTTGCGAGTGGTGATCGCTTGGCGTTTTTCGTTCAGGATGCGCACGCAATCACGGTTTGTGTTGATTCCAGGGCCGAGGTAAAAACACTTTTTTGCTTTCGGCTCTGACTTGTGCGTGCGCTTGACCTTGTATACGACGGGTTTGAGGAACGGGTACGTCGCCTCTGGGGGAGGTGGAAACCCGT
>FN649759.1:496852-507503 GCA_000310025.1 Ectocarpus siliculosus | reverse complement strand
GGTCTTGTGGCGCCCGGCGATGGTGGCAACGATTCAGGGTAGCAGCTGCTGCAAATTGTGTCTCTGCTCCTTCTGCCATAGCATTGCCCACACATGAGTTCTGCGGGACTGACACGTCCCCCGCAGGAGGCATCCGCGCTCAAGGAAACCCTGGTGACGTCGTCGGACCCTGCCACTCTCGCTCGGTTGCAATCGGCGGAATAAGCCTTCGGCTCGGCAGATCCAGATCTCGGAGGCGCGACGCCCGGACGCGCCTCCGAGATCTTGCTCCGCCGAGCCGAAGGCTTGCTCCGCCGATTCCAACCGAGCGAGAATGGCAGGGGGTGACGACGTCAACAGGGTTTCCTCGACATAGGATACCTTCTGCGGGGGACGGGTGGCGGGTACGGTGCCGTTGAAGCAGAAGGCATAGCAGCACCGATCGCACCGCTGTGAAGTATGAAAATGTGGACGGCCACAACAACATGTAGTTGCGTTACGTCCACAGACGTGCTGTTATGTGAGGTATATAGTACAAGGTGTGAACAGATGTGTAGTTGTGTCAACCAGCAGTAGCTAGTTGCCGTAACAGAAGCAGCAGCGGCAGCGGGAGCAATATGAGCAGCAGCGGCCGCACCGGCAGCGCGAAAAGCGAGAGTTACTCACACATAAGGGCGGCCCTGCTGTGGTGCACAGGCCCGGACTTTCCGGACCGGTTGGCAGAGGGCACCTCCACGCCCGAAACCACACCGAGGCCATAAAACATCACAGCAGCAGCAGCAGCAGCAGCAGCAGCAGCAGGAGCAACAGCAAGCTCAGATTTCAGAGACGTGAAACATGGCCGCGAGGGACAACATAGAGCACGTTCAACAAGGGTACCACTGCAGCGGCTGCTGCTGCACCAGATACTACAGCAGTGAACGCATGATTACCGACGTACAGGGTACCACAGCAGTCCGTTGGCACAGCAGCAGCAGCAGCAGCAGCAGCAACAGGGGGAAGCCAACACTACAACAATGGCTGCAGGTATGTAGATCTGGGAGCGACGAACAGCACCTGTCCACACGTGCAGATGTGGCGACCATCACCCCTACCAGCCACTGGCTGAAAACGTACAAGCTATCTACTTGTGTCAAGAAATTTAAGGTGCATGTATCTCGCCACTTTTGACCCGACCCGTTGCACTCCACGTCCTGGTGTGAAACTCGTTCAACTCGAAACCGATCAAAATAAACACCAGACAGGATGACCCAGTGAGGGGGTGGTGTGAAGAGTACCGTTGCTATGTATCACTGCTGCTGCTGCTGCTGCTGCTGCTGCTGCAGGACGGCCCGATTTTCGATGTACATAAAAACAACGTTTACATATGCGCCACAACTCTTCACATCAAAACACACCTACTTACATAGTATACACCACCACACCTGACACCAAAACATATCAACGACTGCTGTATGTATGGAACACGTGCGGCAGGCGTGTTCGTCAAGCGCGTGGTAAAAAAAAAAAGAAGAAGGGGCATCTCTCACCGGTCCAAGCTCCGGCGACGGCGGTGCCGATTCACCAAGGCCTCCCCCCATCGCGGGAAGGCTGCCGACCATCATGTTGCCATACAGCTCCCCGCCCCCGGACACAATGCTCGTCATGTCGGCCACGGCGGCGGCAGTGGTGCTGGTGCCCGCGGTTGTTGTGCTGCCCGCTGTCGACGAGCCGTCGACCGACCCGCCGCCACCGGCGGTAGACGCAGACTGCCCGATGTTGACCGGGGGGAGGCTGTTTGATGGCGGAGGGAACCCCGACATGATGGTGCCTGCTGCTGCTGCTGTGTGCTCGGCGGGTGCGGTGGTGTGTCGCCCCTGCGTACCGGTGCGGTGGTATTGGTCCCGAGCTGAATCCTGGGTCGTGCGCCCGACGCATGCGCACGCGCAAGAAAGATTGGAAGGTGGGAACGAAGCTGCTGGAGCGATCGTGGACTGGGGGCTAGCTTCGTGCAAGCGAAGCGGGGAGCAAAGCAGATGTGGTGCAGACTCAGCTGTCAGCGCGTCGATGATCAGTCTGGAGATGTACACGAGTATGTACACAATGATTGTTGAACATGTTACACCGCACACCCAATTACGATCCACCCCCATCGTCACAGCAGCCGCCATGAGGATTCAGGGCCAGGCACTAGCACGGCATGTTCGGTTGGTGAGGGTGCTACGGCCGGAAATCAGAGAGACTTCGACGGATCCACCATGGGCAAGGAGGTGTGTCGCATGCAAAGGCCGGTGCTGCACACACTGCAACTGCAGCGGGGAGCGCTACACCACGTGTACAACCTATACAGCTGTCCCTTGTTGACATCGTTCCTTCTCCATTGGAAGTAATTTTCATACGCGGAACCCGGATAGATTCTTCACCTTCAAGTGACCCGCTGTCTAGATCTTGTGGCTGACGAGAGAGGAAGAAGAAGCACTTAGTATGTGCCGAGGCGGCGGCGTGTGACGTGACGCCTGGGGGAGACGCAAGATCATAAGGGAGGTGTAGGGGTTTCCAGCCGGTTCTCGAAGCGAGATCTGCGAACCAGTAACACAGATGCGGACGGTCTACATGTTTGTCTTGACAAACGGGCTCCGCTCTGTTGTTGTTGTCTAGAGTACGTTGTGAGAACCTTCCACCACTCTAAACTGTAAACCCGGGGTTGTCTCCAGATGCCCCCGGTTTGAGATCGCTTGCAATCGCGTGTGCGCAGCTGATAATGATGGGGCATACACTCTGGTGTCTTGCTTAACATAATAAGGAGGGGCGGATGGGACTTGGACGCCAGCCTAGAGAGAAGTGCCGAACATGAGCGGCACACGTTCATGTCGGCCGGCCCGGCGGCTGATTGATGCATAGTCTAGACTACTGCTGCTGTTCTTCCGCATAGAAGATCAGTGATCTCAGCAGCATACAGCAGTAGTAGCCTATGGTCACAGGCCGACGACACTACTGCGGGCTGTGGCAACACTGCTGCTGTAGCCAACAAAATACATGTATGTATGTATGTGCTGTACATAGTACCTCTCCAGTACATCAAATTTTCGGCAAAGAGCGGTGCGGCCAAGTAAGTGCGGCGGGTATGTGTGATTCTGACAGGGGTCAACCGTTCGGCGCGCTTCATTTTGATTGGGACCTACGCCGAAGACGCCTGACCAACGAAAAGGCCCGCAAACACCGGGGCGGGGCCATTAACTACTACTTTGTGACCACGAACTGAAACCTCCCACTTTCTTTCGTGCGGAAACCATTGCCTGGGCCTGGCAACGGCGGCGAAGTCAGCACCGTCCGGCGTTGGTTCACAGTCGGAGAACGAAGGTGATGATGATTGGTCTGGAGGTACAGCAAGCAGCGCTGGGGTGTGTTGTTGGAGCCATAGCGCCGGGATTGTTTGCTGCGGGATTGTTTGCAGCGCTCCCGAAGGTCCCGAGACTTCAAAGGTGTTGGCAAGGTCACACCCGATGAAGCACCGGCATGACAGCTACGCGATTGAGAGTTTTTCCCGCAATTTTGCATAATATATATGCGAGGTTCCAGCAGCTGATGATGCAACGAACGGCGTGCGCCGGGGTGGCGGCAACGCCACAGCAACCAAAGCCTGAGACGTGCGGGAATCCGATTTGCGTTGCCAAGAGCGGCGGACTTTGCTACGTGTGTGTATCGCCGCCGCTCTTAACGGAGCTATATATTGCTAAAGTTCGAACGTTTTTACGGTGAGACCGCATGAGGCTTTGCCAACGGGAAAGAGCTGCGGACAACCATCACACGTAGCGATGACTTCGTTTGCTTTCAGTTCAGTTGTGTTTGCGTGTGCATAGTTGTGCTTGAAGATTCAGTGGCAAGTTGAGATGCATTCATTCTTGGTTGAAGGAGAACTGAGGGGAGACATTTTGACTGTGTTTGCCGATGATGAACCCTTGTTTGAAACAAGCTGGTTTATTTCTGGAAAAAGGTCAGTTATCGGTTGTGTTTGATTGGTTCTTCAGTTGAAACAGATTGTACTTGTTGATTTCTTGTGGGAGCGTGACTTGTTGATCCCAGAACAGGAAGAATTAAACTGCCTGGTGCAGTTTATGTTGAATGCAGGTAGGCAGGGAGGGCGCTGCATGTGGGGGTGTGATACCTGAAGAAGAATCGGTATCGGTCGTATTTCCACGTTTGGAGTCAGGCTGTATCATGTGTCTGTTTCGTTCAGCAAATTTTGGATGCCTGCCGTGTGTATGTGCCTCCAGGGCAGTCAGCTGACTGAGTAGCTGGTGGATAAGACCATCTAACGAATTAAAATATACCCAGGAGTTGGAATCTCGTCAAGGGTCACCTTCGTTCTATATCGGTTGTGAAGAAAGGAAAAGCGCTACCACCCCAGTGAGGCGCGCAAGTTAAATGGCACACACACCAGAGCCGGCGTTTTTGCCCAACTATTGCAGGGACTGACTGTGTTGCGCAAGCATTATCAGTGTTTCTTCGTTTGAAAAGCAGACAGCACAAGAGTACAAACTTGTTGGTAATTATTTCGGCCAAGCAAGGTCGTCGCACAACTTCGCCATGGGGTGGTGTTGTTGTGCAGCGCAAGGAAAGATTTCGTCAAGTCACCCGCGCGTGGGCGCGTACAGCGAGCCGTGGGGGCGGTGGTATGGTGTTGTCTTGCCTCAATCTTGCAGTACAACCGTTGGAATATTTCGTGATATGAACGGTGCTAAGGCGTTGGATTTCTGAGGGGTTTTGATCCGGTGGCCGGGTTTCCCCTGTTTTTTTTTGTTTTTTTTTTGTGTTTCGGTCATGTTCGCGTATGTTCGACGCACGAGTGATTCTTCAATGGCGAAAAGAAACAGGGCAGGTGTTCGTGCGTGGAAGTAGATAGGTCGGAAGTAGTCGTTACATAGGACGCAGTTGGGATGAACCTGGAGGGCATGTGGTGAGAGGCTTTGGATGATGCGCGGAGTCCACGTTGTCAGTCGAAGTGTTGGGGCCTCCTTCTCTCTCCCTTCCCGTCGTATCTTGGCTCTTGAAATCCAAACAGCAGCCCCAAGTCCGCCGGCCCACACCAGGGCTAGAGCTTACGGGTAGAAGGTAGGAGACCGCTTTTCGAAAACCACGGGTTCAACTACTGCTTCCGTCGTTACCACTTAATGCGAGAACGTCACGACCAATGCAAACTTGATATACCTAACGACATAATTCGTCATCTCTCGAATCTCCTCCCCCCCCTCGCCCTGAAAAAAATAACCCCGACGTTTCGTGCTGATTTCGTAGCTCAGGCCATGGAGGTAACCTTCCCAGAACCTGCTCGTCAAACGTGCGTACGGCCGTATTCCGCCGGCGCTTCTTGAACCCCCTATATGTAGCTGAACGCATCGATACAGCCAGTGTTCGAAAAAAAAGTGAATCTATTGATGTACGGTATGAAAGAACCAAAAAACTAGCTACAGTTCGTGTCTTCGTTGTGAGGAAGGTTACGGGGTACACGCTCCTTACGCGCTCTCCCAACCTCTACATAATGTACCCTAGGCGCCTTTCTTCACCCCTCTGCCAAACATGCACGCGCATTTTGTTTGCACCGTCGCCCACTCTCTCTTCGTCAACACCGAGACACCAATAAGGCACACCCACGTGCAAAGACTCCATGTTCACCGTCAGGTTCGGCATGCATTATCCACCCGCGAATCGTCACACAATACAAAAATATTTTACCCGAACGCGATCCTTCGTGCGGGTAGACACACGAAGTAAACAACACAAGCAAATAAATCATGGAGATACACAAATGTCCAAAAATACATCCCTGGTTGTGACAACTCCCAACACACACTCATTCAAATAACTTCTCAACAGGTGACTTATCTGCGACGCAAATTAATTTGTTCAAAAGAAATAAAGACAGGGCCGAGAACCCGACCTCCACAAAGCAGGGAATCGATCGAGTTCCCCGTATGTGATGGTCCTATTTTCCTCAACACCACCTGTTACTTGCGGGGTGTGACCTTGGCGAATCCCAATCCGTCGGGCCCCACCACGCCTAGATATTCCACGGGGTCGATTATCGGCGGCTCCTTCATCTCCCACTCCGCTTCTTGTACCCACCTTTCAAAAACAATGCAACAGGGAAACCGTCGTCAACGACAGATGATGAGAAACGTAGGAAAAACGGCAAAGCAGGGGTAGATTACTGCCGAGGAAGCTTGCTGGCACATTCGTTTTCGTTTGATGGGGGTGTTAGTTGGAGGGCCGGGAAGCGCCGTCGAAGAATCGGCAAGGTTTGACACAATTCGATTACTGCTCATGGACCAAACAACGCTGCGAATAGTTGCCTTGAGCTTCAGCTCCGTGTACTGTATGTGAAAGCGGAAAATAGACAATAATGTCCTGCCACACCCTTACAGAAAGAGTTTTTGTAATTAACGGCGGAGCGCGAAGTACGACCGTTTTTCCCCTCATCCGAGGAGGAAAACACAGGCTCTATATATTGACCTGTTTCAACACCATGCAGGGCCCCCAAAAACTTGAATACCGGGAAGCATAAATATCCCTCCTTCTCAACCCAACCAAGACCTATACCTGTAGAGCACCGACTGACGGCCCCGCCCTATCTAGTATTGTAATGGGCGTACTTTTCATTTGCTCCACAAGCTCTGGGCGGAAGGTCTTGACCAGAAGGGATGGCAAAAAACCTTGCCCACTCCAACCCAAAAACGTACAGCGCATCGATGTACACTTGTTGGCTCACCTGCCGTAGAACACCTTGAGGATGCCGTCGAGCACACCGACCGTGTGCGCCGCGCAGCCCCAGGGCATGCCCCCCACCCGCCCCGGCTCCGACGGCTTGGGGAAAGCATAGGCGAACACCTTTCGTGCGGCAAGTCGGGAGAGAGGAAAAAACAAAATCGGACGGCATCAACGAAGGGACGACAGAGACGTCGCCACCGGAATGTGTAGAGTCAAGCTCCTCCAAGCCAAGAGTAGACGCTAGATATTGACGCGATGGTCTGGAGACTTTACGGTCACGCGCTACCTGCAGCGAGCACCGTGTTAGTGAAGCGTATGCACCACAGTACGGTCTGGCTCTGGTTCCTGTCCAAGCGAACAAGAGCACTCGGTGGGCACCAAGAGGAATGGTTGGGCTGCGTTTGGAGAAAGGGGCATGTGCCGCACACGCGGCACCGCCCGGCTCTAGTCAGGGCGTTTTCGTTCCGAGCTGGCAAATCGAATTATCAGCCGAAGGAACGTGAACAGAAAAAATCTAGAAATCGTCGTGGCCAACATAGAGTGCGAATAGGACAACATATGTAGCGAATCTGAATGATGACCAGCGGTAGATGCCGAACACGCTACGTTGCGGCCACCCTGCCACGCGCAATTTATTCCTCACAGGAAGCGTAGAGGGGGCGCCTCTGGGAGAATGCTTACCAAAAGGCAAACGATACGACAGTATTGGAAATTCATATTGTTCATGCTGCCGCATACGGGACAAAACGACTTTTCCCTCGTAAAAAAAGCTCAAGCCAGAAACGTATGTGGAAGAAACTACACGCGCAACGACTACCGACAGATGTATTGCCATCATTGTCACCATCATCAACGACAACAGCAGCAGGAAAAACACTCACATCATCTTTCAGGCCGGGGTTCCCGATAAAGCGCTTGGGCTTGAACTCCGTGGCGTCGGCCCCGAAGACCGCCTCGTCGATGTGAATCAAAGGGTGGTGGCAGCACAGCATGTCGCCCTTCCGGACCTGCGGAAACCAGGAACGTTTCGCGCAAAACCGTCACAATTAACGCCGTCAGTTTGTGCTGGTCGACCTCGCTGCAGTGTGTGTCAGACTCGACAACGCTTTGTAGTTTGGAGTCAAAACGACTAGTCTCCGTCGGGGTCTGCGCGGCTTTTCGCACGGACGGATCCACAAAAAACAACGCGATTCTGTAGGGCGTGCTGAGGCATCCCATGATCGCTTCAAAGATCCCCAATCCACACGCGACTACGAAACACCATCACAGACGCGCGAAGCCTAGCAAGGACTGCGGATCGCGGGAACCGAACCGCTTTCTAGGCCATGCCGACATGCCGAGCAAATTTTAGGCTACGCCGAGACGCCGAGGCACCACGCGACTGCTGTTCAATGGTCCCCGGTGGGCATGCGGGTACCACGAAGATCCGCTACAAATGCAAGCAGCGCACGCGGGCATTACTCACCTGGTACCTTGCCCCCGAGCTGGTGGGCACCACAAGATCCATCTGTGCGGTCTTGAAGAAGAACTGGGGGGCGGGGTACAGGCGGAGGATCTCCCAGTGGAAGCTGTCCAGGAGGGGGAAGCGCTTCGCATCGGACACCGACTTGATCGTCAGCTCCTTCTCTCTCGATGAAACAAAACAAAAGGAGGGCGACGGCGATGAAGACACGCGCGTCGGAATGGCGGCCCAAAAGGATTCGTTTCATATGTACCATGCCAAAGGCAACCACCCGTGGGCTGCCGAAGACATCACCCCCAGAGGACAGAGTTTTGAAACCCGATTGTTCCACGACGAAGAGGATGCTCACGTCAAGTGATACGCCCTCGGAAAACCTCTCGAAGGAGAGAGACGGTTCCAACGCCGCCATTTTGGGCACCGCCACCGACGTTTCCTGCAGAGCCCTTAGGCTTTGAAAATCGGTCCAAGGAGCGTGACATCTCGTGCAGCCAGCCTGGGGTATTGCGATCCTTGTTGCCAAGGCAATGATCGTGCGAGCTCACACGGCAAAACCTCGGTGCGCGCTCGTACTAACCCGGACAAGCGATTTGGGCCGCAATCTTAAAGCGGCAATTGTTTGAATATCTTCTGGTAATGGGTTGGAACACTTTTCGTCGAGTGCTTCCGTAACCCTGGATGAGGTTGCTGGTTTTCTGGGGCCAGGGTTTGCGGCCGCGGGTTAGTCCGCGTTACGGAGCCACGGTTGCCACCCTCAATACATCTCACATTGCTTCAGCTGGGTAAATAATACCAGAGTGTGGGGCTAGCTCAGATGGTGGATAAGGCACGCGGTCTCCAGTACGATACACCCCACCAATTATTGCGGTCTCTCCTCAGCCAGCGTTACAGGGGGCGCTGCCTGCGAGACGCGTAAAAGCCATTTTTGGTTGCAATGAAGGTTGCAATTGATACCTACAGCAGAGGCTTTTACAGAGGGGACAAGCCACAAAACGATTTTCTTCTAAACCGTATCTTAGAAAATATATGTGGAAAGTCCCTCGGCCGGCACAGAACACGGTTTACCCTCTTGAACCCATACTTTTCTCTTTCATAATCTCTCTTTTACGCCCAAGTCGCTACCACTGCTGTACCTGGCCGTCGAGTTCCGCCCTCAGCTCCGCCAGGAAATCCGGGTTCGCCGCGAGCGAGCCGACGCAGTATTCCATGTTCTTGGCCAGGGCCGAGGATGACTGGAAGCCCGAGAAGAACATGAACATTTTATCCATGTCCTGCGTGGGCAGCTGGGTTTCCGTTCGAACGCAAGCATGACGTGTGGGTGTAAACGCGGGGGCCGGGCGGTTACTTGCGTGATATTTTCTCCAAGTGGTTGGCGAGGTAACAAGTGTACAGCTCTCGACATAGTGCGGTTGTCGCGTGCGTCAACACGTCGCCAAATTCCCACAACAAGGCATCGAGAAAAAGAGAGGGAAACACCAAGGACGGCGCCGAATACTGGTGGCCGACGGAAAGCCACGTGCCGTCGACCAATGCTGTCAAAATAAAATATCATTCGCGCGGCGCGGGGGGCGCGCTTACCCCGCTCTCCTCGAGCATCTTGGTGAAGGACGGCCACATCTTGGACGAGCGGATGGCCTCCAGAAGGACCTCGATGGAGGCCTTCTCTTCCGAGGATACGCCGCCCGCGACGGCCTGAGCCACCATGGACACGAGGTTTGCCACGGGGGTGTCGACCTCCAGCCCGATCAGCCTGCAACAGCAAGTGACGGAAGGAGAACGTCAGCATTGGTGGAATACTCACGCTCTTTGTGTGCCTTCGTTGTTAAGACCATCGACCGCGAGGGGGGTGCAAAACACGATTTCTCCCGTCCGTTGGTGCTATTTATGGGCACTCGTTTACCGAACAGCCTGTGGTCTAGGCTGCTCGAACTAAGGGCTCCGATCGGAGGTCACACTTATGGGTTTCCCTTCGCGATGCTTCCAGCGTGCAGGGTGCTTGCGTGGGTGTGTTCGTCCCGCTTACTCCGCCCCGCCAGTCCACACACCAATAGGCGTACGTGCACGTCATATCAGCCGGGGTCATACAAGAGGAAGGACACACAAGAGCTGACAGAAAGGCCTACTGTTCCTCCTGCGGTTGTATTGAAAGCAGAAGAAAGTGTGCAATGGCAACCATTAACCAGCAGAGGGTACACCAGTACGGCGAGAGACCCTCCAGTTGGCAAAGCTACAACTGAAAATACTCACACGGAGAGATCGGCAGGGTTCACAGTGAGGAAGTCCTTGTACGGAGGGAGGGGTTGGCCGCCTTCCTCCCCCATGCCGAAAATCCACTCTAGCACGAAGGCGTACGACTGCTGCAAAAAGAGATCATACACAGTGGTGTAGTCTCCCATACCTGGGGGTACGAAAAACAAGCGGGGTTAGAGGGGGGGGGGGGGGGGGGGGGAGCCCAAGGCGGGGGGCCCG
>FN649759.1:465337-496752 GCA_000310025.1 Ectocarpus siliculosus | reverse complement strand
GGGGGGTGGGGGGGGGGGGGTACTCATAGTCGTGCATGCCGTAGTCGTTAGACCATTGACCTCGCATCCCTACAAAGCCGGGACGGAGCACGCCGGGTTCTCACCGGACCAGGCTCTCACATCACCAAGCGCGAAGCACCGTGAGGTATTCGGCGAGTCGCATGAAGGGTGAGCTGCATCCTGCTAAGGGTGTTCGGCATCTTGTGCTTACTTCCTTGCGTACGGATGACAGCTGCGTATGACTTAATTTATTTTCTGGTGCGTTCACTTCCAGAGACAGTTATAAGCACTGTGTAGCTGCCTCGAGGATGCTTGACCATTTTAACACAACGTGGTGCGATCATCCGCCTTGCGCGTAGTGAGGTTTCTCCACCCCGCACAACATGATCTACTCGACCACCATTATGGTTACCGCCAAAAAAAAAAAACAGAGGTAAAAAAAAAAACGGTAACCTGGTTGCCGAGTTCACGAAGTGAATTGGCTTCTTTTACAACGTCGTTGCCAAGTGACGAAAACCCAATCCCGATGGCAAACACCGAGGGGGGGGCTTGTTTTACAACGTCGTTGCCAAGCGACGAAAACCCAACCCCGATGGCAAACACCGGGGGGGGCGGCTTGTTTTACAACGTCGTTGCCAAGCGACGAAAACCCAACCCCGATGGCAGAACACCGGGGGGGGGTGGGGGGAGATCAAACATTTCGGGATGCAAAATCAAAACTCTAGGGGTCTAGGGGGGGGGGGGTCCGTGGTTGAAAAACACACAAGGAACAAAATGACAGCAAACAAACACGATACCAGAAAAAATAAACACGTCGGCAATAAACTTCTGTATGACACATAACGGCACCGCTAAACCACGACCGACGACAACTTCAGTGATAACAACAACACCAACAACCCACACGCCCGTTTCGCCCTCACCGTTCGCCCAGAGGTCCTTGTAGAAATTGGCGGTGGCGTGCTCGAGCGTGGTGTCTGTGGCTGCCAACCTCTCGCGCAACACGGCGACTATGTAGTCCCGGGCGCCTTCGTGCTTCTCCATGGCGTTGGTCACTAGGGCCGGAAGCCCCTTCCCGAGGTACTCTTCTTTGCACTTGAGAGGGCCAAATCGTTGTCCTTTCTGGATTGGGGGGTGACGCCAAGAGGGGGGGGGGGGGGTTACTCATGTTTTTGCAACGTTTGACTGTCCTCGAGGGGACGGAGCGTTGCAGAGTGGGGGACGGGCGAGACAGGCAGGAAGGGAGGGCGAACGAGAGACAAAGATTCGGGGCCACCAAAAGGCAGGCTCAATCGAAACAGTGGGCCTCACACGGGCCGTTTCCTGGTCCGAGGTTGACTCATTGCCGTTTTCTCACACGATTGTCGTCAACATCGCAGATAGACGCGCAGGTATGCTTCGGAATGGAATCAGGTATCACCCCGGTGGGGAACAGGCTCAAAAGGAGAATATGGCGGCCGTTTCATGTGTCCGACTACACGCGTGTGTACATTCCTGAGAAGGTACAGCATGTAGGTGTAGGAGAGGAAGATGTTGGGAGGAGTCAAGTTGGAAGGAGTTCACATTTGCGAAGGCCATGATGGTCAGCAACTTGTGTGTTGCAACCAGCCACTATCGATCGGAATAATATCTAGACTTTTGTAGAGCGGAAACTCGCTCTCCAAGAGGGAAAGTCCTCTGTGTTTGTACGCATATTTTCAAAAAAGATCGTCCAAGAAAAAATTCAACAGGCAAGGGCTGTCTGATTTCTCAGTGTTTCGCGATTTGATTCAAATGATCCCGCGTCCAGCAAGTGCCCCCCATCTCCCTCTGCTGTAAAGATCAGGACTGCAACACATATATGCATCCTCTCGAACGGGGCATTGTTGGGAACGGTATGAATACACGCGTACCGTAGTCACAGCAGCAGTCGTTATGCTTCCACGAACTGAATCAAAGCGGCGGGGTTGGTGCATTACGTAATGCCGTCGTCTCCAGTCTCCACGACGCTGCGTGTTTCGGAGAAAGTCGCGCGAGTCCAATCGAGTTCGCCGTATCTAGCAATGCTGCCAGGCTGCTACAAGAAGGTCGTAAAACCGAGGGCTCGCGAATTCAAAATCTGGAAGCACGGCTACCTGCCCCGCCATTTTTTGGGCGCGTAATCCAGTTTTTTCAAGGCGTTTATTGTGTAGAATTTATTATGGGTATAGTAGAGTATATATTCCTTATTGTAACCTGGCAGGCTTTATGTACAGTACAGTAGTATAAAAACCATATATCGTCGTACTAAGACGTGTGTATGGGATTATGTGTATAACAATACGAAAGTATCACAGTCTAAAACCCCCCATGAAAAAGGTGTACTTCGAAGTAATACACGGTGTATTGGTTATATTATGCCAAACTAAATCATAGTTGAAACACCACATACGGCAGATAACAGCCCCCCCCGATCTCGTCCAGTTTGTGACAGTGCTTCCAGAATTTGAATCCGCGAGCCCTCTCGGTAAAACTGCTGTGCATCGCCTGGTACTGGAAAATTGCTGACTTGGCTGCAGAACGGTACGGGCCCGCAGCTAAGAAAAATTCTGATAAGAAAAATAGGCTCAATTTTTTACGAAAAATAAGGAAAAAGGGCTAAGAAACACAGGTCACTCTCGGTCACAACGTAAGAAACGTCCCAATAACAAACAAGGGGTAGCTGGAGGAGCGTGCCCAATAAGAACCGTCCCACCGCTGCTCCTTCATGTTTCCACCCCCCCTATCATGCTGAACAACAGTGCTTTCTTTTGGTAGGAGGGAGAGAGTGGTTACTTCGCCCCAACCAACGGCTAGTCTACACCGAGTTTCTTTCTGGTTCAGCGGCATGATGACCGTTTGTTGTGTGTGTTGTATTCTTTAGCCAAATAAGAAAATATACGAAGTGAGAAATAAGAGGATTGGGAGGATGCGACGTTCCAGAGGAAGAAGAACGCCTTTTAAGAAAACGGACGACTTCGGCTGGGTCCTTGGACCCGAAATAAGGGATTGAGGCTCGACCCAAACTCGCCGTTTCTTATCTCCGGGCCCGTACTGCATGAAAATTGTCCCCACATGTTTTGGGGACACTGCTCATCTTCGAATACTGAAGCCAAGTCACCCTTTGTCTGGCAAGGAGCTCAGATTCTCTGGACGGATTATGCATAGTAGCACACATATGCATACATAGGACAGATCAGATCCCTGCAGATCGAGCTATGCATATGCATATATGGTAGCTCTTTCGAGTGGTATGTCCCTCGTGATCGGGTATGACAAGGGCATTGGTGATCGATCGGTGTAACTTTTCCCGAGGTGATCTGAAGGACATACATGGTGATCGGGGTATGTTTGCGAGAGGTGATCTGAAGGGCATAGATGATCGGGGTATTAAGGAATAATAAAAACACACACAGAAAGACTACCCATTCGGGTATGTTTGTGAGAGGTAATTTGAGGACATACATAAGACTATCTATAGATTTGTAAAGTCTTCCTCACAGTCTCCAGATTTTTCCTGTGGCTGTAAGAATACCACGCACTGATTCTGTCCATCGTCGCGTCAGCTGTCGGGTAGAGTCGGGCTGTCGTGTCGAACAGCCCGACAGAAGACGTCAGCTTCAACCAAAAACGTACGCGGTGACAAGCTGTTTCTGATCTGATGTTGAACCCTGTGTCAACACAACATGCCAACAACATCAGCGGAGCGTTGGCGCGGCAGCTGTCAGATCTGAGATCGGCTGTGGAGCGAGCGCGTATGTATACGTGTGGGGAAAATGTAATACAGCAGCAGTAGCGTTCCCAGCGTACATGCAGAAAGGCGGTACAAACCGAAGCAATTCCAACTCGTTTTTTTTTTCTTTTAATATGACACAACGAATCCATCTATATCATAGAAAAGAGTCTGTTCAGGTCTGTCATGCCTGTCATACGGGGGAGGGAGATGTTCTGGACTGCTGTCTGTCTCATCATCTCGCCTCATGCCTACCGAATTCTCGAGACATCACGATGCTACGGTCACTACCTGATACTGTTCGCACGCTGGAAACCCACATGTATACATAGTTTGTTCTTCGTTGCCCTTTCGAGGGTGTGTGTGTCCTTATTATTAGCATCGACCGCGCTAACCGGCTGACCAATGAAAAAACGTCGGTCTTAGTGCGGTCGAAAACACAAAACACTTCTATCTGCCATGAACTGCGACCCCGTGAGGGGGCAGCATGGGGGAGGCTAAACTATCCTTCGGATCAAAGACAGAAACAGCAGCAGCAGAATAAAACTGGACGCGTCTACCAAGGCTATTACCTTGTACTCTAGTTCGTTTAGGAGTACAGAGACAGAAACAGCGGCAACAGAAGAAAACTGGACGCGTCTACCAAGGCTGTTACCTTGTACTCTAGTTCGTTTAGGAGTACTTTCACCATTATCCTGCTTGTTTTCGCTACCATCATTCTGATCCTCATCTTGACAAGAATCTCTGGATAGCTCTCCCCCTACGTTTCTTGTTTTGGGGAAGGTCATCTGTCTCAAACCCTTTGCTCTCTTCCACTCCTCCATGGTTTTCCTCCTCCATCGTCGTTCTCGGCTTCCTTTCTTCCCTTTCCCTTTCCTTCCCATGAGGCCATGATTGAGTCCGACTGCTGAATGAACTACACACAGTCAGCCCCAAGTATATATGTAGTTTCCAGCAGCAGTAGAGCAATGTATATGTCGTGGTAGTGTTAGCAGAGATGCTGAGTGTTGAGGCAACAGCACTGTCACTGCAGTTGCTGTACAGCTATTCCTTCAGCTGTGGCTACAAAGTAGCTGGCATGTGATGCGAGGTTAGGTAGGCAAACACACAGAGTGATATTATTATCCACACAGACGCCCAAGCTGTCTTCACCTGACGGTTACAGACTTGGCAACGCCTTCACAATACCGCATAAACCCATGCAGTAGAATAGAGTCGTTCTTGTACCGCAATTACTCCAACATGTCCTCTCAAGAACTACGTCATTCTAGTACCAATGCATCAGATCCAATTCTCTCTCAATGTCCTCTCGAAAACAATATCCATGTCCTCTCAAAACAATGCTATCTTAAGAACTTCTGACTCAATATCAATTGTTTTGCCTTTCTCAGCTGCGTTGCATCAGCAGCGATTTATTTTCCTTCGACACAAATCTCCCGAATTTTCTTCTAACATATACACACACATACACCATCCAACCCTCAAGACATAAAGTCTGATTACGAAGAAGAGGGGAGGTGATCAAACTCCTAACAGCATGCCACGGGCGCGGAGAAACTCCGACGGGTTTAGCCCTTTCGTAAAAATGTCCGCTTTCTGAAGCGACGTCGATATTTGCTTCACGTCTACGACTCCATCAGCTACCAGCGACCTTACGTGGTGAAACTTTACGTCAATGTGCTTCGTCCTTGGGGTGATACGGAAGCTACGAGTTAATTTTAGAGCTCCCGAGTTGTCCTCCCACACCACGGATGCTTCTTCCTGAGTCTGATTTATGGTGTCCAGCAGGTGGCGGAAGTACTTGATGATGTTGCACCCCTTCGACAAAGCCACGAACTCTGCTTCAACGGAAGAGGTCGCCACCACCGTCTGCTTGGATGATGTCCATTCCACCGGTCCACCAGCGAAGTACAACACGACTCCCGTGGTGGAGTAGCCCTTGTCTAGGTCGCCTGCAAAATCTGAGTCGACAAACGCCGTAATGACGTTTCCATCTCCGGCGTCCTCGCCGTAGCGTACACCGATTGATATCGTACCTTTCAGGTACCTGAGTACGCGTTTGAGTTTCTGCATCGCCCTCGGACCTGGTTTCGCCATACTCCGCGTCAGAACCATTACGGAGTGAGTAATGTCGGGCCTTGTGCACCTGCTGAGATATAGAAGCGAGCCTGTGGCGGAGCGGAAATATGTGGTATCCTCCGCTGACAGCACCTCGTCCTCCAAGACGGACACCGGTCCAGCCTCAGACGGAGATGTCGTCGGACGCGCGTCGGCCATGCCGAACTTGTCCAACACTGCGTTGGTATACGCTTCCTGTTCCAAAAGAATCGTCCCTGCGGCTCTGTCTCGGTTGATTCCCATACCGAGTAGGAATCTGGCTCCTCCCAGGTCCACCGTTTCGAAACGCTCATTCAGCTGATCGACTATGCTCAGCACTTTGTTCTCGCCCTCCCCGGTCAGCAGAATGTCATCCACATAAACGAGAAGGAGCACATCTCCGTCGTCCAGGATGTACAAGCACGGTTCAGCGGTGCTCTCAACAAATCCGATCTTCAGGAGAAAGTCGTGCAGAGTGCCCCACCAGCCTTTTGGGGAAAAACGCAACCCGTAAAGCCATGCTCTGAGCTTCCAGACTTGCCTGGCTCTCCCGCTGTCGCACGAGAATCCTTCCGGGGGAATGACGTACACTGGTTTCGATCTCGGTTCCATCCTCGCGTGGAGGAACGCCGTCCTGATGTCGGCTTGGCGAAGAACAAGTCCATTCTTGGCTGCATGCGCAACTATCAGATGGACGGCTTGGAGAGACGCTACCGGTGCAGCCTTGTCGGTTCCGGTCTCAGCTTCGTAAAATCCTTGCACTACGATTCTCGATTTCTGTCGCACAGCGATGCCGGCCTCGTTGTACTTCCATTTGTAGATGTATTTTGACGGGATGATTTGAGCATCGCACGGGGGATCGACCCACTCATAAACGTCGTGGTCTAGCAAGGAGCGATTCTCCTCCTCCATGCTTTTCATCCATCCAACAGCATCTGGTCCGTTGACCGCTGCGCGGTAGTTCGGTGGATCGGCGGGCATGTATCCTAGTTGGCCAGGTATCCCTTGACCAAGGTTCCCGATCTCACCTCCGATCACCAGCGCGTATTCCGTTTCGAACACCTGCTCCGTCGTAAACAGGTTCAGACGGTCCCGCGGCCTTGTCGTACGACCGCTTTTGCGCACCGCGGGTGGTTCTTCGTCCGGTCCGTCGTTCGTTTCTGCTAGTTCTGGTTCCTCGTCTTTTGTCTCGGCCCCAGTAGTGATGATGCCGGGCTGGAAAATCTGGCCTTGTTCGGGAAATGGGTCAGACCCGTGCATGGGGCGGGCGACGTCGCGGGCATCTACCTCGCGGAATGACACTTCAGCAGAGTTTGTAATTTTGAGTGGTTCCGCCGGGTCCCATAGCCGCCACGTCTTGCTGGTTGTATTGTATCCCACCATGTAATACTTCTTGGCCCTGGCAGAAAACGTATCGTTTCGCGAGCGAGCTTCTACGTGTTTAAACGCTACAGACCCCCACTCATGCATGTGCTTCAAGCTGCCGAGTGGTTTGTCCTCCCAAACCTCAAGTGGTGCTTTGCCGTCCAGGACGTCAGTAGGTGTGCGGTTCTTGATGTAAATGGCGGCCTTCACGGCTTCCGCCCACAGTTGACGCGGTAGGTGCGGAGCTCCAAGCATGAGACTACGTGCTGCACCGATGACGGTCCTGAAACCGCGTTCGGCGACAGCATTCCCTTGAGGGACCTCTGCTGTTGATATGGGGAAAGACAGGTTCCGGCTTCGCAGGGCCGGAGGAGCCGAAAGTAGATCCGTCTTCACCCCCTTCTCATCCAACGCTCCGACAGAAAATATGTTTGCTCCAAGGTCCCAGTGCACACATCTCCGTGCAGACCGCCGAGCCCGACGTCAGGAGGCCGGCACGCCGGCCAAAATGCAATGCACATATTTTCACATCCATCCGTTCGGCTACGGGCTTTCAACCCAAAAATCCAGAAACTAGTTCTTTTTGCAGCAAAAATCCTCCAGAGGAATCTCTTTAGAGTATCGATGAAAAAGCTCGTGGCGGTGTCAGCAGAGATGCAGAGCAGTGCACACATCCCCGTACAGACTGCCGAGCCAGAGGTCGGGAGGTCGGCATGCACATATACTCATCCATCCGCGCGGCTACGGGCTTTCAACCAAACAAAATCCAGAAAACCGTCGAAAATATTATAAGCTCGCGCCGACCTGCCGCGAATCCTTTGATTCGAATCTATGCGTTGGTATTTACTGCTGTCGTTTCTCTGCTGGTAGCGTTTTGCATGTTCTTGCATCACCCCTTGCCGCGGTGCTCTCTTTACCCCACTCCGGAGGGACGCCTTGTATGCATATATATGTATGCGATCTCGCGATCGGGGTAGTTTTCCCGAGAAAGGTGATCTGTACGACATCGGTGATGCGGAGAACGTTTCCAGACTCTCTCTCCCTTCAGTATGTAACGACTTGGTCAACGCAATGGTTGACGGTCGGAATACTTCTGAAGCGGGAACGACACGGAGGCAGCAGCAGTAGCAGCAGCAGCAGTGCAACAGCTACAGCAGCAGTGCATCAGCTACTGCAGAAGGGCAACAGCTACAGCAGCAGCGCAACAGCTACAGCAGCGGCAGCGCAAGATGTACAGCAGCAGCAGTGCAACAGGTAAAACCAAACCGCTGATTCTCCGTTTCACCTCCGAGCCCTTAGCCTACTTCCTTCCTTTCCTCCCTTGCCTGGCGGTCCAAGACCGTGTCCGGCTGATTGAAGAACCACTTCCCGGAAGCATGGTCCGTAATGGTGATGACCTTGAGGCCGGGATGGGCCTTGTAGATGGGCGCGCCGCCGTTCTTCTCCTTCATCTCCTTGCTGTGGCAGGGGACAAGCAACAACAGAATCGACGGCAGTGGACGGAACGGGGGTGCCGTGCATTTCTTTCAGCAGCAGCAGCAGCGCGCCCACAGCAGAACGAGCGTACCGCAGAGTAGGCACAACCTGCCCACACGAAAGCAGCACTTGCACCAACTCACCCAACAATCATCCTTCTTGCACTGCAGCCGCTGGACTGCTGGGCTCTCTGCAACATGTTACAACAACGCCTGCAGATGAAGAGACAAAAATCTCACAAGTAGGTGCCCGGCGTGGATGACCACTTCCCGGCCTCAAGGAAAGGCTGCAGGGAGAACCAGGCGTGGTGATCGCCCTGGGGCTCGAGGATCTCTGCGTTGTCCGTCATCTTTCCTACCGAAGACGTCGATGTTGTTGCTGCTGCTGAGGCGGGTAGGCGGGGGAATGGATGCGGTTGAGCTCGAGATCACAGAGGTCGGTCGGGATAACAAAGGCAACTGCGGGATTGCGGGCTGCAGATTCCAAATTCCAAATGCAGTAGGTGTCCCGATATAGTGCCGGTGTATACCTGGTATGTGTCGAGGCGATTTGGCCGGCACTATACCGGGCACCGGCACTATTCAGAATTGTGCCTGAATGGTGCCAAACCGGCACTATTCAGGTCCTTGAAAATCCCTCTATAGTGCCGGCTTGGCACTATTCAGGACTGTTCGACTTCAAGAGTGCAGCGCTTGCGCTTTGCCGGGCTGACAGAGTACCAGACGAACGGTATTTGGATCAATCGTGAGGTGGGCGACGTGGACGGTTCTTGAGGCTCTCGAGCGAGGCTCTTGGACTGTCGAAAACACGGCATTATTAGGGAAATGGACATAATAAGTGGGTATACCCACGCCATTCTCGGACAAAAAAAGTGAGTACAGTACTCGAATCCAGCGCGTGAGCCCTCCATAGGCGACCCCCAAACGACTAAAAACCCCATTCTTCTGACACCTGGGCGACACAGCCAGGGACCATACACAGCACGGACGGGCATCGATTTTTTCCCACTTTCAGGCACGCACACCTTTGGCCCTAGTACCGCCGAGGCGCGCAAGGCCTACTCACCAGACAGAGTGCCCACTTCCGTCCGACATCGCGGTGGGTAGTATATAGTCTACCCAGCGGCGTCAACAATTTTTTTCATGTACCCACTTGTGTCTGTATGTTGACCCACTTTTTTTGTCCAAATAAATTGTACCCACTTTTTTTGTCCACTTACGGACGGCGGAAATCGAGCGGAAATCGACCTCCACGTCACCGCACGGCAGAACACCGAATAGCCTCGGAACGTCTCAGAACCTTCCAACACCGTATCCATGGCATCTTTCCACATTCATGGCTGCCGACTGCGGACCGACCGCGGGATATCGGGTCGGATTTGCACTTCGTAGAAGTATACATACATGTAGTGTGTATGTAGTGCATATCGCTAGCGCTGCACGCAGTCCGCCCCGAGAGCGCGCGGCACGCTGGGAGGGCCCTCGCAACACAGGGCTATCGGTAGGTGCAAGTCTCGCTTCGAGGCGAGGTCAACGCGCGGAGAATTTCGCAAAAAAGGGGCTCTATAGGCTCACGAGAACATCAGGATTGCCTTTCCTGATCTCGTGAGCCCTCAGCCCGGAGGAAATCCGTCTATAGGTCTATAAAGGCCCTCTTTTCTTAACATGACGTAGTTGCGTGGTAAACTGCCTCGACATGCTGTGTTGCTGCCCTCACGAGCCGGTGTGCACTCGCTATGGTGGTTGGTGTTTTCCGTGTGTGTGGGGCGTGTGTTTGTCTGACAGGTGTTGCTGCTGTATGCTGCGCGTCTTTTTGTTATGTATGCGCGCCGGTTGGTTTTGTTGTCCGCTGTGTGTCACGCATTTATTTGTGGCGTGCCGTTACAAGTGCTCTGCTTTCCGGCCTTGCCGCGGGTATCTTCCCGTGCCGATACGGAAAGGGGTCTGGCATGTTTCTGACATGTATGTTCCTCCTCCGTGGTCGGTCCGCAGTCGGCAGCCATGGATAGGAAAGATGCCATGGATACGGTGTTGGGAGGTTATGAGATATTCCGAGGCTGTTCGATGTTTTTCCGTGCGGTGACGCGGAGGTCGATTTCCGCTCGATTTCCGCCGTCTTCGGATAAAAGTGGGTATACGTACTACAGTGGGGGGCCCTCTATAGTGCCGGTTGAATAGTGCCAACTGCCGGTATAGTGCCGGTAAAATCTCTCCACACAGAAAGCGCCCTCAATAGTGCCAAACGGCACTATTGAGGGCGGGCCTGGTATAGTGCCGGTTGGGCACCACGTCAGCCCGCAATAGTGCCGGTTCACACACGCACGCACACACACCACCACACTCCCAAAATACAGACACCGTGCTGCTGCAGTCCAACACAGCTCTACGCAGAGGCGCACCATGCCGTGTGCGGAAGGTGAACTGTGCTTTCAACAGAACAGAACGCCGAAGGCCCCTCATGGCCACGTCTGCAAGGGAGGATGTGGCGGGCGGCTCCATGGCACTTGCGGCAGCGTGGAGGGTGACTTCGAAACATCCCGCATCTGCAGTTCTTGCGTCGCTGCTAAGACTGGCAAGCGCAAAGCGACCGCAGCTGGGGTTGATGCTGGGGCGGGACCATCTAAACGTCCGACAGAGAAAGGGGGGGGGAAGAAGGCTTCTCGTGCGCGGCTGAGCAACGCTGACAAGGTTGAGGTCCTCAAGCTGCTGGATGCCAAGATTTCTCATGAGCAGATAGCAGATCGCTTTAAGTGCTCGGAACGGCTGGTCCGCAAGGTGAAAGCTGAACGGAAGGAAGTGGAGGCTAAGGCAGCTGCAGGCGACGGAAGCCAGAAAACCGCACGCAGAGGAGACTTTCCGGAGGTAGGTAGAGTACACGACATGCCTAGCAATTTCCTCTCGAACGTTGTTTTTCCCCCCCATTTTCAAAAATGCCCTCATGTCGCCGATTTCTACTGCTGTACCTTTTTTTTTTTTGCCCTTCCTTGTTTCTTTGCCTTTCCCTTTTCGTCTTTTCGTATGTATCATATCGTGTTTTTTTTTTTCATGTCACCTCCTTTTTTTCTTTCTCTTTGCCTTTTTTTGTTATGTCTTTGGCCTTTGAGGTCCTCGATGTCCACACTCATAGACCTTCCGATTATTTGTCCTTGAAATTGAAAGAGCACTGTTGTGTACATATTCGCACCCGCTTTTTTTTCAAAACAAACAAGCAGATGTAAGCAGATGTAGCCTGTACGAGCGTCTCCTCGCAACTTTCCCTTTTCCCTCCCGCAATTTTTTCTTTCCGGGTGTAGTGGCACTTAAAAAACATCAGCTTTGTTTACGGTGTACCGCGGCGTCGTCCCACGTATCTGCGCCGCGCAGCGTAGATGCTTACGTTTGAAACTAACCGTTGGTCGCTTGAACCTCTGCATTGTATACTCTTTTTCGCCGGCAGGTGGATGAGATAGTTATTGATCTGCTCGATAAAGTCCGGAAGGCCAAGATGCCCGTCACACGGGACGTACTTCGAAGCTTCGGCCGTTCCACCGTGGCAACCCTGCTCGCTGAGCCCGCTACTTCTGCAGCAGTGAGGGCGAGGGTCGAGGACTTCAAGGCCGGTGAAAAGTGGGCCAAGAACTTCGTGAAGCGCAACAAGGTGCTGAGTGCGAGACTTCATGGCGAGGCTGGTAGTGTCGACCCAGCGGCCATCGAGAAGGGCATGGAGGAAGTCAGGAGCCTTTGCGCGAAGTACCCAGCTACATGAGGACACGGGGGGCGGCCGCCGCGCCCCACCGGCTTACGGTGAACTGTCTTCTCACTTCGGCGTCCTGGAGGTGGCCGCGCGGGAGAGTGGAAACGGGGACGCTGCGTTCCACCTATCGAAAGCGAAGATGGCGATGATCGCGGCGCATGCCGCTAAGGGCGTGCGCCAGACAGACATGAGAGAGTTTGTTGATG
Organism: Ectocarpus siliculosus; assembly: GCA_000310025.1. Lineage (NCBI taxonomy): Eukaryota > Phaeophyceae > Ectocarpales > Ectocarpaceae > Ectocarpus > Ectocarpus siliculosus. Next base: position 484,146 of record FN649759.1, on the reverse strand, counting down.
AGTGAGGGGGGGACAGCTATACCGCAGTTTTTTTCTTTTTGTTTTGTTTTATTTTTGTCCGCTTCGTTGCTGGCGCGTTTATTGGTTTTGTTGGCGTGTCTCATCACGCAACATCGTAGGGAGGCAGCGAGGAACGTGATATTTTTTCAAGTATACTAAGTTGCACGGACGGGAGCTGTACACGGGGTTTGGCTCCGAAGGTGAATTCTGCGCGTGCATGTGGGAATGGTTTCGCGGCAAACTCAGCTATCAGAGTGGAACCCACGTTTGTCTCAGAAAAGGCTGCCCCTGCCGCCCACAAAGTATATTCACCACACTCGATCCACATGCTACTCTGTTGGCCTCGCAAATGGTAAGCGATACACCATGAACTCAAACAGCAGTGCCTCAGTAGTGCCAGACCGGCACTACTGAGGGATATCGATCACCCGAATAGTGCCGTTTGGCACTATTGAGGCACTATTCCCAGTTGTGCCGGTGCCCGCTATAGTGCCGGTGAACGCCCTGCGCACGTACCGGCACTATAGAGGGCCCCCCACTGTACGTTACTCTAGTCCGTGCACAACAGAACAAAAAAAAAAATCCCGGCACAAATGACAACTTTTCTCTGCACACAGATGGATGGTTGTTCCGACATCTGAAAGTACCGGCAAACGCCCTGTTTCCAGGCGTGCGTATGGAGTGACGGAAAGTTTTTTTTTCTTGACTTTTTATCGGCACAAAATCGGGAAAACTTGAATTATTTTTCCAGGGGTGGGTGTGTTCTTTGCCGATTTACAAAAACTCTACAGATCTAACCGCGTCTCGCAATTTGCCAGGTCGGTTGTTTTTTTTCCGAAATGTTGTGAATTGACGGAGATATCGCTCAAAAATCGACTGTAGAGCATCAGTTTGAATTATTTTTTGGGTGATAACTAACCGACCGATTTCAAAATACACAGCGGCAATCGATTCCTCTCCTCAGTATCTCGGTCGGTATTGCTGGGTTTTGTTGGGAAAAATCTGGTTTCCGAGATATTCCACATTTTGTTGTGCCGTCCCAATGGGAGATTTGTTTTGGATGGGGCAACACGCACGCACGCACGCACACACAACACGCACACGTTGCGGCCCAAAACACGAAGAAACACGCACGCAAGCACCATGGGGGAGCCTGTGTAGGGGACGGGCTAAGAAGAAGAAGTTCGGCAGCCGCGGAGCCGATAGTTGGGCGATTTCGAAGAAGCCGAAGCCGGCATTGCAACATGATCTTCCATCTCCCGGCGCTGATGACGCGCTCTCGGATGTGGCCACGACGGCGCATTTTTGATGGACGGACGTGGCCGAGAACGCTGCGTCGTGGTGTGTTTTTTTTAAGTTCGCGGTAGCTTTGCCGAATTGTTGTCCGCCTTGTGGATGTTTCTGTTTCTTTCATGTTGGCCTTCTACTTTTTCAGCACTCTCTCCCTTACAATTGACTGCCCCCGAGTGTTTGTATAGTTTTAGGTACTACATGTATGTCATACATGGACCCGTCAATGTTCATATTTTGTGCCTTTTAACGTCCAACGGTGTTGTCGATCATGCGTCTGCGTGGTATCTGTACAAATGCTAGCATATGTGTGGTGTCCGTAATGTACGATATAAAGCAGGTACGTAGAGGGTGAGGGGGGGCTTCGGGGGTACGGTCGGGAGTTCCGTGAATGCAGAGGGGATGTATGTCGTGTTCAGGGGGTTCCGTGTATGATTTTTGTCAAAAGCGAAAGATTGACTGACGAAGTAAGGGAAATCTGTGTTTTGTGAGAAGCGGCAGAAATAAACCGTTGGCCAATCAGAAAGCAGGAAGCGGACGAGCGTGTTGATTCCTGTTTTCAGTATATACTCGCTTCGCCGTGTTTAACCGGGGGCGAGCGAGAGCACGTGTGTGTGCTTGTGGTGGCCAAGGGTTGTTTCTGCCGTGACGTTTCTTTTTTCCACCCACCCACCCTTGCTTTTGGGGGTGTCAGTGGACATGGAAATCGGAGCGGCGGCGTTGTGTCCAATGTGATTGCCTGTCGGGGGGATTCACTGTGTAGCCGCAGTCGGGGTCGCGTGTGCCTATGCTGGGCGCGGTTCCGAGGTGCTCGTCCCATTTCAATTTTATGCAGCTATCGACGTATCTCGACGAGGCGGTCACGACTGACTATCGTTGTTTCACGTTCCAATTATAAAAAAAAAAAAGTTATCGCACAAAACGTGAACGCACAAATTGTTGTGCACGGACCGTACAATTTGGACCAAAGTGGGTCAAAATACAGACACAAGTGGGTACGTGCATGAAAAAATTAGTTGACGCCGCTGGATATATACCCACCGCGATGTCAGACAGAAGAAGTGGGCACTCTGGTGAGGCCTTGCGCGCCTCGGCGGTACTAGGGCCAAAGGTGTGCCTGAAAGTGGGAAAAAATCGATACCCGTGCTGCTGTGTACATGTGGTCCCTGGCTGTGTCACCCAGGTGTCAGAATGGGGGTGGTTTTAGTTGTTTGGGGGTCGCCTGTGGAGGGCGCGCGCGCTGGATTTTCGAGTACCCACTTTTGTCCGAGAATGGCGTGGGTATATCCACTTTTGTCCATTTCCCTTTAAATGAACTTGAATGACCAGATAGGTTTGTTGCACGGTAGTTGTTCTCTTCCCACCTCAGCGCAAGCACTCGCCAGTAAAACGTTGCTGCTGCCTTTCAACCGTAGATCGTGCTGCCCGATAAAAGTTCACCTCGCTATCAAATTATTATGTGTTGTATTGCAAGAAGGCCGTAGCACTATTCAGGCAACCTCAAAGGCATCCCTGGACAGCGAAAGAAAGACGCTCATGCACGCACCCGATGTATATTTGGAGGTAAAACATGGATGAATGTAGTGCTCCTTATGTGACGAGATGTGACGATCTCTGACGCGGGTTCGCGGCGTTATGTGCAGAAGAAGATTCGGCAACCGATGGAATAATGCCGAAATCTGCGATGTCCGGAGATGTGCGATAGGTACGCTGAGATGTGCCAAAATTGTCGATGCTACAATAATTGTCGATTGCATGGCGATAGCTGTGTCGGGCGACGCGCGGATTTGCTGGAGTGGTCCTCATCAATGGCGTCAAGCGTTCGCTGAAAAAAAGCGTAGTGTCGTGTTCAGGTGTGGCGCGTGTGGCGATAGACTCGTTTTCTACAACAACAGCAGAAGTTGGGGCGATGGCAACATTGTGTTCTGCCGTTTCACTTGTGGTCACGTTGTGGGAAATGCCGATCGTAGGCCCTTCACCAGGAAAAGACATATCTGAACTTTGCAGAGTGTGTGCTTGTGCGGCGAGCATGGTGTCGCGTGAATCAGCTTGTCGGACAGTGAAGTATCATTGGTGGCTAGTGTACTAGTGTCGAAGGGTGTTTGGTGTGTATCACGAGGCACGGAGGTGCTGGGTGAAACAGGAGATCAATTGCGTGTTCGACCAAAGACCCTAAAGATGAGGCTGGTTGCTGCAGCAAGGAGTGTACTTGGGTGGCGTCCGTGGAGGTAGCGGGATGTGCCAAAACCGGGGAGTTGTTGCCACTAGAAGCAGAGCCACGTGGAGCACTATTGGTGCCGCGTGGGCTGGCTGCGAATGAGTCGCCGCCGCCTGTGAGTGCTGCCATGATGGCGAGTTCAAGCTTAGGAAAGAGAGAGATAGACTATCTATGTCTACCGAAGGAATCCCACAGCAGAATATTTTTTCCACTGCACCCGAAACGAAAACTAAAAAGTTGAAGCGACTCACGTTCGAATCCAAGACGAGGCCAAATGTGACGAGATGCGACGATCTCTGACGCGGGTTCAGCTAGTCCGACCACTGTGTGCAGGTTGGAGCCGCTTCGCTTGTTCGGCCTGTCAGTCTGTTTCCTTCCTGATCCTTCCTTTCTCTCTCAATCGCTCGCTGTCGCTCACTCCCAGGCAACACCAGGCAGGGAACACCAGGCAAGACACTGAGCAAGGTGGAACGCTTGTACATCGCTTGCTACGGCCAGTAACCATTGTACTGCTACCTGCCTAAAGTCCGAATACTAGGAATCTGGGCAGTGCAGGTGGTCGGGATATTCCTGAAATATATACCCGCCCAGATGGTATCTTAGTCCAAGGGTCCAAATACCGTAACACTTACATGAGCACACAAAATAAAGCAGATGCACCCGAAAAAAGGGGCGAAGAAGATAACGAACTCCCCTGTTCCTTCGATAAAAAGCTAGAAAGAAGACCAAGCCTTCAGAGCAAGAAAAACGACTGGCCAACCAAAAGACGTCAGTCTCAGTGCGATCAAAAGCAGAAAATATTTGTTTCTCAAGGCCGTGAGAGGGTGTCATGGAGGAGGCTGAGCTATATATATAATGTTCAGGGTGGGCTAGTAAGGGGTGTGGCTGCTAGCATGAATAGGGTACATATTATTGTTGATAGGATGTGGGTCGGTGCCAGGAGGTATACCCTTCAGACCCCTACCCCCTTAGAATTGTCTATTCTGTGTACCCCCTGAGATGAAGTTGTATCCCCACTTCATCTCAGACCCTTGCTGATCGTCTCTCAGCAATAGCATGCAACTTTGCCATCTCAACGTGGTCGTGGACAAGAGTGTCGACGACAGAACCTTCATCTATCTCTAGGAGCGGCTTCACCTCCTTTAAAGTACCCATTCGAGATATACCCACAGCAGTCGAACGGGATGTGGTGGAGTCTTTTCAGTGAGTGAAGGAAAACCGGTTGGGTACTGGACTTATTTGAGTCACACTGATGATTTGTATCAGTGATGCCAGCTGGTGCTAGTACAAAAACATCTGTACGTAGTTACTTACATTTTACAATACATCCCCTGTAGTTCTCTACCGGGTCAACGACAAAATATCGGGGAGAATCCCTCCGTTAGGTCGTGTATTGTAAAATGTAACCTTCACAGGGGACACGGCGCAGTGTCTACTGACACAGCTTGCTGGTTTGTTAGATTTTCGGAATAATATTGTAAAATATCATGGAAGATGGAACCAAGGCTACTACTGCAGTACATCACTCGTTTTTCAAATCTACAGATTTATACTTCATACTTCTTGGCGAAGAATGGGGCTGGGGGTGGTTTCGGCTGGGACGGCTGGGACAGCAGCGGAGTGGTCTGCGCGCTACGCGTTGTTGACAGCAGTATTGTAGCAGATTCGACGGAGGAAGCGCCTCCCGCTTGAAGGAGCACCATGGACTTCAGTTTTCGTACATTACCACACAAATGTGTAAGTGCGCCAATTGCCGACAAGGCAGCAAGAGCCTAGAAGATGCCTGCTGGTGAACCTGTCACTCTTGTCTTTCCGAGATATTCTGATGGAGGTCTACACTTATATGCATACGCGGTCGGATGTCCGAATGCGTAACGGCGAGAGGGCGCTGGAGAGGGTTTAGGCTTGGAACCAACGCCCGACCTGGCCCGACCAATCAGAAGGGCGTGATACCGGTTAGATAGGAAGAGTCACAATCTGAAAAAGTTCTAGAATTACTCCGGTGCTGTTCTGATGTTCCACGTATCCCGAACCATTAAATGCCGTCGGAACCAGGGGGAACTCCCGCCACGGCTGTTTGAGCCAAATTCACGCCCGTCGCCGCACCATGTTTGCAAGCTGACAGAGGGCGAAGCGGAGTACGGGATAAAGTAAACATAGGCGCAATGTCGATGTTTCGACAGGTGCTTTCGAGAGATCCGGGTCAACCTCCATCCGGCATTCAAGGAAACGTGAGTTCACGCCATGCGTCGATCCCCCTCCCTTGTAGCAGTGATAGATACAGCACAGCAACAGAGAGCTGAAAGTGAGGCTCATCTCGGGCTGGCTCTCTCTGCGTGCGATATGCCACCTCGACCATCCACTGCCTTCAATTGATTTCTCTCTTATATTGAAAGACAGGCAATCGTCACACCTTTCAGTTTCCCCCGCTGATCCATTTCTGCATCGTTCGGGGTCTCGTTCCTACGATAGATAACGGACCTACCGCAGCAGTAGATGGGGTTAGGGTTGAGGATTGTTTTTCGTGAATCGCCACAACAGTTGGTGTTGTTGTAGCAGCCATTTCCGGGAAGCAGAGGTAACCGATGCCACCGGCGCAGACGGATGAATTGCCTAGGAACACTCTGTCGGGTGTCACCGGCAAGCGCCACGGCGGCATAACACCCCTGCTGTATGCATACGACCTTCCATCTCGCTGTGCGCTGTGTGCCTCAAAACGGGATTCCAGCGTGGTACACGTTTGGTGCATGCACGCGGGCAAGGCTCACAGAGCACAAGAACAAACACACCGCAGCGTGACATTCGCAACGGAAACAGTGCGCAACCGTAAAAGAGGCGGTAGCCCAGCCGTCTTTCAGGCAGATGTGGCAGCGCCTAATTTAAATAATGAAGCAGATACGTGGGGTCTACAGTACACCCAATCCCAAAGGGCGCTGAACATGAACTGCCAGCTTCGGGTACATGAGCGTTGGTGACGCCCTGCTTTCGTGGTGTTTCGTGCACGCTAGGCCTGTGCAATAGGTTGGAGCTGCGAAGGGAGACTAGCCACGGCAACCACGTCAGGCGAGGTTCTCTTGGCAGACGTGGACAGTCACGGCAACGCCAGGTGCGTGTCTAGCCGAAGAAATGTACCTTGACCGCAGGAAAGCAAAAGTTGTTGACTGCCCTTTTATTGTACGCTGGGTGCGCGTGTTTTCCACGCCGACTGACATGACGTGTGTCCTACGGAGCCTACGTTGAAATGTTGAGTGCCGTCCCGTCATCTCGCTCGCCTTCTTTTGCCATAGAAGTATGATATCTTCGCAATATGTACCAAGCTGATTTCCCCCCATAGTATTTCCACGTTGCACCGATCTCTGGCCGTCTGGTGTTTAGTGTTTAGCTCTTGCCCTAGCAACAGTTCGCTCCCCTCTCAATTTGTATTCTTTTTTCACCGTATTTTCATGTCGTGGAAGATATGTTCGAGACACCGGCATCTTTTGCCCTTGATTCCTCCCTTGTACAGTTTCATTTCATGTTTATGATTGTTGTGGCGCTACGCATGTGCGCCGTCGCTGGTTTCTACGATCTACCCGCGCGGTGCACGGCTGTCAAGCAGCTCTTGGTTGGCACTGAGGCCTTTGTGTCGTACATTTTGATTTTTGCAACTTGATGCTTGAAGAGATGGCAACGCCACCACCCCCCGACGCCAACACCAACATCACCGGCAATCGAATACTACACCCAACACCACCCCCATTCGACGCGATTTTACGGTGAACCCATCCAAAGGGTCAAGTCAAGCTTTGTGGCGCATGGGTCGAAGGACGGAACCGAGGCGCTCGCGTGGCACCCTTCAGACAGGAACCAACTGGCGACCTGCTCAGTCGACAAGTCCTTAAAGGTGCGTGGAGGGTTTACTCACGACCTGAACGCACGCTGGTACCGCGGTCACCATGCCTTGGGTTCCTGATGCTATCCTTCTGGTGCTTGTTGGCTGCAGCCTCGTTGCCCGTTCCCCCGTACAAGAGGCGGGCAGGAGGTGGAGGCGCTACCAACGAGATAGGGAAGATTTTTTGTCCTGGTTCGACGCGCAAGCGCGGGCACGTGTCCGGTAGCTCTCCGATTTCCCTTGTCCCCCCTGACGTGGCCTGGTATTGTTGTGGTGTTGTATTTGGGTGACTCTGTTTGGTGCCCTCTGGTTTCACTTCTTCCCCGAATGTGATCCTGCTGCGCTCTTGACTGCCGGTTCGACGGCGGCGGTTGGAGGAAGGTATGGGATGTGCGATCGACGAACAGAGCGGTCCAGGAGCACACCTCCGACGGGGAGAACCTCAACGTCAACTACAGTCCCGATGGCCACTACATCGCCATGGGGTGAGCGAGTGAAGAAGAGCGTAGTGCCAGCACGGGGATGTGGTGTCAGTATTGTGTTCGGGGGCGTGTCACAAGCAGAGGCTTGACCTTCTCCACGTATCTCTTTCTTGCCACATCAGTATCACGCATACACCATGCATACACACACAAGCAACACACATACATGCGTTACATGTACCACAGCTTGAGACTTGACGGCCACGCATGACAATCGGAGTGGTGCACTAGACTGGTCGGCACCGCAGCTGCCTGCTTTGCTGTTTACCCTACGCTTGAGTTCCTATCAGTCAGATTCATTTTTCCGCCCGTTACGCTGCCGCTCGTGTGCTGTCAAGATTAGTCGTCGTTTGAGGGGCGAATGGGATCTCCTGTTCCCCCCACCTTCCAATGTGCTGCTCAAGCGCTGGCAATTTCTTTTTCTCTTGGTGGGTCCCGTTCGGTGAATAATTGGTTCTGTTTTTGTCCCTAGAACCACTGTTTGTGGTGAAATATCACTATTTACCTCATTCCCTAGGGTCACGAAGAGGGCGTAAGATGTTGCTGTCTTCAATTTCTTGCCACTCACACACGGCGTTTCTCTTTCCTTGCATTTTTTTTTGTGTGCGATTGCGCGTCAGGAGCTCCAAGAAAGAAAGGAACACGGAAACGGACATCCTCGGCATCTACGACATGCGCACCAAGAAAAAACTAAAATCGGTGAGCGCTGTAGTAGTGCAATTAATCGCACATCCGGTGCTCTTTCTGGATCTATCGTGAAACATGTGAAACGTGGCTGAATCTTGCACATCCGGTGAGGCAGCGCACCTTCAATTTTCTCTTGGAGGCTGTACATCGACTAGACATGTGTTGGGATAGCCTCAACTAAGGATATCACAATTTTGGACGATTTTTGTAGGTAAAGCTGTCCCGTGCACAGTAGTGCAGCCATATTCCGGCCACTTTTGCACTCCTTCGCCTTCGAAGTAGGGTGGGGGGGGTTGTTGTTGTTGGCGCACGGTACTTCAATAGATCCGCGTTTCGTCCAAGATACCCACACGCCTCGCGATACACTGCCAACACGACCACTCCTACCCCGCCCCGTCTCTAAGCCTTACCTTAGCCCATACCTATGGCTTGCCCGACTCTGGGGAGGCAAGTCGGGCAGAGAGGCAATTTTTTTGCCTGTCACAACAAAGATGGACATTTTATTCCGCAATGTCCGACACCGAAAATTGGCCCGTGCTCGTGGCTGATGTATGAGCGGGTACCAGGTGCGTCATCAGCTGGGGCCACATCGCGATCGCCGAACTCCTTCCATCCGCTCAACCCTTTGCTGTGCCATCACGCAGCCATTTTTCTCACTGTCTTAACCCAAGATAGCTCAATCACCATCGACTTTTTCCGGCCTATTTTACCTCCTCAGGTAAACGGGGGCCGTTGTCCCATGTACACGTTTTTCTTTTTTGCGCTGACTTTTTTGCCGGTGGTTGGTTTCCACATCACACTTCTTCGGATGAGGGCCCGAGAGGGACGAGTTCAAACTTGCGGTTGAACAAAAGAATCAAACGGAACTTGTTCAATGTGAGCGTGAACAATGGAAGCATGAGGAAATTCCTTACCCGTAGTTGTTGCCTGGTTCAAACCGATCCAATTCTACCGGGCCCTACCATGCCCAGCCTATGTAACCCAAGCTAAGTACCCCACCCCAATCATGTCCAACCCTTCATGCCCCTCCCGCGTGTTTTTCTATGGTTGCCTCCCCCCCCCCCCCTGGCTTTTGTTTTTCTCGAACCGCGTCAGGTGAAATTCACCATCCTAGCGCACGACTATAAGTGGTCACCGAACGGGGAATACCTCATCAACGCGACCGAAACGGGTTCAATAGATGTGAGAGGGTTTCGGCTCGGACTGAAAAGAAGATAACATACACTAGAGAACATCCGAAGGGGCTGGTTGGACCGGTTTATCGTCAATGCTGCTGTTGTTGGGTTCGTTTTTTCTCTCTGTTGTTGGTGGTGGTGGTGGTAGTGATAACCGTCGCGTCGTGGCATTTGGAAGCGCAGAGTTGTCCTACGCTGATGAATCCGAATGATCCCGGGCGGCTCTGTGGTGACAGGCTGATACACCAAGAAGCAATACGCACTAAGAGTAACGGCAGAGAGGCTGTGGACGAGTGCGGTGATCAGAAGACAACGGGGGATACAAGACGTGATCATAGAGGATAAATACTGGACGAAGACGTCTCAACGTAGTCCCGACGCTACAGAACAGAAGCAGCAACGAGAGTACCGTGGTGTCGCGTGACGTTGTCGCGTGACGTGGTCACGCAATAATTTTCCGAGAATTTTCCTGGGCATCGAGCGCTGCTGTGCCAAGAAAAGCATCGGCATGGTGCAGTGTGACACGAAACAACATCGTATGGATTATTCGACGAACTTTTTGGAATATTCGGATTTTGGGTGATGCTTTTGCTCCTTTTCTCTTTTCTCTTTTCCTTTTTCCAAAGGTGATGGCGTTCGGGTCAACGAAGCCCTTGTCTCGTGTACGGTCGACCAAACTCGCCCACACGGCGCCGTGCAAAGCGCTTGCTATCGACCCGTTCAACAGGTGATAATTTGTGTCGGTTGTTGTTGTTATTGTTGTTGTTGCCGTTTGTTTTGGCGTTTAAGTATCGTGCAGGCCCTGGCTCCAGGGAGAGAGAGAGAGAGAGAGAGAGAGAGAGAGAGAGAGAGAGAGAGAGAGAGGTGTCCCCTTCTCTAGCTACAGACGAGAGATTTAATTTTTTGCGTATACTCCAAGAACCTCGCATATTGCCGCCAAGTCGGTAGGGCATGTACCGTTGCGCCTCTGTCTATCCACCCGCCTGCTTTGGGGGGCCTAGCCCTTTTGTGTACGTGTGCTTTCATGTTCGTTTTGAGGCGCCATCTTTCGCGTCTTCACCTCCGTGCGTCCCACCGCATCTCCTAGCGCCCATGGACGCGTCACCCTGCCTCTCTTCCTGCATCTTCATCTTCGTCCTAGACAGTAGTACGAACCTTGCATGTCACTCGCCGCGCAAGCTGCTAGGTTGAGCGTGTCGGACATCCCCCCCCTCTGTCTGCCCACCCTGTTCAGGCCTCTCCCTCCTCACATCGTATGAGCTCTCCACCACTCACCCACTGGGGACTGCCGGCATGTAGTCCCCCTCCGGTTGCGTGCATGTCTTGCCCCATGTAGAATCGTTGTTGTACATACCCAAACATGTCGGCAATCCGCCGCGGCTCTGAGGCGCCCCTTCCCCCCCCGCGCTCGCGTGGGCAGGTACTTGGCGAGCGGCGGGGACGACGGGCTGGTGTCGCTCTGGGAGCTGGACGACTTTGTCTGCGTGCGGACCATCGCGTGCGAGTGAGTTTCGGACGTCGTCGACTTTCATGTTCTTGTCATTGTTCTTGTTCTTGTTCTTGTTGCTGTTCATGTTGTTGCTGCTGTTGGTATTCTTGTTGTTGTTGTTCCTGTTCTTGTTGGTGTTGCTGTGGTGGTGGTGGTGGTGGTGGTGGTTGTTGCTGTTGTTGCGTTGTTGTTGTCGTTGTTTGGTCTTCTTCATCGCTCAGGAGTTGGTGGTGGCTTCCTACGCACAGCACTTACATCGTCCCGCATTTTTTTTCGTTTTCGCTCACTCCCCTACATGAATTTTCCTGCCGCGGTGATCAGGGGAGAGGTGCGATCTCTTAGCTTCACCCCGGACGGAAGGTTCATCGCCATCAGCATGTCGGGCGTTGGCGTAGAAATCGTGAGTTGCTGAAGCAGATGCCCTGCTTGCTTGCGGCAGAATCTGATTTGGAGTGCTTCTCCTACGGGTGCGGTGTGTGACACTCTTGCTGGAAGGATCTGCGCGCATGTTCTGCGGATGATTGTTTTGCTCCAGAAGCGCCAATGTCGCCCACGCCGATAACGTCTGACCGACCCAAATCAACCACACACGCCCAGGCGGCTTAGCAACGTATCCTTCGCCTTTCTTCGCAGCAAGCCTTCCTTCCTTGTGCAAGCTTCGCGGGTTCCTCCGCATCCCGGTTCCTATACCCTTGGCAGGCGATCTTGTTGACAGCCATGCATGTCATCCACTCACGCGCGCACCCCCCCTCCCCCTTGATCCTAACGTTCTACCTGCCACACCCGCCGTCCGCCCTTCCTCGCATGGAACTCCGCGCGGTGTCTGCCTGCATTGTTTTTTCCTTTGGTTTTTCGCTCCGCTCCGCGCGGCGCCCGATCCATCGACGACATTAGGCGGAAGTCGAGACAGCGGCCTCCGCACACTCGTTACCCGGGGCGAAATCTCAGGCCGTCGAGTTCCACCCGAAGCGGCCGCTACTGGCCGGGATTGCCAGTCGCCCTAGCCGGGGGGACTTCGGTCTCCGCTTGTGGTCGTTCGTTTGCTGAACCGTGTTCAGAACCAACTGAGATGGACCGTTTTAGTATCAAGTCTAACGGGGGTTAGTTGGCGTCCAGAATGGGTCTTGGCTTGTTTCGTATTTGGACGGAACCGGGCCTCGGTTGGCGTCCAGGCCCGACCTGGAAAGGGTTCTGGTTTGCGTTGAAAACCTCTGGTAAAGGGCTGATTCGCGATTTTGTCATTCTGCTCGCCAGCCCCCTTAAACGATTGTTCGAGTCGGGGGTATGAATTGCTAATGCATTTCATGCGGACTTGAGCATGGAACGAGGCAACACTGTGACGTGGGATTCGGGAATACTGCGCTTCCACCCTTTTGGCCGACGTCGGACTCCGGTCCTTTTATGCAGCTACGGAAGGCGCAATGTATGAACCTTTCGAGTGATCCCTCTCGAGTTGGCCCGTGAGAGTACATTGCCATCAAGGGGCGATGGAAGATGGAAGTAAAAGTAGGCGGCAGGACCAACCAACAGCTGACTGCCAACAGCGGTGTGACGTTTGCCAAGCTCAACAGCTCATACAAGCTGACGAAGTGTTTGGGCTCAAACAGCCCACAGCGAACCTCAACGAACCAAAAAAATACATTTACAAATTTGTACATAATCAGCCTTATACCCACACGATGATGGTGGACATTTCTCCAAACAATAATATATAATATCCTTATCATCCACTTACATTATTGCGAAATGGTAAATTCGATTTTGTCCAGACTGTCTCGCGCGTTTGAAATCGAAGGCCGCAACCGCGCCAGAGGGAGGGTGTGGGAGATGACCAACAAGTGCTTGCATGGGAAATTCTCTGTGCTCTCTCCCTCCTGTGAGATGGCGGCCGATACATGGGTAACGGACACTGGAAGCAGTAGGCTAGCGCCGATTACTGCTGTACTGTAGACACGGCCCGAAAACTTAATGGTAAATAACAACCGGGTCCATCGCAACCCCCTGCCGAATACGATCGACGACATTCATAGTATATTTGTTTGTGCTGCTGTAAATTCCACCCCAATGGCCGGACAAAGGCGGCGTGGTATGTGCGAAGACCCTACCAATAGTAATGAGGACCGCAACTAACAACGACAAGAGAGAGGTATGTATGCTGTAGGGGGAGAAAAATCACATCTATTAATAACAGCGTTCATCAAGGCTGGTTAGGGGTTCGGGGGGAGCGGTAGACCTGGGGGAAGGATATCCGAGAAGCGCATTTCGTCTCCCCGACAATCCAGGCAACCACACTAAAATGCAATAGCCGGGCTCGAAGGTACACAGAGAATGGATGTTCGATTCACTGGGGAAGAGGGGGGAATGAATGTTAGATTCAATGAAAATTATTTTGCGAAATGGTGGCTCCGCCTGCATGTGCCTATTGAAAGACGCCTACTTTTATCATGTGCACACATACGTAATGGAAGCGAACTAATATTGTGAGGCGGTATTAAGTGGGCATGGTGAAGATGACCTTTGTGTCATTCAAACGCCACGTGTGTGTGTGTGTGGTAATGACAGAGGAGGAGGTTTGATGTTTTTCGTCGTTTTCATCGACAGCAGAGGGTGGTTGCTGCGTGGGAAGACATTACTGAAATTTGATATGCGCGCAGTAGCGGAATCGCTTGGTCCAGGTTAACGGTCGGAAATGATGTTGATCGCGGGTGTTCACCTATCGATGCACACGAGATGACTACAGACGACAGGTCCAAGCATGTGTGGTTGATTGAGACGCGCCACCCACACGAAAGGAAATCGATACAACAGCAGTAGTACATCATCACAGCGCAATATTAATATTGTCAGTGTTTTCCTTTTTTACCACCCCGCGTCTCTCCCTCTCTAATACACTCTCTACTGATCTTCGTGCCTTGCGTACTTCATATTACAACATGTAGCACGTGCCGCGCCGTGTGGTCTTGTGTGTGAAAAAGGACGGTGAACAGAAGATGGCACATAGATATCTTCTTGGGGGGTTGATATTGGAGGTGGGACTTTTCTACATTCATCCGCGTGCCCCCCCTGAAAGTGACACCGCATGATGATGATGCTCGTCGACTCGAGGATGCTGACAGCAGCATCAGTCACAACACCAAAGCCGGCCCAGGGACCTGGCAAACCAAGCCTTCACCCTCACGTGACACCGGTCGAACTCGCTGTCGCTTGTCCCGTTTGTTCACCAAGCAAAGCGGTCTTGGTGCCATCCCCAAGGGAAGGACGCACAACATTGCGCTTGACACGGTTTTTTCGCTGCTGAAAGCGTGAGCAGAGACACAAGGAGGTTGCTTTCGTTACGCGTGAAATCAATCTACTAGGGGAGAGCGCATGGCAGTGGCGTGGGGCAGGCAGGGAAACCTAGCTCACCATCTCTCGTCCCAGGCTCAAAGGTGAGATCGTTGGGGTGATTCGTTCAATCGTCAGTCCTCTTTTTTGTAGATGGACTGCAGCAGCTTGGGAAAAAAACGCTCCTTGTAAGACCAGGCTACATGAACACGTAAGGTGCCATCTTCGTAGATGAATGTAGTGTATGCATAGAGCAATACCAAGCCGGCGCTGGTCCGAAACGCAAATAGCAGTGCCTTGGCACTTCCCTTGCACCACCTCTTGGTTACCATGAAATATTTTTCAAGCAGGCTTTGGGCGTATGAGGAGTCCCCGTGAGCGTCATAACACCTGATTGCGAGCTTGCTGGTTTCTCGTGCGACTGCTGCTGCTGTTGTTGTTGTGGGGAGACCAACAAGCGTCGCGGTGCGGGCAGACCTCGTACACACTGTTGTACTGGCTTTCGCGTGCCTCTCCAACGACTGCAGCGGTTGATTCCATCGTGCGATATCCACAATTTGGTGCACTAGTCTCGCTTTCGTGGACTAGTCCCGTGTAAAGTTTGAAACCTGCTACATAGTAGTCTCTTTGTAATGCGTACAGAAGGTGTTGGTACCCAAATCCTGCTCTGTGTACACTGCTGCTGCTCTGCTGCACTTGTTCTCACGGACCCGCGGCCTGACTGCAGCTTGCTGTTTCTCGTGCTCGACTCTGTGTTGGGGGACACGCGTCAAGTGCGGGAGCGGGAAGACCTCACCGCTTCGACATTGTTTTCGGGAGTTGTTGCTTGTTGTCTTCACTGCAGTGTAGCTCTTTATCATGACTCATCTGACCACCGCTGCTATACCAACGTAGTTTGATTCCATCAGATGCACATCTTTGGTGCAAAACATGTGGGCTATACCTAGTAGCATGGCCCGAAACAGGAACCGAGAACCCCTGCCTCCACCAACACTAGAGCTTCTTACAAGTACGGGCGCTATCTGCGTTATGTTGTCACTTTGGTGAACCTAACCTCGTGTACAGTAACTTGGGTTTGCTAGTTTCTCCGGGGGCTAGGGTTTCTATGCGTACATGCGGAAGCACGCGTGTGTAGACTTGGTATCGACAAATTCGTTGCTGTAGGCACTAACGGCCAGCGCTGACAGGCACAGCTGCGCCAGTACATGATCCCTTTGTGGAGAGTGGTGTGTAGGTAGGCAAGCTTGAAGTTAGTTTTCTTCTTTAGGGATTGCGGGCGCCATGTATGATGTGGAGCGTTTTGAACATTGACCCCCGCTTGCTTCTCAGACAGGCTTCTCAGACAGAGGTGTAGTGAGAGAGCATGCTGCAGGTAGAAAGTTGGCGACCATGAAAGTCATGCACCGCTGCTCATCAAGCACCCCCACGTTCATGAAAGCAGTGTACCTTAATAGGAGCCCTAAAGGCATGCCGCACTAGCCACACCACCATTTGAAATCCAGGGGCTCATGAGGGCAGTGCGTGAGTAGAGCCCCCGTCCGCTTAACCCCATGTCAAATTTCGTTGGTAGACCACCACGCCACAATGACATTCAATACCTGCCCCGTCCCCTGTGGGAACAATGCTCCGTCCTCTCGAGGATAATGGCTAACCGCAGCTAAGGCATGCAAAACATGAGTACCCCGCGTCCCGTTTCTTGTCGTGTGGTACATGTAGGCGTTTATCCTCAGCAGCGAGAAGGCGGCGTGCCGGAGGCTTGTTGCTAGGTCGCGGGCACCACGCCGCCGGTGGCCACGCGAATCTATCTTCTCCGTCTGCGTCTGCATCGTCCTTGGGCTGCTTCGCTCCTTCCCCGGCATGCATAAGTACCGCAGCGACCGGCGATGACAGCAGCACCTGGCGCCACAGCGGCGGCAGCAGCAGCAGCAGCAGCAGCAGCAATGCCGGCAGCGGCGGCTGCTTCGTCCGCTGCGAGGCAGGTGTTGCTATCGTCAGCGCGCCCTTGCGGCGCGCTATCAGCGCCCGAGGGCCTACCACGCCGGGATCGGTGGTTGCAGCGGCAAGCAGCGGCAGGCGGGGCAGGCAGCGGGGGGGCGGCGAGACGGAGACCGCAGCTAGCACGGGCGGCCGGTGGCGAGAGTTTGCTTCCGCTAGCAATCCCCCCAAGCAGTATCTCAGGTACATCCACAGGGTCAAGCCTGACGCCGAGGACCCCGCAGCGGGGGGGAGTACTCCGGTGAGCATGCAATTCACGGTGCCCCTTTATGCATGGTATGAATTTGTATGGTACTGTTTGGAATGGTACAAGTTTTGCGGGGAGGGCCATGGTTGCTTGCAGCGAGCACCCATCATCAAGTTATGTGCCTGAATTTGCTGTGGAGGGCGGAAGGTTCTGGCGGCCAGTTTTTGTCATGTTTGGTTTTAGCGAAGGGAGACGAGGGGGGGGGTCGAAAAGGGGTGCCCAGAAGCTTGCGGATATCCATAGGATGTTTTCTAGACAAAAGCTCCGAGCATCGGCAGCATGGAAATTGGCGTATTTCGGGATATTCGCAAGATGTTTCGTAGACACGCTCCAGGCACCAGGAGCACCAGGCACCAGGAGCATGGCAGACGCTCTTGTGTGATAAGCGCACGTAGTAATGTTTTTTTGGGGGGGGGCGAACTCTTATGTTTTGCATGCCTTAGCGGTTTGACCATTGACCACGCGTCCTCGAGAGGACGGAGCATTGTCCCCACAGGGCCGAACGCCGATGGCCAATCGTTCCTTCCTACTTTGCCAAAGGTGGCTCAAAAAGGTCTTCGCTAGTTTGTCTATCCTAACGATATCCCTTCCCGCCTTTTTAAACCACTTCCTACTCCCCAGTACAGCTACCGTCCTCTCCTCTCTATTCCATGCCTCAAACATCTCTCTGTACCCCCTTGTATTTTTCCCAGCTCAGTCATGTACACTTCCCTCTCCTCTTCGTACCACGGACATTCCGCGACTACATGAACACGGTCTTCGCAGTCGAAGCCGCAATTACATTTGAACTTGTCGTCTTCGTCGTCTACCGTCCCATGTCTTCGTCGACGTTCTCGAAGGCCTATGTCCCCGGTCCTGAATTTGACCTTAAGATTTGTCCCTGCATCCATTGGTCCATGTAGGGAATCCTTGAACCCTATTCCTTCTTTCAACATTCCGTACACTTCTTTGCCCTCCTTATCGTCGGTTTCTTTCCTTAGATTCTGTTCTTCTCTCTCGGCACAAGCAAACAGATATATTCTCCTTGAACCCCTGTAGACCCTCCGTTGCCAGCGTTTCATCTTTGTCGATGTCGAACCCCTTCCATGCGTCCTCTACAACCTTGACCCATTCCGTGGGTTGTCTACCCCTATTTTTGTTTGCCCACTTCGCCTCCCATACTATTCTCGGTAACCTCTCCTCTCCCATCCCGCACATGCGATACTGCCATGTCAGCTTCCTTACGTCTCTTCCCGACCGTAGGGATTGGATTCCCAATTCTGCCCTGACGGCTGCATTACTTGTGCGCGTGGAGCATCCTAGGATGATTTTCGCTGCTTTCATCTGCGCCGCCTCGAGTTCTTTCACCACCTTCTTTTTTCGTTCACATACTTCTCCGGCAGCGGCGGTACGATAACGCTCTTCAAAACCGTCATTTTGATGCGTGTATCGAGGTGCCGGTTTGCGAGTATTGGGTGCAGCTTCCCTGCTCGTGCTTTGCCCTTTTCCGCTACCTTGGACATGTGTGCATTCCACGAGCAGTCTTTTGCGATCTCTACTCCGAGGTATGTGTACTAGTCCACTACTGCAATCTCCTCGATCCCCCACTTCCATCTATATTCTACTGGTTCCTCCCTGTCCTCGTTGCATACCATGACGGCCCTCTTCTTAACGTTGGCAGACAATCTCCACTTATCAGTAAACTTTTTTTTAGGGGGGGGGTTATTGCGTCGGGGATGGTGCGAGGACCCCGGCCAAGCGTCGTTGGCGGCGGTTGAATAAATGGAAAAGACGCTGATTGGTGCAGAGATTGCCCCGAGTGCTGTCGTCTGTGACGTCGAGAACGAGCGATCGGTACAGGAGGGTAAGGGCGGCGGGCGATTGTGCCACTTGCCCGGTGAGACGACCAACCTGAGGAGAGGGTCATGTATCAGTGCCGGCTGAGGGAGACAAGTCTTCGTCGGGATTGGACAGACGGGGCTCAGTGGGCACGCGGGGGTGATGGGGGTGGGGGGTGCATTTCCTCGTTGTGCACGCGGGGCCCCGCAGATG
>FN649759.1:434907-454173 GCA_000310025.1 Ectocarpus siliculosus | reverse complement strand
GGGGAGAGAGAAAAGGGAAAGGGAAACGAGAGAGAGAGAGGGGGGGGGGGGGGGGGCGCGTAAGAGAACAGCGTGCACACAGGGGAAGAGAGCGACCGATGGCTATCCCGTCCCGTAGAGAGGCATTCCCGGTGCTCTCCGCATGCATTCACATCTCCTGACCACCATGCTTATTCACACCGCGTGTAATCTGGGTTTCCATACCTCCGCGGATAGGTCTCGATGGGATGGGATACCTGGGACAGCCAATTCTTTCTAAAAGACAACGGATAAATACGGGTTGTACTTGTGTAGCTTGTAGTCTCTTTTTCTCCCCGGCCACCTATCACGAATACTGGGGCAGTGATTCCCGCGTGTGTTTTGCTTACTAGCACCGACCGCGCTAAACCGGCTGACCAATGAAACTACGTCAGTCTCTGTGCGTCTGAAAACAGAAACGCTTCTAAAAGGCACGTTGGCGTTTCGCGGGGGCTCCGTCTTCTACTCACCTCTCCTACCCCTCCACCATCTACGAGGTCCGTGACCACCTTGATGCAAAAGAGAGGGGTCCCGTGCTGTTCGCAAGCCCAGGCCACGGCCGCCGCCTCCATGTCCTTCACCCTTGCATCTGTTTACAAAAAAGCCAAAGCCAACCACAACAATTCATTTTGTTGCCAGCCGGGATGAGAAAAAGACGAACGCACGTGTGTGCGACGGGAACGGACGGGCAGCGCATGGCGGAGGTCAGTTTACACGCTACAAGGGGTTGAATGAAAACGGCGTTGCCAGTGGGCACTGAGCCGCTGCTGCCCTCCGCGCCTCTCACGGAGGTTGTGGTGGTGCTGCTTGATGTTCGCTGTCAGGATGGTGGCTGTACAAACAACGTGAACGGACAAGTTGCTGTGCAGGATGCTGTGGATGGACCACAACTATTTTCTTCTTTCCAGAGGTGGAAAAACTGCTGCGGTGGAAAAGCAGTACGACACTAGCGAATGAACACAAGAGCGTGGAGTGTGCATACCGGGCCCGCAGCTTAGTGCTGGTATTTCGGTAAGAAACAGAGGCTCAAATGTTCACGAAAGATCAGAAAAAAAAAAAAAAGCTCAGCGGTGGATCCTACACTACATCACTTATGCTCGACAGTAGTGGCGATGAAAAAAGAACCTCAGCCTCGACCCGATTTTGACGTTTTTTCCGTGCCCGTTCTGTGTGTTCTGATCACCGTTTTCTTCCATCATCTTGTCGTCCGTCTCCGTGTGGTCGAATGAGCTACCGGTGGTAACCACCCCTTGCTTGAACCCCAACTCCTTCAGCATCTCCGGCGCAGGGTGGGACTCGTGGTTGCCAATGCCAAACTCCTTGAAACCCGGGATTGGGATTCTTCAGAATATATCCACGCACGCACGCAGCAGGGGGGGGGGTGGAAGAGTACTTAACTCATTGTCATAGACTCTGCGTCGCTCCCCCCCCCAAAAAAAAAGAAAAAACGCGCGTGAATCTAACTGTTGCGTTGTCCGTGCGCGCTGCTGCACGCTGTGCAACCGCGGGTTGTAGTAAACAGTGCCAAAATGCCGTGAGCGCTGATTTCAAGTGAAGGCAAAAAAAAAAAAACTACTGCAGGCGCGAGGTACGCAGCGGATGAGACGTGTAGATGTGTCGATTCTGGAACCTGGTCGGAGCGGGGGGGGGCACTTTCAAAGGGATGTGCAACATCATCGGGCTATTCACTACCGTTGTTGGATCCCGAGGAAGAAATAACCCTACGTTATCGCGCCGCACACCTTCGGTCATGGTTCTTCACGCTGGTGCTGATGAAAACATCGCCGATGGCGGTGTCGTGCTTCTTGAATCCGCCTGCGGTACCGGCGTTTATCACGATATCCGGCTTGATCGCCTGGCCAAGCAGGGGGGAGGGAACGATGAAGGAGGGGGGAGGTGGGGGTGGAGCTCGTGAAAAGGCGACATACATGGGCGGGAGGCGAGATAAGAGGCACTGGGGACGTGGCCATGCGAAAAAAACCTAAAGATTGTACGTCGACAATCGATTGCGCTCACTATCAGACAAGAGGAGGGCAAGACGTGCACATGCAGCTGTCAAGGTTTCTGCCATTTCGCGTTGTTTGGAAAAAAACGAAGTCTAATGAGAGTTGGTTATTGGTGCACAACGTCACACTATCATCAATGCTGCCTTTCTTGGCTGCCACACCTATGAAGGGAATCGACGGTGCTACCTTAATTGTAAATCAACTCAAAGCAATCCTCACAACGGCTACGTTTACGTGAATGTCAACATTTCCAACTCCGAGAGCGCAAACAACCGCATCACACACGCTTTCATTCGCCACCGCCTGTCTTTCGATGACGCTTCGATAGTCTACCAACACACGCGTGAATTCGTTTGCGGATATGTTGTGGTTCCCTTCACAGCACGAACTTGAGGAGGGGTGCTGCGTCCTGTGGTATAAGAGTAAGTTGCAAATCTTCTTACCTCAACCGACAGCCAAGTTGACAGTCCTGCCGCCACGGTTCCGATCTGGTCCACGCCAAACCGGGAGCATTTCCCGTTTGTGACCACGTTGATCGCTGCCCCTTGGTAGGAGCCACTGAAGCACTTGGAAGGTGCGGCGGCAGGGAACTTGTCCGGGTCTTCGACGAGCCCGAGGCGTTCGATCAGTGGACACGCTTCGGCTGTAGAGGGTGGCCCGGGGCACGGCGCGCAACCAGACAGAGAAAAAAAAAAATATATATATATATAGAGAGAGAGAGTCAGCAATAGCTTTCGCACGGGCTGACCACCTAATTATCCTTATGATCGCCGGGTCGCTAGGATGGTGTAGCGCGTAGCGCAGGTGCTGTCACTCACCACCGCCATTTCGACAACTCCGCACGAAGAATAGGCGGCGCAATTACGTTTTCATGACGGCAGCAACATGTCCGTAAATATCATCTCTCATCAGTCGTCTATTCTCGGGAATGCGTCCTCATCAGGAGGGCATACTAGTACGAGAATACCGCGTGTTCCGTGCCAGCATGGACGCCCTCAGTGATAAAAATTGAGCTGGCCTCGTCCCCCGCCCTCTAGTACCCCCACCTTCCATTGCGACGATCACCACGACGTTCTTGATTCCGCCCGACATGCTTGTTGCAATCCCTCTCTGGTTCCTGCTGCTGCTGCGCTTGCTGCTGCTGCAAGACCGAAGCGAGGCCGACGACTGGTTGGGCAAGGAGAAGGCAGACGCTCGTCGAACGGAAAGGTGGACAAGCGGCACGCACACCTTCCAAGCAGCAGCACGCATTTTGCTGGCCGTGCACGGCAACACGGCAACCTCTGCTGGCAATCATCGGGGGCTCTCAAGAAAAAAACAGAACCCCCCCCAACCCCCCCTGCTACTATGTAATGTCAAGGCTGTCATGAGCCCCCCCCAGTTTTTGTTTGCCCCGCATGCTTCACCAGCGCGTGCGTGCTGCCGCATGCACACCACACCCCTCGGAATCGCCAAGAGTCAGCAGTCTCGCTGGCTTCGGGACGAATGTGGCTGGCCTCTCCGTTCTCCTACCTGTGTTCCGCAGCAGCGACGACCTTGTCAACGGCGTTCGCCGTGCCGTCATCCTACTCTTCGCTGTCTCTGGCGAATGTCCGTCACCTATCCACGTCAACGACGACGACCATCACATCTTCCTTGCCGAGAACCCTCGCAGCAACCGGCGGCGGCAGCAGGAGGAGACCACTGCTCGTAGTGCTCAACAGCAGCAGCAGCAGCAGCAGCAGCAGCAGCAGCAGCAGCAGCAGCAGCAGCAGCAGAACGTTCACGCTTCGGGCTTCGTCTACCGTTGGCCCTGCTAGCGCTACTGCCGCTGTTGGCCGGCGCCCCTTTGTATCATCAGCAGCCTCGTATGCCAGTGGGGACAGCATCACGTCTGGGATGGTGCCGGATGACGCCTCGGCGCTGATACGAGCGGTGTATGACTCCAAGCCCACGCCCCAAGTCTGCGTGTCTACTGCGGGGTGAGGAGAACTTCTGTAATCGTGGAAAAGCACACAACCTGAACTCTGTAGTAGGTGTGCAAAACTGCGGCTCAACTGCATGATGTGTGCCAGAAGAAACGGCTAATCTGGGCGACAGATCGATCGACCGAGATAAGACGAGAGAAAGAGAGCGCGCGATCAAAACACAGGCTCTACGGTAGCAATAAGCAGAGTTTGAGAGTTGAATATGTTGCATCTGCAGCAGACGTGATACTTTCTGTATCAGTTTTACTCGTACCGCACGTTCCGCATGTACGGTGCGTATCTGCGAAGTGGGGCGGGGGCACGTCGCTGCCATGACTTCTGCTGCTGTAGGGCTCTACTACCGCAGAAATGGCCAAATTTCAGTTTTTTAACGAGAAGCGGTGCAGCTGACGCAAGCAAAGGGATGCGTATCCGCCTGCCTTGCTGCTGTATGCAGGTTGGCGTGTGTGTGTTTGTCGAAGGCTCTCTGCTGGCAAACAATAATACTTGTCCGAACCTATTTACACCCCCCTTGCCTTTGTGTCGCCGCAACAGCTGGCTTGGCCAGCAGCAAAATAGGAGAGGAAGCCAGTCTCACGTGTTATTCTGTTCGTTTTTTCAACTCTCACTACCGCTGCTTTCGGGCCGGGCGAGGTGTAGGGCTGCCAATTGGAGTTTTCGCATCGGTTCGGCAGAGTTTAACATTCCCACGTGCGTTTCGGGGAAGCTTGAGGGCCGGCGTGCCGGGAGCCGGCACCAGGAAAACCCTCTCCCTTGCACCTTGCACCCCTTAAACCGACTTCCGAACCGGCTGGGCACGCCCTTGCGGGATTCAAATGAAATCCTATAACAAATAGTTCTGACGCGTTTTGAAGGAACAGACGTGTCTGGCCGCTAGCGCAACAAGGCACATCGTGGCAACAGGGACCTTGTCGGCATGCGCACAGGAGACACCAGTATTGTCGAGGCCATCCAAGACCAAAGACAGCGTTTCGGTTACAGCAGTGGTGGGCCGGGTTTAGCGACCCCCTGCTTAGCAAGATGCCCTGCATAGCAACTACAATATTGGGTGGCACCATTGCTGCTGAACCCCGACAAGTCATTGCCACGAAAAACGGTAGTATCGACCTGGCCTGAATTAGCGACCATATTCCCTCCTGACACTGGTACACCGGCCCCATCGTACGCTGCGATCACCCCGAGACTTTGGCATCGACAAGCTCGTCCTACGTTGTTTTTCTGTCGCATCGCAGGGCGGGAGGGCAAGCGATATCTTGGTTGCTAGGGGTCCCTGGAGCGAGCGCGTGCCTCCTAGAGGCGACGGTTCCTTACTGCTTCAAGGCTTTCGAGGACAGGATGGCTGCAGGCTCGCGCGCCCCGGGATACTGCTCTCGAGAGGTGCGCCGTTGTTGGGAGGTTGCTAAAACCCCCAGCTGTTGTATGTACACGAGGGAAGCTGCACAATATTTCACGAGTTGGTTAATGGTTGGTGCAAACCAGCAGCAGCAGAGCAGCAGTCCACCTGCATGTCTGCCCTGTCGGAGCGGACTACTTCTTGCGTTCACAGCAAACTGAGCGTGAACCGAGCACTGTTAGGGACAAGCTACCGATATCCATGCTTCAATGGGGGCCATCCAACACAGGTGTTGATTCGACCGACTCTCATGCACCCTCCCCCCCGCCCCCCCCCGTGACAACCGTCCAAGGCCGCGGAGGGGCTTGCACGAAACGCCTATGCCCGAGCCGTCTCCCTGTGCGTCGCGGAATCGCCCGACCGAGGGCCCCACGTGTTGCCGGACCGCCGCGTTATCGCCGTCGGCTGCACGGCGGCGGTGTTGTCCTCCAAGCCCCGACGGGGGCCGCACCAGTGCTACGTCTGCGCGCAAACCGCGGACGGGCTGGCGCACTACGAGCTCACCCTGTCCAAGGGACGGAGAGACAGGTGACACATGCACAGCACGCGCCACCGCTTAAAAAGCTCTTGGTTTGGCCGAGGCTCGTTTCTTTTAGGTCTACGGGGAGACTACCCCCAAGGCGGCTATATAGGTTTTATTTAGTGCGGGTTTCTTGACTGAGCAACTCATCTTTTGGCCAAGTTCTTCGACTTCGAGATTGTTGAGGCTCAAGTTCTCAGCTGCCAAGTTTTTGAGTGGTGCCGCGTTCTGTATATTGTGAGTGTGTGTGGGAGCGGGGAGTACGCGTGAGCCGTGGTGTTTTGTGTCTTTGGGGGTCTCCAACTGTTCTTCGGTGTGGTGCTGCTGCCTGGCCGTGCTCTGCCATGTTCTTTGGGCTCTTGGGCTCTTGGGGGGGAAGGTTCTGCTCTACGGGGGTCGCGAACGTACATGGGCGGCCAGCCGCACCCTTTTTTATCATGATGGTATTGACCTGTACAGCAGCAGTACCGTTTTTTTGTTTTTGCTTGGCGGTACGCCGCTATGTTTTGGCCTGTTGTGTTTCACGAGCATAGTCTGAACGGCTAAACAAGCAAAGGCAATAGCCGTGCACGTGTAGCTTACTTGAGCCTCTCGGACGTAAGACGTTCGCAGAGACCCACTCGTCACGAAGCTGTCAAGCCCATCACCACCTTACCCCCGTGTCTGGCTGCTTGGCGTCCCGACTTGCTTGCGGCCGCCGCCCACCAGGTCCGGCGAGGACGCCGCCGTAAGCCGGCTTCTGCTCCAAGCGATCGCGGACGCCGTGGGGGTGCCGGTGCCCTTCGGCTTCAAGGCCGACCACCTGTTGCTGGACGGCGGCGGCGGAGGTGACCTCCCGTCGGTGTACGAGGAGGAGGGGGTGGAGGCGGGGCGGGGAGCAGCGGCGGCGGCGGCGGCGGCGGCGGCAGGGGAGGTGGAAACGGTGGTATCGACGGAGGTGGTGCCGACGGCGGACCTTGCCCACGACCCCGACGCCATCGAGGAGCTCGTGGCCGGGAGGTGTGGAACGGCGTTGGTCGTGCCGAGGGACACCCGCGGGGCTACGAACGCCGCCGGCGAAGCCGTCGAAGCGGGGGCGCCGGTGGTCGTGCTGCGGGAAGGGGCGATGGTCAGGGCGGCGCTTCCACGGGGGGCGACGGTGATTCTCCCGGGGTCCTATAACCCCCTCCACAGGGGTCACGTGGGTCTCCTAGAGGCCGCGCGGTCGCTGCTAGACGCCGAAATCAACGGGGAGTCGAGGAGAGGGGAGACGCCGCAGAAGCCACGGGCGACGGACAAGGCTGCTGCCGGGTGGGGGAGGGAAGGAGAGCAAGGGGTTCAAGCGGACGAGGGCATGGGGGCGGGGGCCGCAAGCGCCGACGGCGGGAGCGGGGGCTTGGACGTCGACGCCGGCGGCGGCGATGTCGGGCATGAGGAGCGGGAGAGGAAGCGTACCGCGGTGCACGGCATCTTCGAGATTTCGGTGTCGAACGTGGACAAGGGGGGGTTGGGGGTGGAGGAGATTCAGCGGCGAGTCATGCAGTTCAGCGAGCCTGGGGGTGTCGGCTGGCCTTACCCGGTGGCGGTGACGAAGGCGCCGCTATTCTCAGAAAAGGTGGGGTGGCAGAGGTCGGAGAAAAGCGAGTTTGTTTCCCCAGTGCTTTCGACATTGGTATCGTGTGGCTGTATCCAAGTCGGCTTGCGTGTGTGAAGCACCGCTCCCCGTGATGATGTACCGTGGAAGACGGTACGCCTAGCCGACGGCCAGGGGCCCGGAGAAGGAGCAGCAAGCGGTTGGTGCAGAGCAGGCGTGCGGAGAGTGAAAAGCGTGCAAGAATTGTCTGGGTGCACGCAACCTCCAGAGACTCGTGTGCCACTGGCACATTGTGGTATTTTCGGGGGGTAGAGGCATCAACGGCGCCCCCTCGTCCCCATTTTCCTGGCCTGTCTTGTCTCTGTCTTGTCTCGAACGAAAGACGAGGCGTGGACGAGAATCGCTTGGTTTGTTGTTTTGATGGTCAGGAGCAGGACTACATTGGCGCTGTCCAGATGGGACGACCTTGCTACTTCCGGACTCCGCCCCAAACCAGCTCTCTCTCTCTCTCCCCCCCTCTGTTACTCTCTCTCTCTCTTTTCTCTCTCTCTCTCTCGTTTTCTCTGTCTTTGCTCGCGTTGATGGCCCCTCTGAAATGACAGGCAAGACTGTTCCCTGGTTGTGCCTTTGTGGTCGGGGCAGACACGGCCAAGCGCATCATCGACCCGAGATACTATGGCAACAGCCAGGTGAGGCGCACACGCACGCATGGAGCACATGCTTCGCTTTTCAGCGTGTTTGGGCCGAATTTTTTACCCCTCGTGTGGTTAGTTCATGTTCCACGCCCTTTCGATGCTCCTTGTGGGACACTTCAAATAACCGCACCAAGGATCTGAAGTCTCGGCACTGTCATCATTTCGTGTGAACACATACATTGCACGAGTTTGCGCGGTTTCAAGCTATAAACATGCCGCTTGTCACCGCCGTGCAGTTGAAGTGAGACCAACCAAATACCTGTCGTCATTGCACGCCCCTCAGAATAGAAACGTGCGGCAGGCGGACAGGTTACGGTGACACTTCACAGGAGCCAATCAACTGACACCATGCTCGTTTTCGCACACCGTTCCAACCAACACCCCCGCCTAGGTCGAAATGGTGTCTGCGTTGTCCGAGATTCGGCACCTGGGGTGTTCGTTTATCGTGGGCGGACGGGAGGACGCCGGGGGTCGTTTTTTGACCCTTGATGGAGTGCTGGCGCAGAGCGGCTTACCGGAATCCCTTCGAAGTGAGTTGCGACTAGGCCTGCTGTGCCAAATGAAGAGTTGAAATAGCTGGTCTCTTTGAGCTGTACGTTGTTTAGACACAGAAGGGAAGGTAGCGGAATATGATATAGCAGTCACGTGGCGTAAAAGTGGTCGTGATGAATCGCAGAATTGTTTGCTAGAGAAAGATTTTCAACGTTCACGATGGATGCTAATGTGTAATTTTGGTCACTCCGACGTTCTCACATTTCCTCAGCATGGTTCCAGGGGGCCGGTCTTGGCTTTGGACCGTCGACGCGTATTGGTGCTTTTTTTTTTTCAAGGATCGCTGCTTGACTCCCGCCCGTTCCCCGCTTTATCCATTGTCTCCCGATCTCCACTGCACGTTCGTGGCAGACATGGAAGTAGTTTCCTGTAGTGACATCCACAGCGCCGAAACCCCCAACCACAACCAACCACGGCTTGATGGATCTTGCCTGCCTGCGTACCTCACCTCCACCTTGGGCAGGCATGTTCCTTGGGCTGGACGAGTCTTCGTTCCGAGAAGACCTATCGTCTTCAAGCATACGGGCAGGTGTGGCCAGCCCTGGCCTTTGAAACAACCCCGGCCGCCCGTGTGTTTTCGGAAAGCTTGGGCGGGGTCAGGAAGGGGGCGAGCTTCGGTGGCCTTTGAAACAAGCCTTGCCGCCCGTGTGTCGTAGGACTTCGGCGGAGTTTGTCGGGGGTGAGCGTCGGTGGTCTACACGAGATATGAATAGGAGCGGATTTGCATGACTCCTTTTTGTTGAAGTCCTAAAGGTTGTTTCGAGCGTGTGTGCTCGTCCCATCTGTTCCAGTCTGCACACCTTTTCGGTGCATCTGTTAGACGGGATCACAGGGGGTAGGGCACACAGAAGCGTTTCAAATGCTGCATTTGCATGTCGATATGCACAGGTGTTGTTTAATCGCCGAGTTGTGTCGTGTTGTGGGGTCGTGTACCTGTTGTGATTGTGAATCGAGGTCGAGACTGCATTGTTGCAATGCCCGCGCCGAGGAAGATGATAACAGCCGTCGACGCGGCCTGAAGTTGCTTGTGCTGGTGCAGTTGTGGCTTTCGTGATAAGGGCGCATGTGTGTGGAACAGAAAGGCAGGGTTCGGGTGCTTCTTTTCATTGCCCTTTTTCTAGAATCCCCATACGCAGAGAGCAAACAAGGAATGCATCGCAGGTGTAGGTAGGTAGTTTACACGATTTTGGAGGTCGAAGCATGACTATATATAAATCGTGTATTTCACCCTCAGAGTGACCACAGACACAAGAAGCAGGTTTCAGTTTTTTTTTTTGTTCTTCACTTCAAATCAGCGCTCACAGCACTAGTGCCGTTTATTCCAACCCGTGGTCACACAGAAGAGCCTATCTCTACCCTCCCCTCCTGCGGTACTTCGCCTTCAATTTTTAATGCGAGAAGATTCAGCACTCTCTTCCCTCTGTGTACACACGAACTAGCGCTATCCACTTCGCCAGGAGCGGAAGCGAGAGAAAAACTCACTTTGCAAGAAAAGCTCGCCTACGCCGGGATTGGAACCGCTGACCTGACCTCTAGAAGGTTACGAGGCTACCAACTAGACCACCGGGGCGACCGGCTATTCATATAGTCTGTCAGTGCATACTTTGCAATGTGTTGTCCGTGAAATGTTAAGAAAATAGTATTTTTGTTAACTCCCACGAAAATGTACGTACCATCCCAGAATGTTTTCATGTAGTGAGGTTCTCCCTCCTCGCCTCAAGCACAATGTAGAACGGGCTAACGTGTGAAATATGAAATACGGTCAGCGCCATCCCCCGTGAGGTCGCTCGTTGTTCCGGCGGACCGTGTTTAGGAACATGTCACTTCTTCGCGAGGGTTGGGGCGATACTCGGTGCCAGACTGGCCGATGATCCACGACTGGCGTCTGTACCGTCTGACCCCCTGGTATTCAGGAAGGGTTGTGAAATCACAGGAGAACGTTGTGTAGCTTGTTTGGCCAACAATGATGAGTCCGCTTTGTGCTGCCCACGGTCGATAAGTTTCTCCTTTGCAAATCGACGGCACGAATGCATAGAAATAGCTTGCGCCCAAACCATCAGCAAATAAAACACAGAACGAAGGATGAAGAGGGGAAGAGAACATGGAATGACCTTTCTGCAACAGCTCGCAGCGGTCGGGGCCGTGTCGGGACGCACGTCCATCGTGAGCAGAGTCTTTTTTAAACAGATGCGAAGCTTTGCTCGCCTAAATATATATTCGAGGAGGAGGGGGATTCAGCCCATTTATGCGGCTTTCGGTTGTTGGTGCAGGTTGTTTTGAACTTGTGGGAGGCATGCGTATTGTTTCTTTACCTCCCTCGTATGTTGAGTGAATGAATGTTCAGTAGAGGCACACGTGTAGGAATGCACATTTATGAACTGCTCATGAGTGAATTCCATTTCACGCAGCCGTTCCAAAGTGAATTTTCGTTCACTCGGACACATGAATTCGGAATACAAATCGTGCTTTTTCGCCGAACGGATGACTAGAGGCGGCCATGTGTTCAATGTAAGCACTTCGATGCAACGGCGTAATTTTGGAAACAGGCCGCATGGGCTCTGACCTCTAAACCGTAAGAAGAATACACAGGCGGCCTCACATATCCCCACACCCCTTGGTGCTGCAAGACGAAGGCCGACACAGACAACGGCCACGACTTCAGGCCGGAAAGCAAAATCTACATCACAAGTGACACCCTCTGCGCACCATTGTGCCTCGAACTACCAGCTGAGGACCATCCGGCAGAGTTCTGAATTTGTGGTAGACGTACGTAGTCTATTCTACACTGGGGTTTAGCGTCAAAATGGTTTGGCAGCTGAGTAGGTGTCCAGCGGCAAGGCCTGTCTCTATTGTTTGTATGCATCTCCCCCGTGAATGCCTCGTTCCATAGAATGAGTGGTAAGGGAATGGTTACGTCGGGGTATCAACCGGAAGCATATCGGTTGCACGGTCTGAGAAAACAAGCCCACTTGACGGTTACAGCCACGGCAGCCGAGAGCAAGACTTTTTCATGGGAACGATACCAATCGAAGCTGTGGCAGGAACATTCCCAACCGGCGGAAACGAATGAAAAACAGTCACCAATTTTCTGAGGACAAACGTATGTGACCATGCCCCTCCAACTCCAAGACACAACCGACCCCATCCCCGCCGTACCGCCGACGAATCTTGTGGTGGAAAATTCGTTGGGTAGTCCTTCTTGAAGCCGTTCAAGACAAGCGCACTACCCGGGAGCCCTCGGACTTTCTGAATCTACTATGCGTTAAGAGGTGAATGACGCCAGAATTCTGGGTTCTCGATGCCGCTGATGCTACTTCGGTCGACACCTAAGTGCGGCATCTTGGAAAATTTACACGAAGGAACCAACGTCAGAGGAAGCCCTTCGAACCCATTCCTTCAAAACTTCACACGCCGATGCACATAGCAGCTTCCTTCCGCCACACTGCAGACCGCGCCACCTCGCAAGAACTTAGCAGTTAAGAATTTGACCCTAAAATATCCAAGGCTCTACTCGGTATTCTTACCGCCGTCAAAATACCGCCGTGGTTGGCGATACCGGTATTCCACCTTTTCACCGCCGTTTTTCGGTTTTACCGCCACCGCGAAGTCGATCCCGCCCAAAAACGCAAATGCGGCCAACCGTCAACACGATACCCCCGTATGGCGTTACCGCCGAAAACGTTCCGCCTTTTTTTATTATCACCACCGCCAAAGTCGATACCGCCAAAAAACGCATTTCCACCGACCGCCAAAACAGCTACCGCCATGTGGCAATAACGCCGAAAAAATACCGCAATCTATTTTTTTAGCTGGTCTCCTAAAGATCACCGCCATATATTTGTTTTTCCGCCTCCGCCAAAGTCTTCACCGCCAACAAGGGCGTTGCCGCTTGCCGCCAAAATAAATACCGCCAACTGGCAATACCGCCGAAAACGTGTCCGCCTAAACAGCACATACCGAGTCAACCCTTCAATATGTAAAAACAACTACGTTGTACTTGACTTAAGAACCGGTGTTCAGTTCCGACGTGGTACTAATACCGAAAACCTGCCTTTGGTGTACCTCATGCACATACAACATAAGAACGGAGCCCCAAAACACGGCGACTGCAAGAGAGTCGTCAGGATGGCGGGTACAACTACGTTGTACTTGACTTAAGAACCGGTGTTCAGTTCCGACGTGGTACTAATACCGAAAACCTGCCTTTGGTGTACCTCATGCGCATAGAACATAAGAACTGAGCCCCAAAACACGGCGACTGCAAGAGAGTCGTCAGGATGGTGGGGGGTGACCCCAACTGCAGTTGTAGTTCCAGATTAGGGGGGAATGTCGTGAAACACTGCTTGTACGCGTGGACGTGCGGGGGGGGGTACACACTCATGTTTTCGCATGCCTAGCGGCTAGACCATTGACCACGCGTCCTCGAGAGGACAGAGCACTGTTCCCACAGGACCGATCAAATATGACCAATCGTCCCGTCCTATTTTGCCAAAGATGGCTTAAATACGTTTCCGTAGCCTCTCTATCACGTCGATATCGCCTAGGACCCAACCCACTTCCTACACCCCAATACAGCTACGTACCGTCTGCTCCTGGTAATTCCATGCCTCAAACATCTCTCTGTACCTTCCTTCTATTCTTCCCAGCCCAGGTATCTACATTTCTCTCTCGTTGTCGTACAAAGGACATTCCGCAACTGCATGGGCCCGGTCCTCGTAAGACGGCCTAGAAATCGAACAGGCTCCCGTTAATCCTAGGTAGATGTTTGTTCTATGAACGTGGAGAACAAGCACATGGGCTCAGTTTGAGGCAACCAATAAGCGTTGAGCCTGACGCAAAATATAGGGTTCGTAAGTGGCGGGGCGGGGAACCATCAAGATGTCAGGTCACCCTTAACAGCAAACGCACTGTTCTCTGTTCTCTGTTCTCTGTTCTCTGTTCTCTGTTCTCTGTTCTCTGTTCTCTGTGCGCAAAATTGATACCACCCATTCTACTGCTCCACCCCCATTACTCTCGACAAACCGAATCGCACCGAATACAACGGGCCATAGGGTAGCATTCCAACACCGCTGCAGTAGCACCGACCACCCAACCGCCACCCTAGGTATTAGTATACCGACTGAGTCGTACCAAACTTGCCCAACTCACGCCCTACAAAAATCATGTCCGTCGTAACACAATGAACTAGCGGACGCGACGTGTGATGAACAATGTCTGAGCTGTACACCTCCATCATTTACCGTGTCACGTACACCTACCAACATGATTCAAATTACTGATTTTTCCAGTCAGGGGTGGCGTGTTATCCAACGGCACGCGAGTGCACGCAATCTTCTGCGGCAACAAAATGACATCGACTGCTATTCACTGGGCAGCACGTGGATGCTGTCGTCCGCCGCAACTGCAGAGGCTTGAGCTTCCTTGGCTTCGTCCGCCCTCTGCTCGTGCCGGGGAATAGCGCCACCTCCCACTTCGGTGCCGGCGCCGCTCACTGCGTCGGGGGAGTGGGGACGGCTGCGCGTTCTCCCCATGACTGGGGGGCGCGGAAGGTCAAGGCTAGTAGTCCCCGAAACGCTAGGTTGACCTTGAGGGCACACTACGCCGTTGCTGCTGGCATCCCTTAAGGAAGATTTTGACAGCATCCTACTCCTCCTCCCGCTCTTGCTAGCGTCGTCGATGGCGTCTAGGCTCAACTTAGACGGCATCCTGCCGATGCGGCCGCTACGGCTGGCGTCAAGCAGTGACGGGCCGCTGCGGTTGGCCTCAAGCAGTGACGGCAGCTCTTCCGGCGGGGCCACGTTTCCCAGGCACACCTTCGAAGCCGGGAGTCAAAGGGAGAGCGTTCTCGATGAAGAGTTTTGTCTCAGTCCGGAAAGAGGAAACAAGCCACGATGCCTTGTGTCGTGGTGTTTGCCGGGAAGCACAAGGGGTTGGACGAGATGGTGTGTGGAACTTGGCCATGCTTCGGGTTATTGGGGTCGTTGGCCAACAGGAGGGAGACAAGGTGTCCGTCCTTGAACTGTGTGGTCGCGGTGCGTACTGCCACCTCGAGGTGTCAAGTTTGACGACATCTCCGTTCCTCGTGAATACAGTAGCCCACGAACGCAGCAGGTTTGCCCGCGCTCCGTCCCAAAAGAGAGGTAGGCGTGCGTGACAAGCCAACAGACGTTCAACACAGCAATGGAGAGCGTTGCAAACCCAGATTCCCTCCGCTCTCCCTCGGCCCTCCCCGAACCATCTCTCAAGTCTTCGGATTCTTGGGAAGGGATGTTGTTAGGGATTCTTGCCTTCTACCGTGTCGTAAAGCCTCACCTCGTAGTAGATCTTGAGGCCCGTCAGATACATCAAGCTGGAAAATTCGAAGGCCATCGGCTGGAGGTGTTTGTCGATGGAGGGACACGAGCGCACGGGCGGTAGGTGTTCAGGTGGTGGCGGCTTGGGGTCCCGTGGAATCGTATTGACAGGTACTTCATGATACGAGTTGGCTCTTGCGCGGGCAAGAGGGTGAATGCTGCATTGGACCTTTTGGATCCTGGGAGATGCCAGGTTCATGTTGGATCGACTGCCTGCATTCCTCGCGGTCTGCTCCGTACTTGAGCCCTCAAACAAAACGTTCGTGGTGTGTGGTGTGTGGTGTGTGGTGTGTGGTGTGTCATGCTCACTCACATAGAAGACGGCCCATAGTCGGAAATGGAAATAGTAGATCATTAGCGTCAGCAGCCCCACCGTGTACACCGCCTGACGTTCAGGGAAAAAGCAAGAAGCGATGGGTCAACATGGCCACAGAAAACAACCAACCACAAAGGCCTGCTCTGGACATATGTTACCCTGCTCCAGCCACTGTTGTCGGGTGCAGGATCTGGTCCGCGAGACGCCCGTGCACACAAGCCCGTCCTCGTGATTTGTGTACAGCTCATTGGCGGGGGAGAGAACATTAACTCGCAGGAAAAAGAGCGGCGAAAAATCTAACTAAATATTTTTTTCTCGACGACGGCCACGAAATAAATATTTGAGGTTCGACTCGACGTGGACGTTTCAAAATAGAGAGACTGGCAGGTTTCAGAAGCTACAGCATCAGTCCCAGCCAACCGCCGCCAAACACAATACCGGTCGCCCCGAACAAAGCCGGTGAAATCACATCTCCCAAACGGGATACCCAACATGTCCCACACCGCGATTTGTACCGGGCGCCCGTTGTAAGGCGGGTCGAATCCGTCGGTACCACACGGCCTTGTGCAGCGACCACTACCGTTCTCGCTCGCGAAAGGTAGGAGATACTCACCTGCCAAAGGTAGGAGATATCCGCAGTGCTCTTCCGGGAATGAGCGAGGTAGATCTGCGGAAGCAGCGCGGTCGCTGATTTTCATCGACGGGCGCAAAAGAAAAGCAAGCACAGAGCCACGGACAAGATATGACCGTTTCGCTGACTGACGTGTATTTTACTCGGAGGGCACCGCACCCAACCTGCCTACTGTACAGTACTCGTTTTCGAAACCCAAGAAAGGAGTAGAAAACACGTCTTTGTCGTAATAGTCATTTGAGGGCACAGTAAAACCGATAAAAATAACTCGAGGAGAGGGCTTCAAATCACGGCGGAAAAAGTGACGTATCGCCGCCAACAGAGCAACAAGCACGCACCCTTACCCAGCACGACGCCCCCCACGAACCCGATGATGTTGAAGGGGTCTTCCCATTCTCCCATTCTGCGGCTGAAAAGGTGGAGAGTAGAATAAGAGGCGCACCCAGCGGCAACAAGGGGTGTGACCGACGCGACCGTTTGATAACGTCAAACGTCGAGAACAGAAAATTAAAGGGTGGTATGCACTTGGGATGTGTTTTGGTGGTATAATATTTCATCGAAAGCGTGTACCGTTTTGGTTGGGTGGTTTGCCGGTCACCACGAAAGGCGTCTTCGTCCGGTGGACAGGTGCGACAGGTGCGGACGTTTGAAGGTATGTATTGACCAGAGACCTGAGCGGTTAAATGTCTGAAGACGATATGACGACGGCGACAACAACAACAACACCGATGACATCAATACAGCAGCATAAACCACAATTGCAGAGCCTCTCGCACTCCATGGTTACACGAAATGATCAGCCGTCATCCTCTCTCATGCGGCTACATTCTGGGTTTTTCCCCTCGTGGTACATAGACTGGACTAAATACTTCCAGCGGAAAGAATACCCTCTTCAAAGCCTAGTGCGGCTGCTCGTGTTGCGCCCGTTAGGCTTGGCGTGGCGAGAGAGTACACACGTGGCCAGGCATCAGGGAATCGTGGGGAGACGGGGAAAGTCTAGAAACTGTTCGTATGAAAAACACATAACGCGTATCTGGTTGATCGACTTGGTACTGCTGCAACAATATCGCAGTGTGGAGCCGATCCGACCACGGCATGCAGGTTAGCTGCTCCGTTTCAGCCCTTTTCCTTCCTTAGCCTTCCTTTCTCTTTCCGCCACTCGCTAACGCTCGCTCCCAGGCAGCACTGAGCGAGGGGGAACGCATGAACACTACAGTACCGCTACTTGTTGGTGGTCAGGGTGGTCGGTGTATTTCTAATAGATATTCCCGCCAAGGGGGGCATCTTAGCCCAAGGGTCCAAAAACCATGACATCAGTACCCTCGAAAAATGTGAGCGGATGGCATGTTCGAGCGTTATTGACAGCTGTGGGATGCACGTTTCAATACATCGAGACTAGAGATGGCGCCCGCACTTAAGAACGTCTTATTTGGCGTGAGGCTCGTTTCTTATTTGTCGGGGGGGCATCTTTATATAGGAGTTAGTATACAGGTGCTTATCCGGGTATCTCAAGTGAGCCTCATGTTCTTAACTGCTATGTTCTTAAGTGCGGGCGCCATCTGTACCGTATACGACACAAGATAACACACCCACACAAGAAACCACCCCCCACACACACAGAATACGACACCCAGGTGATAAATTTGGGGGATTCTGACAAACCATCGATTTATCACCGGGGCTACATAAGATAACACACCCCTTGAGGTTACGCCGCATACATTCACGGAACCCCTCCTTCTATCACCGTGGTGATACAGAATCTGCCCCGTGGGCATGCGGACGTCGCACACACACACAACATCTGCGCAACTCTCTTTTGGTCATACCCAATAGCAAGGTATGCAGCAGCTACTTTTTGTGTGAGGGGGCAGGACGGTCGGCGCACTCTGTGGCCACCGAGGTCATGTCCTTAGGAGTTTTGTCTCCTCCGCTGAGTTCCTTTGTTTTTAAAACATTCCGCAGAACCACAAGTCATGAATTGTTCGAACAGGCATTGCTATCACACCCCCCCACAATACCACAGTGCGGCAGCAGCGGTTCAACTCCACAAGGAGTGTTATAACACCCCAGCTTTTTTCACCCCCCCTCATTATCACACCCCCAAATACACCCTGTGAGTATTCGGACGTGCTCTCACACCCCCTTTTCATCGAACCCTCATTTATCACACCCCCAAAACACACCCTGTGCGTGTTCGGACGTGCAATCACACCCCCTGGTTTATCACACCCCCTTAGGGGCCCGTGGGAGCTGCACTTTATCACCCGGGGTACACAAGATACCACACCCCCCGCAGGATACCACACCCGGTGATAATATTTTTCAAGCCCAAAATGTTATCACCGGGGTGTGTTATCTTATGTCGTCTACGGTATGCGTACGTACCCACCGAATAAAATAACAATCATGGCAGTCCTTCAGTGCCACCCCGTTGCTCTTCAGGTATGTATAGAATGACGTAGGGGCCAGATAACAATTTCAAGACACGTACGTAGGCCTACAGTACTCCAAAATCGTGGTTATTTGGGGGGGGGGGGGGGGGTGTACTCATAGTCGTGCATGCCGTAGTCGTTTGACCATTGACCTCGCATCCCTACAAAGCCGGGACGGAGCACGCCGGGTTCTCACCGGACCAGGCTCTCACATCACCAAGCGCGAAGCGCCGTGAGGTATTTGGCGAGTCGCATGAAGGGTGAGCTGCATCCTGCTAAGGGTGTTCGGCACCTTGTGCTTACTTCCTTGCATTCGAATGACAGCTGCGTATGACTTAATTTACTTCCTGGTGCTTTCACTTCCAGAGACAGTTGTAAGCACTGTGTAACTGCCTCGAGGAAGCTTGACCATTTTAACACAACGTGGTGCGATCATCCCCCGTTGCGCGGAGTGAGGTTTCTCCACCCCGCACAACATGATCTACTCGACCACCATTATGGTTACCGCCAAAAAAAAAAACCGAGGTAAAAAAAAAAACGGTAACCTGGTTGCCGAGTTCACGAAGTGACTTGACTTGTTTTACAACGTCGTTGCCAAGCGACGAAAACCCAATCCCGATGGCAAAACACCGGTGGGGGGCGGCTGGTTTTACAACGTCGTTGCCAAGCGACGAAAACCCAACCCCGATGGCAAAACACCGGGGGGGGCGGCTTGTTTTACAACGTCGTTGCCAAAAAACCCAACCCCGATGGCAGAACACCGGGGGGGGGGGGTATTTGGGGGGGGGGGGGGGGGTGCACCCCAAA
>FN649759.1:373610-434807 GCA_000310025.1 Ectocarpus siliculosus | reverse complement strand
CCGGGGGGGGGGGGGGGGGGGGTGTACTCATAGTCGTGCATGCCGTAGTCGTTTGACCATTGACCTCGCATCCCTACAAAGCCGGGACGGAGCACGCCGGGTTCTCACCGGACCAGGCTCTCACATCACCAAGCGCGAAGCGCCGTGAGGTATTTGGCGAGTCGCATGAAGGGTGAGCTGCATCCTGCTAAGGGTGTTCGGCATCTTGTGCTTACTTCCTTGCGTACGGATGACAGCTGCGTATGACTTAATTTACTTCCTGGTGATTTCACTTCCAGAGACAGTTGTAAGCACTGTGTAACTGCCTCGAGGAAGCTTGACCATTTTAACACAACGTGGTGCGATCATCCCCCGTTGCGCGGAGTGAGGTTTCTCGACCCCGCACAACATGATCTACTCGACCACCATTATGGATATCGCAAAAAAAAAAACAGAGGTAAAAAAAAAAAACGGTAACCTGGTTGCCGAGTTCACGAAGTGAATTGGCTTGTTTTACAACGTCGTTGCCAAGCGACGAAAACCCAATCCCGATGGCAAGCACCGAGTAGGGGGCTTGTTTTACAACGTCGTTGCCAAGCGACGAAAACCCAAACCCCGATGGCAAACACCGGGGGGGGCGGCTTGTTTTACAACGTCGTTGCCAAGCGACGAAAACCCAAACCCCGATGGCAAACACCGGGGAGGGGGGGGGGGGGGGGGGGACTCATAATCCTGCATGCCGGAATCCTTTGACCATTGACCCCCCATCCCTACAAAGCCGGGACGGAACACGCCGGGTTCTCACCGGACCAGGCTCTCACATCACCAAGCGCGAAGCGCCGTGAGGTATTTGGCGAGTCGCATGAAGGGTGAGCTGCATCCTGCTAAGGGTGTTCGGCATCTTGTGCTTACTTCCTTGCGTACGGATGACAGCTGCGTATGACTTAATTTACTTCCTGGTGCTTTCACTTCCAGAGACAGTTGTAAGCACTGTGTAACTGCCTCGAGGAAGCTTGACCATTTTAACACAACGTGGTGCGATCATCCCCCGTTGCGCGGAGTGAGGTTTCTCGACCCCGCGCAACATGATCTACTCGACCACCATTATGGTTACCGCCAAAAAAAAAAACAGAGGTAAAAAAAAAAAAACGGTAACCTGGCTGCGGAGTTCACGAAGTGAATTGGCTTGTTTTACAACGTCGTTGCCAAGCGACGAAAACCCAATCCCGATGGCAAACACCGAGTGGGGGGCTTGTTTTACAACGTCGTTGCCAAGCGACGAAAACGGGGGGGGGGGGGCATAAACCATGTATCACCGGGTTTTCCCCCAAAGGGATCAGCCCTCTGGGGTCCCCCTCTCTGTCACGGGGAGCATCCCCCCTGGCCCTGCTGGCCCTGTGGAGCTGTAAAAATGTAAAAATCCCCAAAAAATGGAAAACACCCCCCAAACTACAAAGTCCTCTTCCCAATCTTCCCGGGAAAATCCCCCTGAAACTCGAGGAACACCCCCTAGTCCGCCAGTCGCCCGTGTGGCCGATTGGTCAGAGCGACATGGAATGAGATGTCGCACAAATGCAAGAAGCGACTGGCTCGCAGAAAACCTAGCGAGACACCGCGCGAGAACTCGGAAGTAGGGGCCCGCATGAGTAAGCGGGGTAGTTGATCTAGTCTAACGAAATCCCACGAGACCAAGGCTGCGAGCAGATTTGCGAGACTGTGTTCCCTGTCGTGCAGTGCTAGAAGCGGCATGGGCAAGCTTGCAAGGCAGTTGTTCAATAGATGGTTGGCAACACGACTTGGGAAACCTGGTCAATGACTTGTTCCAAAATGATTGGGTTGTCCGCTGAGCTGTTCGGCTCATTTCGAGCTTTGGTCGACTATATGTACTGTAGGCTATTTCGTAGATAATATGAGGCGCTACGCAAGCTAGGCTGCCTGTTTCCGTGTGTGCGTATGTTCCTGTAGTAGCACGGCTGGGTGAGCTGGGACGGTATCGATGACGAGCAGGCGCAGAACAGGTATCGAGAGCGAGGCACGTTTGCCATCCATCCATCCTAGTCATGGTAACTCTTCGAATTTCTCCCCCCCGGGGGGCGGGGGGCTATGCGCCCGAATATTTTGTCCACGTGTACCCTTGGTAGAGGCCGTTCTGATCATGGGGCTGAATTTTTCCAAAACACTGTTGGAATACCAGGAATCTGGGCAGGTGGTCGGGACAATGCTGAAAGGTATTCCCGCCCAGATCGTATGTATCTTTTGTAGTCCAAGGGTCCAAATACCATAACAACATTCTACACTACACGTGTTTCCGGTGTATGAGTGTGGATATTCTCGTTCAACTACAACCATCCAGGGTCACACAGACAGGAGGGGGTAAACACCGGGGCTATTTTCTTCTTATTATTTCATTTTCGTGCCCCACCTTGCTCGTGCGGTGCGTGCTAAACCTTTACGTATTTTTTTCATCACGAGAAGGGTCCAGCCGTCCAGCCGTCCCTTTCCCTCGTCAACCGTGTTAACGTCGGAGTTTGGTACTCACGAAGTTTTCAGCCTTTTCGCTTTCACCTGCAAACTTGTAATTTTTTCACCCCATGGGGATTCGAACTCACGACTTTGCCACTTGGCGGTTTCGAGGTTAACACTACAGAACGGGCCCGCAATCAAGAAAAATCCAGTTCAGAAAAGCTAAAATGTTTTCGAAAAGCAAGAGCAAAGGGCAAACAAACACAGCCCAATCTCGGCCACACCAACAGAAACGTCCCAATAAGAAACATGATCGTGCGATACCTCCAAGACATAGGAAACAAGGGTAGGGGCGTGTCGAATAAGGAACGTCCCACTGCTGCTGCGCTGCTGCTGCCATGCTCCCACCCCATAAGTCTTTTTTTCGTAGGGGGGAGCATTGGGGGGAGAGAGAGTGGTTATCTTCGCGCCGCCCCCCGCGCGCCAACGCCGCCGCGGGCTGCGCTACTCACTGCTGCTGCCACAACCCCCAATGTTCGCCACACCGAGCTGTCCCTTTAATGGTGCATGATGTCTTGACGTGTTGCTGTTTTCCCCGTCATAAATTAGAAAATGCTTCCCAATCTACTTCATACAAAAGTAGGAGAATCACCGGGATGCGACAGCCCCAAGGGGCAAGAAAAAAAAAGAAACCCGTTTAAAGATTTTGGCCGACTTCGGCTGGTCCTTCTGACCGAAAAAAGAAAGTTGAGGCTCGACCCGAATTTGACGTTTCTTTTCTTCGGGCCCGTTCTTTAGACCACCGGGGCGATGTGAGTTTTTTTCCAGGGTAGTATTCGTCGGGAATTTTCCCGACGTGTTTTACCGCCCACAGTACGCGGATCCGGTAATTGACGGTATACCGCCGAAATTCGCGTTACCGCCTACCGCCGAAGGCGGTACCGCCGAAGGCGGTACCGCCGAAAAAGCAGATACCGCCTACCGCCAAAAAACTACCGCCGTATTTCGAACCGCCTAAAAACTACCGTCATTTTACGCGATACCGGATACCGCCAAAAAAGTACCGCCGTGTTGTGTACCGCCAAAAAAACACCGCCATATTGGCTACCGCCAAAATAGTACCGCCATATTGGCTACCGCCCACAAAATACCGCCAAATTGGATACCGCCACAAAGGTACCGGCAAAAGGTCAGTATTGGTTAAACGGTTCAACAGGATGATCATCTAATGGGAAGAACTGGAGTTCATTCTCGCCAATGTCATTTTTTTATCGATTCATCTGGAGTTCATTTTTTATTTCTTGTTCCTCTTCGGTAGAACCTGGAGTTCATTTTTCATTTTTTGTTCCTCTTCTGTCGTCTTTCGTATTGCAGAAGGCTGGTCAATTTACTATACATCGAAGTATACAATTTACATGAAATCGCTTTGCCTACATACATTGCGTGCTTTGCATTTCTGGGGTGACATGGTGGGGAAGAACACAAGAATATACTCCGGAGTTGTCAGAAAAGATAATATGCACCTAGTGTCGCCGGAAAACGACTAACGGAACACCGCTGCTGTAACATAACTTGTGCCGGACAGACAATTGCAAACCGCCGGCGGCGTTCCCGACATTATTCGCGTTACCGGCAACCGCCGAAGGCGATACCGCCATATTGTGTACCGCCGAAGGCGATACCGCCATGGTGCGTACCGCCGAAGGCGATACCGCCGAAAAAGCAGATACCGACAACCGCCGAAGGCGGTACCGCCGAAAAACCAGATACCGCCTCCCGCCAAAAAACTACCGCCGTATTTCATACCGCCGAAACTGTTACCGCCCAAAAAAACGCTCCCGACGAATGCCCTGTTTTTTTCCTAGGTCACACCGAGAGAGACCATCCACGTACAGTTGCGGCCCGCCACTAAAAAACATCAGTCAAGAAAACCCCTCAATCAACCATTCACGAAAAACAAGAAAAAGTGACTACGAAACACACCTTCGCCAGCCGTGGGGCCTACACAAAACTCCATCTGCTCGACGGTGGTACCTACGACACGTACATGCTCGGGTCTTTCACAATAAATGGATAACAGAGATTGGAATTGCGTGGATGAACTCTGTCATTATATAGTGAATTTCACAACACAATCCGTAGTCTACAATCATTTTTTCTTTTTTTGTCTTCACTTCAAATCAGCGCCACAGCACTAGTTAGTGCCGTTTACTCCGATCCGTGGTCACACAGAAGAACCCCTCTCTACCCTCCCCTCCTACGGTACTTTGTCTTCGATTTTTAATGCGAGAAGAGTTCAGCACTCTCTTCCCTCTGTGTACACACAAACTAGCGCTATCCACTAGGCCAGGAGCGGAAGCGAGAGAAAAACTCACTTTGCAAGAAAAGCTCGCTTACGCCGGGATTCGAACCCCTGACGTGATCTCTAGGAGATTTCGAGGATACCCACTAGCTCATCGGGGCGACCAATCATGTGGATAGGCGGAAACGGGGATTGATTTCAAGTCCTCCGCTTTAAACCCGTGTGCCGTGTCCGATTCGCA
This sequence comes from Ectocarpus siliculosus, assembly GCA_000310025.1. Classification (NCBI taxonomy): domain Eukaryota; class Phaeophyceae; order Ectocarpales; family Ectocarpaceae; genus Ectocarpus; species Ectocarpus siliculosus. The sequence continues at coordinate 429,822 of FN649759.1, read as the reverse complement.
GGAGCTGAGGGCGTGTCTTAACGTCCCTTTTCTGGACAGGGAACAGGGAACAGGGAACTCGGAATTTTTGTCTGATTGGCTGGCCACACAAAATAACTTTCCTGGAAAGAAGAAATGCCACACTCGTTCCCTCTTTGAGGTACTGTAGCTACGCCGCACATTGATTATGAGGAACAAGTTCATTAAAATTAGACAACAGACCATAGGGAACGTGGAACACGGGCTCTTCGGTGGCAATTCAGGACGAAGTGGGATGTGTGTGATCCCTCTCGGGCATGTGACTGCCACAGGCTGCATGCTACCAGTTTCAGCACTATACAAGCATTGCCGCCATCATCACGTGTTTCGCTTGGACTCCCATGCAAAAAGAACGGCGGCGGATGGTCGCGAGGCCGATTTTTTCTTTTTTTTTTTGTCTCCACTTCAAATCAGTGCTCACAGCACTAAAATAGTGCCGTTTACACCAGACCAACCCGTGGTCACACAGAAGAGTCCCTCACTACCCCCCCCCTCCTGCGGTACTTTGCCTTCGACTTATAATGCGAGAAGAGTGCAACACTCTCTTCCCTCTGTGTACACACGGACTAGCGCTATTCACTACGCCAGAAGCGGAAGCGAGAGAAAAACTCAGTTTGCAAGAAAAGCTCGCTTACGCCGGGATTCGAACCCCTGACCGGACCTACCTCTAGAAGGTTTCGAGGATACCAACTAGACCACCGGGGCGACCGGCATTGTATGGGAGAACATAAAGTGTCAAAGAAACGGCAAGCTGCCATGGACCACAACTCAAAAAGCAAGCCTTCCAGAGCACTGCTGTCGAGGGTGCGGATCGCATGACGGGCACCGCCTGTTCCTGCCGATACCTAGCATGTCATGTGTATCTGATGTGCGCTCGTCAACAGGTTCCTTCGAAACCTACACCACCTCCTCCTTCCTCTACCCCCCACTCGTCTTTCTGCATCCGATGGTTGTATTTGTTACGTCCCTGGAAACGAGGTGTATCTTAAGACACAACCACACGGAACTGTTCCCTGTCCAGAAAAGGGCCCTGACAGGCTGAAATGTATTTTCGTCTACTGCTGTGTTCTAGTACCATCCATTTCTTTTTTTTTGTTTTCCCCCATCCTTTGCGTTATGTAGAGATCTGTCCTCTCGATCGGAAATATTGGGGGGTGCATGCGTACTTGTATTACTTGAGAGGGGTGCCTACCCGTAAGCAAGCACCACCGGCTGGTGTGACGTCAGTGTACACCATGAATAAGTACTACAGGTTGGTGTTGCACTACACTACTACTGCTGTGTGGAGACGGGCAGGGTGGGCTACAGGACTCCTGCAGTATGTACTAGTGCGTGTGACTATCGTATTCCATGATGGATACCACCGGCTGGCGTAATGCCTACATGCCTACGCCAAAGCCCTACATAGAGAATCCCAGCACAGCCCGAGAACAAATATGCGCGGAGTAAGGCAGACACGCAGACTGTGGCAGTCGACCAATGTCCGGCTGAGACGCCGGTTTTGTCCCCCCTTGACCTGCAGGTGGCGAGTCGACTTGGCGAATCCGCAAGAGATGCGCGCAGATGAGATAGTTGACAGTAGGTGTGCCACCATGGGACCCACATGGCCACTGCCGCAGGTATCGATCATGGATAATGCCTCTCTCAAAACTCACGTGGTCCCGCTTGGATTTTTGCCTCCCTTGCTTCCTGTGCGCGGCTGGTGCGGAGACAACTTCGGGGAGAAGCACCAACCCGGGCCGATCTCATTGCACAACCATTGGTCGAATATTCTTACAGTCCCGTGACCGCACTTGTCTCAGCGTCTCATGCGGTAGGGTGTACTTCGTATCTGAGCCTCACCAAAAAGCAAGCTTCGTGCGGGATCACTAGAGGTGGAGCCTGGAACCGACGCAACCTGCAGCGATCGGATACTCTCCCGCCGCAAGAGCACAGCTCGTACTACCCATCACGGCAGCGATGGTGTCCCCTGAGGATCAGATTTTCAACGCGGTGGGGACCACCGGCGGCATTATTCTCGCATGCGCCTTGGTGCCACAAATTGTCCTTGCCCACAAACGCCGCTCGGCAGAGGACATCAGCTACATGTGGCAGGTAAAGGTGGCATGCATATGGTCTACTATCGGTGTCACCATCAACGTCGTTTATCGTCGGTTGACGTGCTGACCTTCTTCAACCTTTCAAGTTGCGGATGTTCGGATATTTTGGAACCACAGGGTAGGTTGTGTGGAATTGGATTTGTATGGTCACACTACGAACCTCGTATCCTAGTTCAGGGGTTCGAATCCCGGCGTAGGCGAGCTTTTCTTGCAAAGTGAGTTTTTCTCTCGCTTCCGCTCCTGGCCTCGTGGATAGTGCTAGTTCGTGTGTACACAGAGGGAAGAGAGTGCTGAACTCTTCTCGCATTAAAAATCGATGGCAAAGTACCGCAGGATGGGAGGGTAGAGAGGGGCTCTTGTGTGTGACCACGGGTTGGAGTAAACGGCACTATTGCTGTGAGCGCTGATTTGAAGTGAAGAAAAGAAGAAAAAAATCTGGTCTACAGTCTATATATTTACATTACATGTGCGGGTTTTGGCAACCTCGCAGCTGCACCCATGTTCAACGCATCCACCATGAGAGTTCTCCCAGCCGGGTATATTGCAGGTGTTGTGTATTTCTCCAAGCTGTTGGCGACGCGCCCGGTCCTGTCTCTCTCGCACGAACCCGTTGCGCATGTTGTTTGTAAGAACACTTCGGTTGATAGACTTCCTGAAAGACCCTGTTGTATTCATGGATAGGGGAACAATCACGGCATACTTCCTCTACGAAGAAGCCCAACAGAGGGCATGTAGATGACGATGGTGCGTTTAGTGTGTTCGAGGAAACGGACTACTGCTGTGACTACCTCCACGCGCCCAGCAGCGAAGGCATGTGCTGCCCGGGATTTGTTGTTTGTACAGTACACTACTTGTACAGCAGTAGAACAACTCAGTAACAAAGCAAGTGTAATTTTTGGGAAGCATTGACCACACATACACATGGAATCATGGAACATAGCCCCGCTCATTGGAAGGCCAACCGCTGCACCTCCGACATTGCTTATGACTTGCCAACACACCAAACAACTCGTGGTACAATGACCCCCGCTAAAGTTATTTGTGGAAGGCAATCGTTGATACAGCAAAAGACAAGCAGCAAGACACAAGCATGTGTGCATACATAATATTTAATCACTCTTGCATCGGTGGGTATTCTTTCTGTGTGCGTATTTATTATTCCTTAAATCCCGGGTTGAACCCTAGACTATTCCATCACCCTTACCCTATGCATACGGTACATACATTAAATAGCACACAAATACACCACCGGCCGATATGGGATCAGTCCACAGTGGACAGGAGCTACGTATGTGGCGTGCACTGAATTATGCTCGAAGGTAAACGGGGTGCATTCCGACATGGTTGTCACGATGAAGATCGCCAGTTCGACCAAATGGTAAGCACCATACTGGGCCGGTGCACAATTTCCGCACTGCGACATGCTTGTTTTGCGCTGGTTGGTGATTTTCGGAGCACTTCGCGCGGTAGGCCGTTCCCATCTCTATGTAGATTCGTGGAGCACCCTTCACTTCCGACGGGACACGAAATGCTTTGTTTCGTCTACTTACAGGCAATACCGGTGGGGAGATAGCGGTCCTCTATTGGCTCTTGTTGGGTCTTGTTGCTTTACCTTGTTGTCGGCGAAGCTTGTGCACACGCTTGAGCTCGTTCTTTTCCTTGAGGATACAACAGATGGCGCTCGCACTTAAGAACTTAGCACTTAAGAAGTACAGCCTCCAAAATTCAAAACTTTGAGAAATTAGCCATAAGAACGCGTGCTGAGTTCCGACGTGGACCCGTATTTGTGGTGTAACAACGCGCACAGAGATAAGAACTCATGAAGGTGGAGAGGGGTGACTCATGGGGTGTCCAGTGACCCCAGCCACTGGCAGTTTCAGATCAGCGGCGAGGGGGGGCGTGCTAATATTTTGTGCACATCTCAGCGGCTAGGCCATTGACCAAGCGTCCTCGAGAGGGCGGAGCATTGTTCCCACAGGACCGAAGACCGATGTCCAATCGTTCCTTCCTACTTTGTCAAAGAAGGTGCCTCAATTTTTGTTTCCCGAGCCTATCTATCCTATAGATGTCACTTCCCGCCTCTTCAACCCACGTTCTTCGCCCCAGTACAGCTATCGTCTTCTCCTGGCTATTCCATGCCTCAAACATCTCCCTGTATCTTCATTACATTTTTCCAAGCTCAGTCCTGTACCATTTCCTCTCCTTCTTGTGCACCAGGCATTCCGCAACTACATGAACCCGACCTTCGTACCGGAGCCGCCTTCACATTTTACCTTGGTCGGTGCGGAGGGGGGGGCTGGGGTAGGTGCTTAGCTTTTTGCACAAGGATTTGTACAGGATACCCCTGCCGCTTGACATTGGGGTGCCTACCATGCTGCGTGCCATGCACGAGAGCCATGTCTTGACCCCTTGAAACATTGAAGGAGCTCGGCCAACTGTCAAAGTTGAAAGGAAGAGGTGTCATTCTTGATGGAAACGTGCTTCGAGGCCATCAAAGAACATGCCATTGGTGGCAACTGCCCACGAAATCAGATTGGGAGGCCATCGAGTCGACGCAGGGGCGACGAAGGCTTACCGACGCGTCTTCCTTTGTCGCGCCCACCGGTTTTCGAATTCAAACGTCTAAACTCGCTGCTCTTGACAGTTCATTGCTGCAGCGTGGAATACTCTTTAAACTGAGCCGTGGGTTGGTCAGGTGAGCTGATCATTCGGCAGTCTCAGGAGCCTACCCGCCGCCTTTACGACTATCGTGTGCATTTCGAGCTGGAACAAAGTACGCACCGCATGAAATCGCCGATGGACAAGTACAGTGGAGATGCGGGTGCGGTGGTAGGGTCGTGGGCTTTGCTTGAGGGGAGCGCCGTAGAGCAGGGAGGAGATCAGACCATCGAAGAACAGGGTGAAAGTCGCAGTGTAGATACGACGGGCGTTAGTAGAGTGAGGATGACAATCACGCCGCACGTGACCCTCGTGGACCTCGAAAAGGTTCAATGTTTGCTCAGATGCGTCAATATGGTGATCGCGGAAGCTGCGGTACTCGGGGTCCAGAGGTCACCTTGAGCGACGTTCTATTTTTCTCTGTTTTATGAACACGCTGTTCTCAAGTGTCGGGGTGAATCCACTCAGAAACAAAACACCCGGTGTCTTCTGAATGGGGCCCTAGGCGTAGAAATAAGAACAAGAACCCCGTTTATCATACGGATATGCCTGCCCGAAATACGAACTTTGAAAATAAGAACAGGTGCTCGATCTGAGGGAGCCAGTAAGTATCGAGCCTTGGCCAAGCTAAGCGGTTCTTAAGTGCTGGCGCCATCCGTATGTGAAGAAGAGGAGATTGATACATTTGCCGTTTCGGTGTCAACATAATAAACACGACACAACGGCAGCGACATCGGAACAACAACAACAACAACAACAACAGCAACAACAACAATTACAGACAATACCAATAGCCAAATAGGTGTTGCTTCGCCAGGCGCAATGAATAAACGACAGGTTGCTATGTCAAACAGGGCGGTCCTGGGAAGAAAGTTGCGATAGCGAGAACTTGCCCAAGACGTGTTGTTCGATGCAACACCAAGCCCTGCTGGGTGGTCGAGATAAGTTTCACTATCTTGTTCCGCAGCAAAGGGCACCAATTTGTGCGGCCCCGGGTGCTATAATAGGTCTGTCTTCGGTAGACAACCCAAACCCGTACGGGGATACGGAATAGAAACCTGGGGTGGGCTTTGTGCCCGATGACCACGCAACGGAAAGTACCCGATGAACCGCTGTATTATTGCACAAGCTGACGGCGTTGTTTCGGTACTAATCTCACCGGGACTCGCGCCATTCTCGCACCCACAGGCTATCTACATCACGGGACTGGCGACGTTGATGATCTACTACGTGCACTTCGGACTTTGGGCAGTTTTTTTTCCTGTCGCGGTTGAATGCTCGTGGTGAGTCCATCTTTTGAGGGGGGTTGGGCCAGATTTATACATGACTTACGACTTTCGTCCAAGGTGCAGCTTCACTTGACGTAGCCGCACTGCTCCGGTGACCTCCGGCACTCGAACTATCTCAGCGCCGCTGTACCGTACTACTTTATGGCACTGGCGTTGTGATAATCATTGTTTTCCCGCCGTTTGCATCCTAGGTTTGCGCTAACCTCCTCACCGACAAGCTCCAGAATCCACGGCTATTTCCGCCCCTCAGGGCCTGATTACCGCGGGAAAACTCGAAATACCGCGTATCCTGCTGCAATTGTTGTTGTTGTTGTTGTTGTTGTTGGTGGTGGTGGTGTTGTGCTGTTGCTGATTTCACGGTATTCACCTGGCTGATCTCCGCTTTAGTGTCTTCTGACAGCCGCACTCGTTCAACCAACCTGGTCGCCTTCTCAACGTTTTCGAGATTCAAGTTGACCGGAAATGCGGAAGGTTCCGTGTGTTCTTGACCTTTATCGCAACGAACATAGAAACGGTTACAGTAGTTCGCGCCGCACGGAGCCGAGAAAATGTGCGGCGATCAAAACGGGTGTTGAGGTACCCGAAGAAAAAGGATTGCGCTCTGCCTTCTCCCAACCCCTCCCTAACCACGCCCGATTCGGGCACTCTGCCCTTCTCCCAACCCCTGCCCGATTCCAGCCTCATCTATCTCACCGGCTTGAAAATGTACTTCGAGAAGTTCGCCAGTGGAAATGGAGTCTCGGGAAAGCTCACACCATCGTCGCATCTCGTCGGCGAGGGCACCGGCATCAATTCCGTAAGAGGCGCTGATCAATGCCCCCAGGTTGGTAAATACGGCACCTCCGGGTGTGCTTCCTCGCCAGAGATTGCCCTAAAAGCATGATGGGCGTTGTTTCGAAAATTTCACGTCTGGAGTATGCAGGAAACAGGGGCACGCTAGTAGTGTGCTGTTGGAGAGACGCGAGACCGTGGCTTCCCATGGCGGGGCGAGGCATCACCAACTGTTTTCGCGGATCAACTAGGGAATGTCGGAAGTGGGAGGGAAAGGGGAAGGGGAAGACGGTCATGATCAATCGTTGGCAATCGTATGTGGAATGCCGTTTCTTTCACCGAAGTTAGCGTCTCTCTCGAGACTGGAACGATTCCCTACAGCTGACGAGATCGGGAGTGGGGGGTATAGTTGACCGGAGAGTACTGCCTCGGAACCCACGGCCTTTTGTTCCTCGTTGGTGTTTCGTCTACGGGTTGTTAAATGGACATTCAACCGGTTTTTCGTAACGCCGCGACGCGGTGGGTGCATTGTTGGACCCGCATATGCGGTGCACCATGGAGGTTTTATCGGAGCGCTGCAACTCCGACGGATTCGCCCGGCACCTGAACAGAAGTAACGGCACATTAGCTTACCATTCTATGGGTCGGCGGGTGCTTGGGACCTTAACCTGTGCACGGGGTACTGAAGCCGCTGCTTTTGCCATTTGATGTAGTATTTTCGTAATGACCACCGACGTTCCAGCTGGTGGTACACATGCAACCAAGCGGCACCCCAGCAGGTAGTCAGCTAGTGTATTTTCGCCGGTCGCTTCGGGTAGGGGAATCGAAGAGGAGAGAGCGAGAGGACTCAATCTCCTCCTGGCTCGACATGACCCCTATTCCTTGGGGTCGGCTCATTTCCCCTGAGAAACGCCTCGTTGTATCTTGCATCTAGCACGTGTTGTTCTTGCATCTAACCACCACCCTTTGATATATTTCGTCCAGTCGATCGCAAAGTAAGACACAATCCTTATATTAAAACAAAGAAGGGGGGGGGGGAGAGACAGACAGAGAGAGAGAGAGAGAGAGAGAGAGAGAGAGAGAGAGAGAGAGAGAGAGAGAGAGAGAGAAATAGGGATAGAGAGAGCGAGAGAGAAATAGAGAGGCCGAGAGAGGGAAAAGGTCGCCTGTGTCTAGAGGATTCCGTTTTCGTCGTGTGAAATGTATGTGGTTGTCAGCTAGTTTGTGGACAAGTGGAAGAGTGAACCTATTATAGCTATGCTGGACGTTTGGCTACACTTTTTGGATGTGTGTGGACGCACCAACCAGGGTCGAATGCCCACGGCGTTTTGCAGCGCTCTCCTTGAATTCTTATCTCGAGAAGGATCAACCGTTCCCGTGTATTGTCGAAGATGAAGTAGATAGTTGTGCTCGTACTACAGAGTTTTATTTGCCACTGTTGTATGGGCATAATGTGGAGTACCTTTGGTTCTTCGATCCAGCATGCCACAATCATATCGGCCATGTTATCGATGCATCAGCAGGAATTTCAGGAGCAAGATCTCTATTGCGGTGTCTTTGAAATACCTGTCTCCGTGTTAAATGTTTTCCCCTTATTTGCTGCATATTTCATGGTTGATCTGTCTCGATGATTCCGAATAGGTTGGCAGCAGCAGCGAATAAGCTACCCCCCTGATCGATCGGGTCTCTACTCCGATGGTCTTGAGATCAAGGATCATGGATCAGCGCCTCTGGCCACACTCTGCTCCTGAGACAACTTCTCGACAACACGGACGATCCGATTCAATCGATATTTGCACAAACGATTTTGTTTTGGAGCATGACTTTGTGGCAATTGCGTCAAACATAGTCTATGCCGACAGGTGATACCAAACACACAGAGATGTACGGTCGAAGGTATGAAAGAATCGCCAGATTTCCTCGGGGGTGACCAAACACATCTCATGAGGCAACGTAACTGTGTCCGGCGGCGATGCTCAAACATCTTGACACAATGGGGGGGCATCAGCGAAACTCCCTGATACGACAGGGTAGACCTCCACTTGAGGCTTATGTATTGGTAAAAAAGAAACTGAGTACTCAGGGCATGCGCGTCGGTGCACACCAATCCACGTGGCCCATCCGCAGGCACGGGCGGGGAATATGATAGACCTCCGTGGATGTGTCCGTAGGAACACCCGTTCTTCGAATGACGGAGAATCTAAAGCCTCAGGAGGAAATTGAGCACACAGTGGCTTCAGAACACGACGCCCCTTCAACCTCAACCACCCCCATGTACCACCGAGTTATTGCAGCCCCCGTGATGGTGACGTTATCAGCCAGTGAATTCTCGATCCTCTGTGGTCCCTCGGCAAGGTTTGTAGACTTACTTACATCGATCTGATGCTTTCGATTCCCCCCGGCGGCCCGGCTTTCACAGCAACCAACCACAGGTCTACACAACACCGTACGAAAATACCACCTTCATCCAAAAAGCCATTCGCAGAATGTCGTGCTGGTTTGAATCGCTGCAGCTTTTCTATATGAAGAGCATCGTGTACTAGGGTTAAGGATTCCCCCCCCGCCCCCCAATGGGGCTGGGGGCCAACATCCAGGACGGATGGTGGTGAGTGTCCGGGAGGGAGGAAAGAAGAAGAAGAAGGGGAGAAGATTTGTTGGGGCGGGAAGAAGGGACGGTGTTGGGAGAGGCAAGGAAGTGGTGAAGAATTTCTGCACTCGACGAGCGCGTGGTCCCGTCGGGGGTGAAAGGGAAATGTCAGTTCGTAGTCTTGTCTCTATCGGAATCGAAAAGCCGAAAAATCGAGATATACATTATGTACATAACGATGGAGGAGGCCGACGAGGAAGGTACGAAGAGAGGAAATTGCACCCCACGTTCGAAGTCGGTGTGAAAACCGCCGCAAGGAAGGAGTGCGGAGGGAACAAAAAAAAAAACCGGAGACGTCGACGTTTGCGTCGTGGAACGATCCTTCCGTATAACGCAGGTACTCACCAATGTAAGACAAAGAGAGAGGTAAAATACCCATCGTGAAAGTCAAAGCGCAGGTCATAACTGCATATGACTCATGCGCGGAGAAGTTACCACGGAGACTTATCAACACAAGCAAGAACTTTGAAGGCCGGCTGAGAAGGTTTGAAGGCACAAACACTTCAGCGACGATGGCAAGCGCAACGTCAAAACTTCACAGGAAGAAAAGTGCATCATATGTAAGAAAAGTGCATACAAAAAAAGAAAAGGCCGGATGCCGACCTGTGGCTCTCTCGGAATGAAGGGTTTCCCCCAATTTCCAACAGGTAATCCACAAGTAAGTGCGGACATATGAAGTTACTGGGTAGAGAGAGATCGGAACGGTTTTTCATGTGAAGACAACAACAACAACAACAACAACAACAACAACAATGATGATGAAGGTCGACCCGTCCTGCGTCGTTCGGTGAAAAATGATAAATAAATGCGAAAGGTGGACTGCGTAAAGATCCAGCGGTCTTTCTCGGCAGTGGCAAAGAAATATATATGCTGTGGTTACTTGTGGATAGCTAGAGAGCGATAAGATTTCACTAAAATATTAATATATGTAGATAATGATCAACATCTAGCGCAATGGATCCACAGTGTATCGGAAACACCGATACCTTCATATAATAGCACATTATATTCTGAGCTCATATCGGCCCGTGGATGATATGGATGAAATACGGGGAAGAATTGTCCCCCTCCCAATGGTGCGGCGAGATTTACATCGGGAATATGCAGGTGTTTCGATCTCTTTCTATTTTCTCCAATGGGGCGGAGATGATGTTGGCCGTTCCGTTGGTACAACAGAGCAACCCATCCCCAAATTATGCACTTGCACGTTATCTTCCACTGCAACGAATACGGCACAGCCTAACACATGTATTTCTCAAATACAATAGCGAAAAATTGACTTTCTCTCGCAACAGAATGACATCTGGCCAGGACACCAGAGACCGGATCGATCAGAGGCGGGATTACTGTAAAAAATATACCGCCGCTGCCAACTAATTTGAAATTGCCGAGGGCAAGCCAAGGGTGAAATATTCAACGAACAACAAATAAGTGAGGGAAAAACACCCAACACGAAACGTTTAACACAGGCATTCGAAGGACATCGTAGTTGATGCTCCGAAACACATGACGGGCATGATGATGGCGTGCTGGGCCGGAGAACCCAAGGCACAAGCTCCGAAGTTCGAAGTTTCCAAATCATCACGGACATACAACAGCTTGACACGTGTCGCGCTTGCATATCATCTACTTCGTGTTCCGCAAACCATGGGGACGGTTGAATCCTGGTCGAGAAAATAACTCAAGGCAGCACTGCAGAAGAACCGGGGCGCACATACATGTACACCCTGGTTGGTACGCCCACACATATCGAACAAGGTTTTGTCTACCGTCCAGTATAGCTTCAGTAGGTCCACGCGCACACAAAATATTAGTTGACACCATAAAGAACATCCCGAAGACGAAAGTGAACTTCCCTCTCTCTGTCTGTGTGTGTTTGTGTGTGTGTGTGTGTCTCTCTCTCTGTCCCTCTTTCATTCTGTCTCTCTAATGCTCTTGTCCCTCCCTAATTCAATCGCGCTCTCTCTCTCTCTCTCTCTCTCTCTCTCTCTCTCTCTCTCTCTCTCTATCACTCCATCTCTCGTTCTGTTATTCTCTTTCGCTACCTCTCCCCCTGCCCTTCTCCCTCGATCGCACGCACGGATGCCATGAGCGGTCGGGGACAAACGAACATCGGCAGACATCGTTATTTTTGCTTCCAGCCCTGCGTATCCTCGTCAGATTGCCACCAACATCATGGCGACAAAAGCCGCCAGTACTTCCTCGCCCGTCGGTGTTGGGCAGTAGGAGTGGCGTTCTAAGAATAATAAGAGAAGGAAATCTACTACTTATCGTGAACGAACTGGTGTGCACACGATGGTTTTCACTCTCTCGTCTGTAATAAAACAAGATCTCCACCTTTTGGACTGAAAGTTCATCGCTCGGTTTGTGCCAAATAGACCCCAAAATGCCGAGCGAAAGTGGGCGATCAGTTCTTGCTTCCTTTCAAACACGCTCCGGTCGAATTCCAAGTCCCGCCAACTACGCATGCAATACAAGAGTCAAGGAATTCGTAGCGAACAGGCTTTGCTGAGAAGACGATTGCCAGACGAATCTCGGCCATCGGCCTCCACTTCGCCGACGTCTGAATCACTGATATATTCAATATGGTATCCGCCATTTAGCAGTGATTTGCCCTGCAGTCCATCTCGTACTCGTGCTTGGATCCTCCTCCCTCTCTGTGCTCGAACCATACCTCGTACCCGGGGCAGAGGGAGCAATCGTTTCTCGATCGTCTTCTCGAAAATAGTCATGATTTCGGTCTCGTTGGACACCGAGTAGAGGTCCTCGAAGGGGCGGAGGACTACAGGCGGCGACGCGTCCAGCTCAGTAGCCGAAGCTGGGTCAGTATTTATCATCATCCCTGTGCTCGGCCGGGCTGGGGTGGGCCCCCCGGTGACAGTGGCAGCGGCCAATGCAGCAGCAAAAGCTTCTTCCTTCGCCGGAAGGGATCGTTGGTGCTCCTCCCACTCCGAATCATCGCGATCATCTTTCGCGATGGCCTCGCGCAAGCCGTCCTCCACTTCCCTCGAGAACATCGGTGGGGCGCGGGAGAAGGCATCCGGCGCCGATCGGGCCTCCGTCAATAGCCCGTCGATTTTGGCTTTGAGGCGATCCGTGAAGGATACGATTTGCGGGTCGCTGTCTTCATCGAACCAGTCGTCTGATTGTCCCTCGTCGAGATAGAGATCGAGTTCATTGAACAGCATCGTCTTGGCCGCGTTGAGGACGAATTCCCGGGCAAGGGCGTTGGTGACTGTGGTCTCAGTAAAGAGCGTGTCGGCCTGCAGATCCAGGGTGCATTGACCCACGTGCCAAAGCACCAGGTCTACGGGGGTTGTCGTCCCGTCGCTTTGTTGACGTTTGCCGCTTTGTCTCTCCTCTCTTTGTCTTGGACAAGGCAAAAGGCAGGCACATCCTTACGCTCATACGGGTTAACCAAATGAACGTGCTTGAGGATGGGGTTCTGGTCGAAAAAGATTGGCGGCCCTTCAGCTCCCCAATGAAGGAGTACCGGCCCTGGGCGCAGCGGCTACAAACGGCGTTTCGATCCCGCCCGCAAGAGTGGAAGCCCCTGCAGGGTGGAGAAGAGGGCTTGATGTGGCCATGCCGTCTAGAATGAAGCGCGTGCCATGCACGATCAGTTGGCAGTGACAGTCCTTGACGTTGTCCACCACGGCCTTGATCTTACTGTCGCACAGCATGGTGGTGGTTTGTGACAGACACTGCCCGGAATCACGCGAGTACGCACGCAAAAAGTGGGGGGCGATAGGTTGGTAAGGAAGTCGGGCGGGAGAAACAACTGTAGGTGAATCGAACCCAACAAGAATCGGACGATGGGAGGACTCTCAAAGGGCTTCAAGAAGGCTTTTTCTACCTGCGCGTGGGGCTTCGTTGGCCTGGCCAATGAATGTGCATATAGGCGACATAGCCTGCATGTGCACGTTGGCTCATGGGGGCGCCTCACCAAGCAAGGGAGATACAACTCGACGTGTTTTTTCCGATGTCGCAACGGTGTCGGTGAGAGTTACCATCACCCACATTGTTTGTTCTAGAACCATGCACGGGGCTTTATTGGGTAGCTAAGGCTTGTTTAATGGACATTGCGTTTGGGTGCGGCAGCGTCGTGGGCCCCTTGCTGTGAGACAGTCGAACATCCTGGTAGTCCTTCAGCGATAATAATGGGTTCGTGCTTGTTCTTTGGGGCGATATCTCTGGTTCAAGGATTTCATCACAAATACTGTTCTCGATTATTCATATCAGCGCTTCATAACGCGTTCCGGTGATTCCTTTGAAGTGCCTTCGTCTACGGATGGTATGCTGGCGGAGCGTTTCACACTGTAGTAAGAGAAAGTCTGATTTTCACTGTATGAGAAATACCAAGTTTCCAGCTTGCTTTCGTGGTCGCTTTGCGAGACAAGTCCTGCAAGTGAATGCTTTGGGAATGAACGGCTCCATGGGCCGTTCTGGCAGAGAGAATGAACGGAGCTCCAAACACCCAGCAACTTTCCACCTGAACCTCACCGATCCTTTTTGGTCGCAACATCATACACGTTTTCATCGCCCGCGTGATCGGGGAGACTGTCGCCCTATCTATTTTCCGACATGAGTCGAGTCCAGGATAACAGGTTAGTGCTAGAGGTTAGGTTCTCAGTTTCAATTCCGGCTTTTCGACATGGATCGATCGCGTAATTCCACGGAGGAATTAGGCACCACTCTACATGTAGACGTTGATCATAAAACCAACGTCAATATTTTGCTTCAAAGGAAATCCCTCTCTCTGGACTCCACCAAAGAGGACATTCACCCGTTGCCAATCCATTTGGATTGATCGATCGCTCTGTTTGAGCAGGCAGAGGTACAACATCCAGTAGTTGGTATCAGTCATGGGGGGTTCATCAGTGGGCCTGGTGAACCGTATAGCGAGATATTTCTTCTGGCCCTATGAGGCGCTGCGCTTGTGTACCCGTTGGTACAATACCGGAAATTAGTATACGGAAAGTACATTCATTTCTATTCACAATCAGTGTCATAACATACGATGGGCAATATTGCACAAGAGTTGATATTCGAATCAATACTATGTTCACGTCCATCCTTCAAGGGGCATCAGATGGCTGGGTGCTGCTGAACAAAAGAACGTTAAGTTTTTTCCCACACTGTTTGTTGATCCAAATATATTATTGGAAGGCAAATTCATGATGTTTCATGCATAGAAACCATCACGAAACCCATTCGTGAAAAAATGCAACTATTTCACAGTCTTTGCTATTCACTTTCATTTATTCCGGCCCCGTTGCCCATGAACAACAGTAGAGTGAACGATCTATTCGGGCAGGCAGAGGCGCGCATGCATGCAGAGGCCCAGTGGTGGGGCACCAGTCAGGCAGGTATGGTATGTGACTGAAACATTGAGAGAGATGACTTCTGACCGGATGAGGCACCACTTTTGGTGTTTTTCGATTTCTCAGGACAAAACGTATATATTTTTCGCCTCTTTATCCACAGAACGGAAACTATGTTTGCTCGGACAAATATGCCGTGATCGGTCGTACGGGTCGTACGTACGGTCGTTATTCAAATTCTATGTCGGCCTGTTACCAGTATGTCTAGAGTGCTTGCTCCGTTCGCACAGGCAAAAGCTATAAAGAGAAGCAGTAGCGGCACGTCTCTAAAGCAGTTGTCCAGCCAATCCTGACGGTACTGTACTTATCACTCAGCGGGCGGGCTCTTAGTCGGCCAAAGTGTGACTGACAGTTGGAGGGAGATGGAATTTCCGACCGAATGAGCTGTTCAGATGTTGATCTCAACTTCTTCCTATGAACAAATTGATATTTCGGTCCGCAGATAGATAAGGGTCAGCAGGACAACGAATTCACGCCGGCGCCGTTCTACATAATATGGACTCTAGAGTAGCAGTTATTCCGGCGTTATTTACCCACGTACACTATTCTCTCTTTTCGCACAGACAGAAAGTCGTGGACCTAATGGGCGTCAGTAGAGCGGGGCACCAGTCGGTGTATAGTAAGTGATGTTTTCTGAAGTCCTACATAACAGAAGGAGGCAGCTCCATGATGGTTGAACTTTTCGATATTCCTTCACCGAACAAACCAAATTAATATCTGTCCACCATTGCCCATAAATGATGGAAAACCAATTTGTAATGAATTAACTATATATATTCAGCGTTGGTGAACCTCTACTCCTGATCTCGGAGGAATACGCGCAGTGATATCTCACCTGTGGGTACCAGGCTCAACAAGACGGTTCGATGGTCATGTTCTTCAGAGGAATCTGACAAGTGATCCGGGGATGCTCTATAGGTAGATGAGAGCAGACACGGTTAGGTTGGCGACCAGATGATTACATACTGGACGTTTTCTTGGATAACGTTCTGCTCCATTTTACTCTCTCTCTCTGTTAGATATACTCGCAGCAGTATCTGGTCGTGAGGATCCCAGGGGGATACGTGTTGGGAATTTCGTGTGTTGCAGGGTACCATCGGTGCGGTCACGGGGACCCTTTTGGCGTGGTTGGTGCGATGAAGCTTGCGTGCGTGCTGCGCTCACTTCTTCCTCTCTCTCTCCACCACCACCACCGTCTCTCTCCAATCAAGTTTCCTTCTCCCACTTTTTGTTGTAGCTCTTCCCCGCTGAGGGCGGAGAGGTCGATGTCCTCCATGGTGTTTGGTGTTGTGGGAGTCTACCGATTGCGCGTGAATGCACAACCCCCGGATGGCTACGCCCGCGCGCAGATACCGTGATATCGCACTAGTGTGAAAGGTAAACTACGCGGGGTGCAGCAAGCACGTTCTGGACGTTACTTGGGGCACTGGGTAGTCGGCCGTGTTAGGCCGAGAGAGAGAGATTGAGAGAGAGTTGGAGAGAGAGTGGGAGAAGGAAACTTGATTGGAGAGAGACGGTGGTGGTGGTGGAGAGAGAGAGGAAGAAGTGAGCGCAGCACGCACGCAAGCTTCATCGCACCAACCACGCCAAAAGGGTCCCCGTGACCGCACCGATGGTACCCTGCAACACACGAAATTCCCAACACGTATCCCCCTGGGATCCTCACGACCAGATACTGCTGCGAGTATATCTAACACTCTCTCTCTCTCTCGCTCGTTCTCTCTCTCTCTCACTGTTGGGCTTCGTGTCGCCGTGTCGTCTTTCGTTGTTGCCAATAGCGTAGAAGAGCGTTAGCAAAGAGTGTTAGGAGATTAGTTGGACAAGTTTGCTTGCGTTTCTGGCACAGGCGGCCAGAAGTTTCAAACGAACCTGGTACACACCTGAGATGTTTGCTGTGGAATGTCCGGGGTCGAGTCGCAACTTGACCCGCAGATAAAAGAGGAGCAGAAGCAGCACGTATCTGCAGTTATGTAGCCAGTCCAGAAGTAGTCCTGTCGGAAAGGTCGGAAGTGTGCAGACACTCAGCCTGGCGAGGAAATTCAGTGACCGGGAATGTTTGATATCCGCCGCTCGTGCCCCCCCCCTCCCCCCCCGTACTTCACATTTTTCATTTTCTGCCCAACCCTCCGAAATTTCCGGAGTACGACAGAGAGAGAAAAAGGAAAGTGCACGATACTTCAGAGGGACAATAAGCTACGTTGTCTCAAACCACGCCCGATACTCTCCGAATGAGTTCAGAGATGAAGGCGCTTTCCTGCGGTGTAGCCCTGCGGTCGCCTGTGACGGCCGAGCCGGTGGGGGAAACGGAGGCATAGGATCGATTTTCATGATATGTTACCCGCCGAGCGCATCATCATCAGCCACGGCACGAAAGAAACGCCCAGAGACGACAGAGGATCATTAGCTCACCCGCGGATGACGTCACTGACGGGAGCTTCTTCTGGGTGGTTTGATGGTGAAGGGACGTCTTGTTGTGAGGCCGCTGTCTGTGTGCTCTGATACCTCGTGAGGCTCTCTTGTGTCCGTCAATTGCAGGATGCGTGCTTTCACGGATCCTTCACCGCACCCACCCGTTCACGAAAATGTCCGTAGACAGACCCATCTATGGGGGCCTATGATCATCCGCGCGCGAGCCTGCATGTGGATTTATGTTCACTGAAGAGCTTTGATGATCAACCTATGTTGAGTCCAATGCTGCAGTATCAAAGGGTTTGAAGCTGCCCCCCATCGTGTCAAGACGTTTCATCCGTCTCGTTTCGCGTCTAAGATCAATGTTGCTCCAGAAACTGCCGCAGGCTAGCGATCAGTAGCGGGTGCTGCTGGCCTCGGGCAGCATTGCGAGGCACCACCACTGAAACACGATATGGCTAATCGCGAGCCTAGCAGGCTCCAACTAGAAACTGTTCCATAGCACCGTGCCAACCCACAGCGTTTCCTGCCGGCGATCATCTCCTCATTCTCTTTCGCTTTCAATCCCACCTTTCGCCAACTATCCATGGGGCGAAAAACGCTCTTCGACAGAATGAGTCGGATCTACGGTACAGTCTACCGACCACCGGGCAGTTGCAGTGGTTCACATTTTTGTCCAACATGTTCAGAGGTCGTGTTGACGCATCGAAAACGCACTTCTCCCTAGTAAGGGATGTCCTCGCGGTCCACCTTGGCCCTATCTATCTAGCGAGCACTATTCGAAGGGAATCTTTCCTTGTGAGCCAGCCCTTTTTTAGTGAATCAAGTTTCAAACCACTTACAACTAAAGTATTGAAGCCACAAGGGGCCTGGCAGAGAGAGCTGATATTTCATACTGCTGCCATGAGCGGTTGGGCATGCCTCAGGTCCTTCCAGATTTCTGCCGGCGGCCATCACGTTTTTCGCTCCGACCCCTCGAAATGCGCCGGCTAATTGAATTAATTCCAGTGAATTCCAGGAGCGGGAGGGCAGAGGCAACCAGCCGATACAGTCCACTTGCACCATCTCTCTCTTGTCTCTGTGCATGGGTCTCTTAAGCATGATGCCGCGATCTAGAAAGTTGCAATGGGACGAACAAGCATCCCACTCACGATCGGGCACAACGCGTGTCTATAACTTTCTGCGCGGCACTGCTGTTCACAAATGAACGGCATTGCCCATTCAAAAATTGTTGGATGGTATTTTGATTGCTGCCGTCAAGTAGTTGGCATGGCACCAAAGGCTATCCTTATTTCCAACCACAACGCTAAACCGTGGCTCCGGCGCATCACGGAAACGACGACGCCAATTCTCGTCGAGTAAGAGAACGGTTTCCGCAAAACAGCTGCTGGAATGCATATGTTGACAAAAAACTCCTCCCTACGCACGTCTTCTGTCAAAACTGTGCCCGTTTTCAATCCTACCCCACTGGACGCCTGGGTCCGAGCTAAACCTGGCTATTGACTCTAGGGAGAATGAAACGGCTAGAAAGCACCACACCGGGATTAAGACACATGCACGTTTCTCCCGTGGTATAACAGAGCAATACGCTACTGCCACGGGTTTGCTCAATACTATACGAATGCAACTTACAACAGACCTTCTTGTAGATGTGTCATACAACTGCGCGCTGCGAGGCGGACCAGCTTTCCTTCGACGGCGGCCATAGGCGAAGAAAAGCGCCTTCCGGTCTATTGGGCGTGGAGGGGAACTGATCCAAGTCCAAGCGAGAAACGGTCAAACACACTGCATCTAACAAGCATACATTATTCCACCAAAACATATGCATACATGAAAACAAAAAAAACCTGACACCCACGCGCCGCTGCGAATCATCATGGCTGACAACGAGGACCCTGCAGTGATGATATCAATGAAGGACAGTTTACGGAAAAGTCGCTACCACACACAAATGCGCTACATGCCAAACCCGCACTTCCCCACGACAAACGTCCAAACGACCATCAAAACACTTCCGCTCGAACAAAAAAGACCCCCCACCACCGCAAAACATTTTTCTTCTGAACGAGCGCTGTTGACACACCATCGTTCCCCAGGCAAACACTCACCCACCAAGTGTTAAAAAAAAAAAAACTCTATTACGGTTGGCAAAATCGAATCGATGCTCAAGGCTGATTCGTCCCAACCGACGCGCATCGATCGCTCTGTCTTCCCCCACGTCCATCGCCACCCAGAGAAAAAGCTGTTTGAACGGCGGTGGAGTAGCACACGCAGTGTAGGGGTAAAAAACACCCACAGCAGCGTCTAAAACCGGCAGGACACCAACCACTTGCTCGCCGCCGCCTGTTCTACACTTTCCCTCCTGCAGCGTCTTTCCTCCCCACCCTCCTCGTCTCTCTCTCTCTCTCTCTCTCTCTCTCTCTCTCTCTCTCTCTCTCTGCCTCTCTCTCCCGATCCCCTCCCCCGTTGTATTTCCCTTAGTACAAGAAGAGGGTGAGGCTCAGGGCCATGATGGCCATGCCGGCGATGATCGAGTTCGTGGTGACCTTGTCGGTGGGGTCGTACCGCACTGCCGTCGGGATCAGCTCGTGGATCGTGATGTTCACCATCATGCCGGCAACCACGCCGAACAGCAGCCCGTACACCAGCTCGCTCATGATGTCCTTCAGGATAAGCCAGCCCAGGCCGGCCCCGATGGGCTCGCTCACCCCGGACAGCAGCGCCCACCCGAAGGCCTTCCAGCGGTTGCCGGTCGCGTAGTAGACCGGGATCGCCACGCACAGGCCCTCCGGGATGTTGTGGATGCCGATGGCCACCGCGAGCGCGAGTCCCACCGAAGGGTCCGACAGCGCCGCCACGAATGTCGCGAGCCCTTCCGGGAAGTTGTGGATGCCGATCGCAACCGCGGTGAGCAGGCCCATGCGCACCAGCTTCTCGTTGTCGCCGTCCGCTACGGCCGGCGTTCCGCGCTCGCTCTGCACAGTCCCCGACGGGGCCGCGGCCGCGGCCGCCGCCGCCGCCGAGGGAGCCTCTTCCATCTGATCGACCCCGGAACCTTCCTCCATGAAGCCCACCACGCCGGTCTTGTTGTTGCTGTTGCCGCCTCCCGAGGGCGTCAGCTCCGACACCGGGGAGGGCTGCTGCGCCTGGACCTTGCCCGCCATGCTGAGCTGGAGCGTGTTGAGGTCGGGGGAGGGGCGCACGGCCGAGCCCCGGGACGCGAGCTCGACGACGACGTTGTGGTCCGCCGGGAACGGCTCCCTGCCGTCGTTCGGGTTGTTGCCGCTGTTAGCGCCGCCCAGCTGCGGGGCCGATTTCTTCCTCTTTTTCTTGTCAGCGGTGGCCGCGGGGGCGGTGCGAGGGCTGCTCTCCGAGGAGCCGGAGGAGCCGTCCAGGTCGTAGAGGGAGATGTCCACGTGGTGGTCACGCACGGGGCCCCCCTCAAGCAGGTGCACCACCAGGTCAATGCCCTTGTACAGGAGGACGCCCCCGAACAGGCTCAGCGTAGCGTAGAGGTACGAGTCAGCCTGGGGCAGGGAGGCGTTCGGTCATCAGGGGGGAGGGGTTGAGCGGAGGAAGGACGGACCTCGGGGGTGATAATGCCAAACGTTAAAGCAGACAGGGCGGCTGCTGTGGTATGTATAGGCTCAATAAGGGTGCTGAACAACACACGGAACAGAGAAAAAAGGGACAGGGATTAACGTCGTGACTGGGGGACGGCAGTGAGCGATCGGTTCAAAAGACTTCCAATTTCGATCCCCGCAACACCACCAGGGCCGCCAGGGCATAAAGTGTCATTTTTTCCGAACCTTCGGGCACGTCTCCAGTCTCCAGACCAAACATTTCCGCGGTGCAAAATATCGCAAACGATTGCCCATCAGAGTGCGACATGGCGAGGTGGCAATGTGCCCACCAATCTTTACACTGTTCGTGGACGGGCGATACACGTATAAACAGTATCTCCCCTTCGGCTGCCCGCACCACACGAATCGACATCTGTAACCCCTAGTTTGTATGTTGCGTGAAAGCAAGACTGTCACTACATCTCCGCAGCACGTGCCGAAGCGTTCTAAATAGTAGACCACACAAAGCGGGTTTGGCTCAAGTCCTGCGCCCGAAAGCATGTACGGGGCCTAGCGTCTAGTCGGATGTTGGGGCGTGTGTTTCGGCCGTGCCAGCTGGCTAGGTTGGACTGACGATGACAGAAGCAGAGAGGAAATACGGAAACAAACAAACAAATGCCATACGAACCATGCGGAAACGGTCGAAGTCATGAAAAACACACATGTGTTGGACCAGAAATGCTCCGGTGGACCACAAAAGTGGCTACACTCACCGGTCCATGTCAGCAAAAAAAAAAACTGGCGCTAAAAAAACGTAGCGGTCGTTCCAGCTTACATGTAGCAAGTTGACACACGTTTCGACTTGACGACAAAGCATAAAAAAAAAGAAAGGCGAGTGTACCTACCTCAGAAAAGCCGTGATTG
Organism: Ectocarpus siliculosus; assembly: GCA_000310025.1. Lineage (NCBI taxonomy): Eukaryota > Phaeophyceae > Ectocarpales > Ectocarpaceae > Ectocarpus > Ectocarpus siliculosus. The sequence goes on along the minus strand of FN649759.1, from coordinate 408,060 downwards.
GCGAAGGAGTCTTGCGACTTGACGAAGATCTCCACCAGCGATACGTAGAGCATTACACCGGCTGCCAAGCCGAGCGATCCCGCCAGAAACCGCTTGCTGGCTAGCTTGACCTGCGTGTCGTCGTGCGAGGAGGTAACCGTTGAGGGGGGCACTAGCAATTGCATACAAGTACAACATGTTCGCGGCACGCGAAAGCGGAACGACGTAAACAAGCAGCACCCGGGGGTAAGAAAAGACCGGCATGGGCAAAAGGGCAACCGTGCGAAGCAAAACTTGGGCCACGCACGGGAGCGTAGCAGCAAAAAAACAAAAAACGAACTTGTATCCTTTGGCTGTGTTATATCTCAACAGGTTCTTTGGATGTGGATATCCGACAAATCATGGGACGAAGGTCCCTGTTTCGTACCACAAAAGGTGTGCAGATCCGACCTGCCACTGCTGTGCGTTCATGACCGGGAATGGCCATAGCATTCGTGGCGAGCGAGTCGGGCGGTCATCCTTCGGGGCGGGGGGTGAAGGGACTGCTCCTGAGGCGTTCGGGACATACCCTTCTCCGAGTTGACACCAAAACATAAAACCCTTTCCCCCATTCGCTGAAGAGACTTGAACCCAGCCCCTTCGACAGCTGTGGTCATGTCTCGAACGGGTAGGCTATTTTCATGTGAATTTCCTATTAAAACACGCGTATATGGCATCTGCTGTGCAATCCAGTTAACGGAAAATTACAATGTCCCCCAAAAAAGAATTTACATGCGTTCAACAGGTGGGTGCTGCACCAAAAGATTCAAGATTCCGAGGACGAAAAGTCCGGCAAGAGACGCCAGCAGCGGCGCAGACCGGAAGAATTCCTACAGTGTGCAAGACGTTGTGCCCTTCTCTGCCACTGAAAATAGGGTGTGCAGCCTTCGCTTCTCAGCGTCATGTAGCTGCACCAACGAAACGTGTTTTCCCGTTCACCGTAAAAGACTTCTACCCGTGGTCCCCTTTTAACTATTGCATAGGTTACGAACAACTACCAACAATTTTTCGGAAAAACGGGGAGGGCCTGGGGCAAAATGTGGGGATTTTACAACACACGGCACAACGGAGGGATTCTCCCCGATATTTTGTCGTTGACCCAGTAGAGAACTACAGGGGAAGTATTGTAAAATGCAAGTTACCTACACGGATGTTTTTGTACTTGGCACCAGCTGGCAGCTCAGACTAAAAAAGACTCGAAATAAGTCTAGTACCCAGCCGGTTTTCCTCCACTCACCGAAAAGACTTCACCACATCCCGTTCGACCGTGGGTATATCTCGAATGGGTACTGTAGTACTTCTGGGCGTGTACTTATTTTTCCTTAAAATGTGGGCATGACGTGAAAAACGGTCGCCCCCCCCGTGTCAACGGCGACAAGGGCGATGTACATTACCCTTCTTTTCACAGCAGTATACTGACAAGAAGTACAAAGTACACGCCGTGAATGTATCTATTGCATGCGCTACAGAGTGTTTGTTTGATAAAACTAAATCGCGTTCACTGCTGGTTGCCTCCAGATAGTTCGTTCGTTCGTTCATCTTTCCGACGGGTGAGACGGTGGTGCCTCGCGTGTTGGGGACCGGAATAAAACAAAGGGGGTACAGAAGTCGCGGGAGAAGCTTACATGTTTCTCCCTCGTTACAGCAGTCAGCAACGGCGGTTGTTGGGTACATGCGCGCAAAAACTGCTGTACCCGCCCGATATTTGTTCGTGCGATACTTCGACTGGTCTTGAAACACAAACAGCAGTCCCACGCAGTAATTTCACGGACTGACGCGTGATGAAAAGCGCAAACTACGCCCCAATGGCAATACCCACCCAACTGTTCATCCTCCACCACACGATACCTACAAAAGAGCGATTCGATCTTGTTCTTCTAGGCTCAGGTTTGAACCATTCAGTCTTTCAAGAAAGCTGCGGGTATTTTCGGATCTTCGCCATGTATCCGTGGGCGCACACCGAGTGCGCTGCGAGGTTTTAGGGTTGGTTGCCAACTGGCAACAGAGTCGACGGCTATGTACGCACAAAAGCTGTTGGTGCTGCTGCTGTCTACATGTCCACGGGCACTGTCTCTCTCCCTCTAGATTCAGCATCTCTCGCTGGGGGGAATATCCATCAACATGTACCCTACCCTTATTCACCCAAGAACAACGCAGCAGCTTTTTTTTTGTTTTTTGTCTTCACTTCAAATCAGCGCTCATAGCACTACCAAAGTAGTAGTGCCGTTTGCTCCAACCCGTGGTCCATTGCACGGCCACCGACGACACGGAATCTCAAGACGCAGCAGACAGCGATAACACTGCAGCATGGCTGCAGAGATCGTATGCCGTTTTTTCGCATGTGTGAATGTCGGGGTGAAATGTTCCGGTCCGAGCAAGCTACCACAACCTGTTTTTCCCGTGAGACACACCGAGACAACCTACATTGTACTTCAAATGTGTCTTGTACCGGCTTATCGCACTCCTGGCGGGTCACGGAGGGACATATACCGCGTGTGCTACACAAGACGCGCTGAAACCAACGCGCCGAACCAAGCCGGGCTGCTGTGCGTGGTGCGTGGCATTCATGGACCGAGAGAAATAGCGCAGTATTTTCCCACCAAGAGGACGGAAACCTGCACACGGTACGAGCTGCGCCCTCCTCCATGTGTGTGTGGACGGAGTGTAGGGAGCACGTATATACCCAGCGGTGTATTTTCGTGGGCTTACATAGATAGGTTGAGACGAGAGAACAATCCAACAAACAGGAATCTACGGGAATCTACTGAGCAGTGGTTGGAAAAGGGAGATCCCCAGGTAGTGGCAGCTCCGAGAGAACACATATAGTCAACACGACACTCACCAGCTTCTGGTTGAAGACGACCGCCGCTCCGATGGCCGTCGACAGCCCGGCGCAGATGACCAGCACGAAGGCAATGGGGGCATTGTCGGTGTTCTGCTCTGCGGTGCCCATGATGTTCGTATGCGCTCGAAGAGGAAAGCAACAACACAACGAACCCTACGCTCTATATCGCACGCGTTCCTACTTCCAGTTCTGGACCTCTTCTTCTGGTGCCTGAGCTCTGTGGTTGTGTGAACGTAGCCAGAGGGAGTGCTAGGGCGGGGGAGATCAGACAGAGCCGCCAGTCATCAGTGGGGTGGCAGGCAGGTGGTGGCAAGTTGAACAGCACTTTGAGGAGAAATCTGGGCGCGACGCGAAATCATTCGAAGCAACTTGCTGGTACCCATGTCGATGTATCTTTGTGCAGTCTGTGAGCCCCCAATCATTCACTCTGTACCGGACTGTTGTAGGACACCGGCTCATGCCCCGCGCCTCCGCAGAGAACTGTGCAGCAGTGCATTGAATGTATGGCTGGAAGGAGGAAAAGAAGGGTAAGGTAGGAGAATCAGTACATGTACACACAACAATCCGTGGATATTCGTCGAAAATGCGGGAAAATTCTGCCGGAACAACTCGTTGCCCCGAGATCCCGAAAGTCCACATGCTGCAAGTACATCGTCATGGGCGTTAGCACGAGCACCTCTCCGGAACAAAGCATGACGCCAATACACCGAATTTGCCGTGGTATGGGTTGTGACGCATCTCCTCTGTTTTCCGGAGGAACTTCGTACAATACATTGTCTACGCGCCAACCAACGGTGTACCCACAACCATCATCTCTTATTTCACGCACGCACACCTACGTTGTAGTTTCCACGTTTCCACCCACCACAATTGATTGGCAGACGGTAAATGTAGCGCCTACATATATACTTCGGCCTCCGAACCCACGCCCCAACCAAGTCCATATCGGCATAAGAAAAAGCTCGAGGCTCTTCCTTCGCGCGCCTCATATATGTACATGCTACAGTAGTGTATGGTGTGAGTCTATACCCTCGTCCCTTGAAGCAACATCTCTACTTTACTGAGAGCAGAATGACACAGCAGTGTAACTCAGAGGCGGGACCATCATGGTTCGTTAGGCGAACAACCTTTATCTCTTGTCCTCTTGCCCGTTGAACGCACATCACAGCAGTGGGCTCGGGCTGTTGCGAAAACGTCTTTATTTGTTTGTTTTTCCGCCTGCATGCCCGCGCCTGCGGGGTATTCTCTGCCTGAATGCACGGGAAGGTAGAGCCCATGGAATTATAACCAATTCATTAATAACTTGCATCTATTTTTGCTGTAACGAAGTAGCCTAATTCGCATTCACACAAAGTCACCCAATGAAGGTGGCAGATGTCTTACTCCATGCGTTGAACGTTGTCTGGTACCCACACAAGGAATTTTACAACTGTGGTACGTCACAGTCTTCTTGAGTTCGAGATAACCATGGTTGGACATACTCCAGACAGGGCAAGCAACTCACTCGAAGGAGGGTGATCCTGGCTGAGATCGGTACATAGCGTTTAAAAAAAGTAGGGGTGCACCCGCCTCCGAAATGCCGTGCAATAGAAATACGGGTGGTACCTGCTATGACGGTTCAATCATCTCTTTTCAAGCGAAGAGGGTAAAATTCTTCGGTCTAGCCGGTCTACTTGAAGCCACCTTTTCAACCACGTGCTTTTCCACGAAGACATGACTCCCGAGTCCACCACATGCCTCGCCATCTACATTAGTACACTGCGCACAGACCACTCTCCAAAGAATCACTGGATTCTCCGTATTCTCGAGCGATAGTAAGAGCCCCAGGCGAGGCCGGCGCTTCTAAATGTGATCGTTACATCCATCTATCACAGCAGACAGTCTTCTCCCAAGCTTCCCCCTAGAGGAGAATCTCTTGTTCGAGCAGAGCCTTGATCTCTACCGACACCGGGGTGAGCTGTGCTAGGTGCTGCCCTGTCGCTTCCTGCGAACAGCCACAGAAACATGTCAGCGTTGGTGGAAGCAGCAAGTGGGGGGCATGGGGAGAAGTGAACGTGTTAGGTAGGGCACGCCACGTCAACAACTCCACAGCAGCGGCGGCAGCGGTAGGTATTCTCGACGAAATTACCTCTGAATTGCGGTGACACCCGGAAACCTTACGAGCGCCCTTTTGCGAGAAAACGAGTGGGAAGCAAACCACATAATCAATCACACGCACAGAAAGTAGAGAAGCCAGTGATGCACGAATATGAGGAGAGGGAAGAACCGATGGGAAAATCCTCACGGTCTAATGTTTCTACAGTATTATTTTGCTTTGGTTCTCACCCGACATCAAAGCACACATCACAGAGATGAACAAATACTTGAAGTAGCACCTAAGTTATGTACAAGTATATCACACAACCTATCGGATTGATCGCTTTTCTACCAAGCAGATGTGCATACCGTACGTTGCATGTACCACCACCCCCGCTGGACCGGTTTTGAAACCTCGGTTGTAATCTGCCGCAGAAACGGTTCCGAAACCGGCCTGAGGCGTTGGAACCGTCTTGTCGGGAGCTTCCCGAAACGCAAAACTTGGATGCGATAAAATCTTCGTCGTGGAGTAATCGGGCTATGGAAATCGTTTCAAGGGGTGTGGTATCTTCCATAACCTACGGCATTGCCCTTGCTCGGTTGGTGCAATCGACCTCACTAACCTCGACCCCTCTCAAGCCTACTGCTCCGACCGGACGTAGCGTTCAACGCGTGCTGAACGGCGTAGGCGAAGATACACGACGGGCGAGCAGGAGCTGAGCACGATGCACCAACGACAAAAGAAACGAACGAAAAACAAAAAATGCTGGCGTGCCTGGGCGTGTTGGAGCGGCTTCATCACCATGTCCGTGTATCGCTCCGACAGCTCCGGCTTGGGGGAAGGCACCTCCTCCCCTTTCGAGTTGCGGTAGGCGGTTCGGTACATCATTGCCCTGACGAACGGGCTAGATGCGAAGTCCTGGGGAACCAAGGCAAGGCAACGCCGGGCAAGAAACGAGATGGGGGTGGAGACGATCGTGGGCACGAGACGATCGTGGGCACGAGACGATCGTGGGCACGAACAACGTGCGAAGCGGTGCACGCCACGCAATATGGGTAGTAAGCCATGCTGCTGTTGTTGAACACTGTGTCGCTACCTCTTGGGGGTTTCGAAACGAGATTCGCTGCTGCGGCTGGTCGGCGCATCTCCGGCTACCGTTGAACTGCCAACACTGTGGAAAATATCCCTTCTATGCATACCTCTGTCCAACTATGCCCCATCCCCCGGGTGTTGTCCCACGACATCGTTCTGAAATATCCGGCAACAGCGCCAACAAGCAAGAGCCTGGCAACATCGAAGCGAGCGAGGCTTCTAAATCCCGACTGTTAAGTCCTTTGTTGGATACTCCGACTAACATGCCGTCTACGCGCTTTTCGAAGAGCGACCGCATGCATCCGCGTGCAAATCCGTCAATAACAAAAAAAGCAGAACAAGGACGCAATGCTTCGAAACACGCGATGAGCACATGGCTCCCACCCACCTCCTCGCAGCTCTCCTTGGCTATGTGCATCGCCGATGCTGCCCCCGGTAGCCCTGCGAGGTGGAAGCAGAGGCACGCGTGCTCGCACAGCTTGGCAGTGGCCCTGCCGTTGGTGTTGCTATCACTTCTACCGCCCGCTTCCCCCTGCCTTGCCAGCTTTTCAAGGGCATCCTCAAAGTTCTCTGCTCCGCCGAGCTCCGCCATGCCCTCCAGAAATGAATAGCAGTCCCTGGTCGTTACATGACACGGGCAGCGAAACAGCGGCTCGGACAAGGTCGATCTCAGGCGGGGGGGGGGTAGGCAAAATGGGCAAAAAAAATGGCGACCTTTCTCCCGGTCCCCTCTTACAACGGCGCCAAGGACCCGCTTACATAAGGGTCACCTGGAACACCCCTTCATGTTTTCATTGATAATAGACTCAGCAAAGATGAGACGCACCGGCTAACACTTGTCCGTAAGACGGTGTAAGTCAGTGTGATTCTAGATGGCGGAGTTGTAGTATCTGTAAACGTAGGCCCACTGCGGCAATGGCAGTGGGTGTCCAACTCCTAGCATCCCTTCTGCTTGGCACATTCCTTGCTGGTGAGGTGGTATCCACTGATAGCATGAACGTTTCCTAGCTCCATGAGATGAGGGTTGAGGTCAGGAGTGCTCGTCTTCATGGCCAATTCACCCGCAAAACGGAGAACAGTACACCATCTGCTCGATATGACGACGACATGCCTGAACTCTCGCCGCTCGTTGAGAAGGCCGAAGAAGAACACGTCTAGAGAGTTACCGCCGTCACAGCACTCCAGGAGGGTCCGCTTGAAGGAAGCTGGTGAATTTCGAGTTAGGGATACAGATATAGGGCCAGCGTTAGGAGGTTTTCTGAAAGGAGATCAGGAGGCTCAGAAGGAGTAGACCGACGGGGGGCGGGCGAACGGTTCCGGGGTGGGTGGGGATCCAGGTTTGATATCGGCTTGCTCTACGAGAGATGGCCAATAGGAGAAGGCACAGAGGTGTGCAACCGTTCACGCACGCGTTGTGCAATCGGCCATGCACGCATTACGCAATCGTTCATGCACGCGTTGTAAAATTTGGACTCCAGAGTACAAAAGAACAAGACAGCCAACCGCAGGTAAGCGCTTGAGCCTGACGATCGTGAATAGGTCAGTCGGTTGTAGCGCGATCGATGTTCTTGAAACGAGCACGTACACAGCAAAGCACTGTCAATACGAATGGGACCACCACGTCCGTTTTTATCCCGCGTGACATCGGTGTGATTTGATTGGCCAGCGAGTTGACGCGGACGGCGCAACAAAAACAAAGTACACCCTCACAAAAAAACGCACACACAATCGCACGCAGCAGCGGGCGAAACCAGTAGCGTTCGATGCAAACCCACAATTCAACCCACACAACTCACCGTGCGCCTCCGAATTCAGGTACTCCTCCAGGCCGCAGCTATCGACCCCTCCCCCCTCCCCCGCCTTGCCTTCGTAGTCGAGGAAGTAAGCGGCTGCCGAGTCGAACTTTCCGGGGAAGGAACCCTAGGGTCGAGGGATAATGCAAAATCGGGGGGGGTAGCGGGAACTGAAGGAACCGTGGGGTGTTGTTGAAACCTCGTGTGTCGTGTTAGGTAAGTCGGTATTGTTCGAGGTATGCAGCGCAAGGCCAGCGCGAGCTCAACGGTACCCACAAAGTCTGACCGGGTTTCGTTCGCCACCATGGACATGCATGAACTGTTCAGCGCGCACACACGAAAAAAAAAAGGTAAAAACCCGTGGTCGTGCTCTTCATCACGACACCAACGTCGCCAGAACTTCACCTTTGCTCCTCCCGTCTTATTCTCCTCGTTACCAGGCCTCCTGGCGTCTTCCAAGGCCCTCCTCGTCAAAGACGCGGCCATCGCTCGTGTGACCCGCACGTAGTCGGCACTCCCCTGCACGGTGAGGGTCTTGAGGGCGGCCCAACGGGTGCGCGGCTCCCAGTCTTGGAGTTTCGACTCCAGGCAAGCTACTGGGCCCTGCGGCGGGTGGGGGGGGGGGGGGGGATAGGTCTGTAGGGTAGTCTCGTGCAGATGGTCTCGCGCCGGCCAAGACATCGGTGTGGCGCGTTGCAGTGGTGTCGGTAGCGTTGTCATTATTTATTGGAGCGGTGGCACCGATGGTGGCGGTAGCATGGCCGAGCAGAGCTGTTTCGTGAATGTGGAAAATTTCAAGCGGTGGCCAGGCCGCGATGATTACACCCTGCTGAGGATCGTTGATTGTTTCAACAGAGTCTCGTGAAACCGATACACTCGGCAAAACAAAGCGGCCTTTTTTTAACCCCGTCCGATTGATTATTCGCTGACCTTCCCCAGCTTGCTATCATTGTCAAGTTGCAGCGCCTGCTGCTGCTTATGGTGAAACGGCCCGTGCGTGTGTCCCCGCATCTCACTCACTACCCTCCCGGGACACGTGCATAATACAAACTACCCGTGGACATGTGGGCATCGATCCCAGGCCGTCTGCCCTACTTCGTTAGACGGCATGTGGGTTGGGCCCAACGAATGGACTCGCACACACGCGGGCGTCTCCCCGTCCGGCGAAACCAAATCCCCCCACCTTGCCCAACTGGACCATCAAGCTGCAAAGCCTGCTGCTGCTGCTCGCCCGGTCCTTCTCGTCCTCCTTCCAGAACATGCCGAGGATGGAAAACACTCCCGTCGCGTCGCACACGGAGACGTACACCTCGCACTCCCGCTTCGCGATACCGGCACCACCGTGAGGGGACGACAGCGGCGGGACCCAACTATCACGGCTGACCGGGAACGCTCCGGCCAGTTTCCTGCGGGAGGGGGGGCGCGGAGTGCCCAGCGGGGTGAGTCGAAGTGTTGTATATTGTGTTGGGACAAAGTTGTGTCTTGTTTAGCTTACGTTGTAGTATGACCTGCCCGCACGGTTCCCTGTTCCGCTATTTTGTTATTTTGGGATGGGGAAGAAGCACCACGCCAAGCTCGCCACGAAAGCCACGCCCACGAAGCCTTTACATCACTTCTCTCCTCGCGGCTATGCTGTGCAAACGTGTTCCACCTGTTCCCGCATATCCCGGCCGTTTCCGGAAGCAAGCACGATCAACCGCCGTCTGTTCCAACACAACATCTTCTCGCTCACTTTCTAGCCTTGCAGAAAGCTTTGTGGTCCTGCCAGTGACCCTTCTGGTGCTCCGGAGAGCAGTACAGAACCATGCGGCAGCCGGTGCACCACTTCAGGCTCGCCCTCGGCTTCGTCTCGTCGAGGCACTTGACGCACACGGCCAGCGCTCTCATCTCGTCCTCGAACTTGGCTTGGTCCATTGTGTCGATGGCCGGTGAAATAAGCTCAACCACGGCAGTGTGGTTTCTAGCGTCGACACCAGCCTTAGCACCAGTCTTAGCACCTGGGTGGTTGGAAGTAATTTTTTTATGGGGAGGCTGCACGAGTTTAGGGCGTAATGGAACTTCATGTTTTCGACAGAGGCGATCACCTTTCTTGACACATGTGGACGAGATGGCTGTAATGTGCAGGATGCAGGTGGTGGCACAAAAAAATGCTTCCGTGCCTGTCCCTTATGCGAAACGCAAACATGATATGGCTGGGTCAGGATAAGTACATGGCATGGCTCTGGGCCTACGGAAAGAGCATGACGGTACATAGCACGTTGAACTTGCTGACAGCTTGTGGTGTGTCATGTCGTTTACACGATCGGAAAGATGTGCCGCTCAGAGAGGAAAGCTTGCTAGAAATGGAGATAGCACAGCTCTCCACAACAGTCGGCGGATACCCATCAGACTCCCCATGCCTCCTTGGAGAGTGTCGGCGGGAACGCAGAGCTTACATGTAGACTGCTACCGCCGCAGCATGCCACTTTGCTCTCCTGCCGACCGCACACGACATGACGATGCCACCGCCGTGTGACGTTCGCTTTGTGCGGTAAGAACAGAGTAGACCCCACAGTCGCACGAGATCCTCATGTACAAACCCTCAACTACATGAGCAATCACGCCCATGCCTCCGGGATGCTCACCTGAAACCAAACCAGCCTGGTTGGTAGTGATGTCACGGCGAGAGCGGACGAGAGAGCCGTACAAAATCATGGAACGAGATGCGGTCTAACTTCAATGTGGTTCTGCCTGAGACAAATGTACCTCTTCGGCGTCGAGCACCGGCTTGACTACCGTATGTAGAATCTCGCCACTCTCGCGACACGCAGCGAGGTATGAGCGACGACGCACCCAGCCATAAGACTCGCATCCCTGGCTCGAGTTGAGGCGGAACCTTACCCGTCTGTAGGAGTATGCATCTGCAAGGCCGCCCTTCAAGTGGCCATCGCCTCAACCAGCACCACAAGAGACCCGCCCCGTCGTATCACTGGGAAGGATTCGGCAGGAAGAACACCAAGCCACCGTGGTTCGACTGCCGGTTGTTCGACAAGGATAGGCGAGATGTAGGATGGGTAGTGAAGGACTTCGGAGCACCTTCTTTGGCGGACAAGGTAAACCGGGACTGGGTTATTGTTCACGCAGGAATTCCAGTCCAGGCGGTACAGGGCAAGTGCAGCATGACGACGACGTGTAAGACGTGCGGATCGTTGCTGAGAAAATGAGAATACCGATCAGGAATATAGGAGACAAGTGTAGACAAAAATACTGAGAGGGTGATGTCGTTCAAATTTGAACACGAAAATTTCGCGAGGGGCTTCAGTTTCAATGACTCCGGGGCTCATCCATCTTCATCCGTCTGTACACACGAATCTACAAACAACCGCAACCCCGTTGGTCTGTAGGTTATTATCGTCTTCTTATAAAACCCCCCGACTCCTTCGCTTCTCCAGGTAAAATAAAGAGAGAGGACGGGTTCTTCGAACTTTGCGGCTGATGGCAAGCAGATCATACACTTGAGTGCAGTAGCACGCATCAACAGAAGTCCACAGAAATTTCATCGCCCCCAACCGCCCTCTCCAGTGTGCCGCTCGATCCTCGGGAGCGAGACAACTCGGGAATTTCAGGCGCCCACTGTCATGTGCTCACCAAAGGTACTACTACGCTCCTGTCCTTCTGTTGGTTCTGCGTCTTTCGTTTGCCTTGATGCGCCATGCCTGTGTGTGGAATACCCACAGCCTAGAAGAGAAGGAGCCGCGCCTTTCGTCCATGACCCAGACCCGCGAATCTACCGGCCCACGGTACCCTCCAAAGTTTCGACCGGCTGTCGCTTCGGGGTCGAAGTTCCGGCTACCCCATCCAGTCAAATTCTGGTCCGCAGAGATGCGGAGTTCGACGGTGAAGGAAGTGGGAGCGGGGGAGGCGCCGGCAAGACAAACAACAGACTGTCAATGATGCGCGAGGAGGCGCACAGGCATTCCCACCTGCAGATGCTCGCCAACGTGGAAATTTCCCGGCGATCAGGTGCAATGGCGTGTCTGTTTTTTAGTTTAAAATGGCAGAAATAACAACCACCTTTGCCGGAAATGAGTTTATCGTTTTTTTCAACAGCGTGGATATGACGCTTTCTCTCCGTGCCCCTCCCATGTGGGCTTGGTGCTGTTGTGCGGCGCAATCTTTCGCATGCCAACACACGACGCCTTCGAAACTAGAGTCATCGAGCCTTACCGAGGGGTGTCGTCTGACTGTGTCACGAGTGTAGTTCAAGATATTTAACGATTTCATAAGTCAAAAGGGGAGTTGCGTTTGGTGGCACGACCATACGTGAGGGCTAAATGAAACATATTCAAGTAAGCAGGATGGACTGGGCAGTACTCTGGATACTGGGGGACAGGAATTACTCAAAGGGATGGTAAGGGTCCCCTGCACCCTTCGCCCTCCTCCGTGTACAACAGAACAAGGCCGACTACATGCACCACAGAAATACCGCGGATACTCCGAGAGGACCCCAAACATAGTCTCCACCACTTCGAATGTTATCACAAATATCGCTGGTTGATTGTCCTCTTTCTCTTCTTGCCGTCGGTGAGGAAAGAGCTTGGCGAGACTCTTTGCGGGCGAGGGAAGACGATTCGGAGGCCACTCCTCTACCCTCAGGTTAGTAGGTGTACGACGGGTGTGCGTGACAGAAGAAAAGCATGGCGGTTATCTAAATTTTTGTATTCCATCTCGTGCAGTGAGTGTATTTGAGACAATTCTCGGACATTCATCGTTTATTTGGCCCTGAGGCGGACGCCCCCCCTCTCTTCCCCCCTCTCCTCTCTTCTTCCAACAATCTGTCTTCATTGCGCAACTTCTTCCCGTTATATTCTCGAACTTCCCCCGTAATATTTGCCCACAAGCCACCCGCAAGCACTGCTCGTCTGGCATCACGATGTATACGGGTGGTCACCCCGATGAATCCCCTTACAATACGATCCTGCCCATATAGCGTGTGTAGTGTCCCGAGTGTACGGCTTCTGAAATCTTGAACAGACGATAGGCGGCGACCATGCAAGCCTCCGAGTCTTCCAAAGCAAGGGTACAAAAAAAGTGCCCCGACCAGCCAGTCACGGCGGCGCTCGGCTGAGCGACATCCTTCCCTCACTCTCTTTCTTCTTCATCCGCGCATCAGACTGTTTCGCATCAGCAGGCTCTGACGCTAGAGAAAAAGACAGGGCCAAGTCCGGCTTACGACGCGCCGCCGCGGCCCCGTTCGGCGGTCGATCACCACCCATGGAATCAGCACATGTATCTTCCGTACTCAAGAACAAGAGCTGACTTCCCGCACCGATCGAAGTCGTAGAAGAGCATCGTAGTAGCGCGCGGGAGTGACTTTCATGAGGTGTGCGTTCTTGTAGTTGGAGGTGGCGGCTATGTCAATTTTTGTAGAGGACTTCGCTTCCCGGTTTGCTTGTTTTTTGGCCCCGCCCAACCCTAGGTTATTCTGCACGCTCGTTGTCCATCACAGAGGAGAACGATTGTTCGCCAGTCAGTTTCCCCTTACAGAGGGGAATGATTGCTCGCCACCAATAGTCATGTTTACCCTTGACTAGACATCCTTTTCGAGATGGGTCGACAATCAATCGCCAAGCGGAGAAACCACCACTACTTGAGCGCTCTCGAATATGTGATCAAATGTTTTCGGAGTTTTCTTGTCCTCCTGTGATTGGGGATGGATTCTCCCATTCCGACTCTGGATCTTACGTCTTGGCGAAGTTGGTGGATAGTTGATAGGCGCCATCACAGCATCGTCTCTCTTAGGCTGTCACGATCAGGCCAACTATGTAAAGCCTTCAGCCATATGTACAGGGAAGCTGACCGAATAACCATTCCTATACCGCGCATCTATTCGTTCTGTAGACAGAGACGTCCATCCAGAGTATACAGTAGACCCGCTCGAAACGAACACCCGTTCTGAGTGAGGATCAACACCTCCTCACCGCAGCATGCGAGCCGGGTTGCGTTCGTCACCAGTTTTCACTGTTGACAGACAAATTTTCAAAATGGTATGTTTGCGCAAGAAACACGTAATACGATATGAAGTATATGTTTTCTTACAACATAAAATTTCACCCTGCGGGCGCAGATAATGCGTCCATTTGGAGTGCCTGAATAAACTTCACAAACCACGCTGTGCAGCACCATCGTAGAGAACTCGTCGTGGCAGATGCGGCAGGTTCGAAACTTTCTTGCCGCACTCATCCATCCTTTCTCACGGTGACTGTCTACCTTTGTCCAACAACTACATTTACCGCTGACTTGAGTTTGATGCATTTGCACCTGAAGTCAGCGACAGGCAGACGCCTTTGTCTCGCAGCGCAACTCGCCTTAGCGCAGCATGCTCACTCACTTTCCCGCCACCTTGTCTCCGAGGTTTCAATACAAATGGTACACAAGCTCATTCAACACACGCGAGGATATCGCCAACGCAGATGGAAATTTGCTGTTGAACCAGCTATTGCGGACAGTGAACTCGTTTCCCCGGGTTTCAAGAGTCCAAACGCCAAAAACACTAGACCGTCCCAGATACTCAGTGCAACCCCGAAAGCAAATGACGGTCCCAGACAACCAGTGAAACACTGACTGGGTTCTGCCGTCTCGAAGGCAAAGTCCCATATTTTGGAAATGTGAGATTGTTGAAAAAGTACACTACAATCTGCGACTTGTCATCAGCTCAGTTGGATAGTACCCTGCAACCTATAGAGTTCAGTTCCACGCCGGCCATCAGCTCACGCCGGAGGGTTATTTTGGTGAATTTTCAGCAGACAAGCTGAAGTTGTTCGTTTACCTCCTTTGACCTCAAACCCTCATCGTGTTATCCGAGGATCGGGGGTACGACAATTGAAGTCCTACACCAGGCGGTCCCCCTCGACCTCAACGAGGTATGTCCCTCGCAACGGACAACGCGAAAAGTTCATTCTGCCAATAATTTCGCTTAACTCAAAACAAGGACAAAGGCTAGTGTACAACATCTCAGTTAAAAAAAGCTTGGCTTGACTCGTGTCAATCGTCAATCCAAGACCTAATGGATGCTGTTTCGTGAATCAAGTCGCTTGTGATAGAAAGCTCTTGCCGTTTCATTCTTGATTCCGGCGGGTCTTGTATTCTCCGGGGCTCCGTTCCTTCGCCCCGTACCGGAGTCACTTCGCTACGCTCTCGCAAAAGGGCCACAGCAGTGTTATGGGCAAACGTGACGTGGAGGACTATTATCGGTTTGTTGTTCACCTTCTCGTCAACAACAGGTAGGGTTCACTTTGAATGTACAGCTTGGGACAACGAAACTTCCCTTGATTAACAGGACTGGGAAGAGGTCGCGCAGGAGATTGGTCCGCATTCCTTCTACAGCGCGTGCCTTGATTTTCAATGCGAAAATGATTTTCCCTGTCGACGATGAAGTTGTGCTGCGTGTACACCGATATCCCGCAATGGCCAGGTGCATTGTGAGAACAAATCCAACTTTCTGTGATGGCGTAGACAATCGCGCCCATGACTCACATCCATCCGAAGAACACCGTTTTGGCAGATATTTGGTTTGACATCCAGACAAAAACCGCGCAACAACATTGTATCCCTTCGTCCTTGCTGCGGCTGCCACAGCATGTTTGTCGAGAACGTCACCGAGGGTCTTGCTTCCCGTTCGTTGCGGAGGATGTGGTGTGTCGACGTCTTTTCAGAGCGATACCCGATGCTGATGCTCGATAAGGCACAAAGCAGGACCAAAAACACCATGCATGGTTCCCGGCAGATCATATCTGCCCGACATACACACAGGATGATCTCGTAGCCTTCGAAACACGAACGCCGTCTTGACGTTGAACATCGATGAGAAGGAGCGCTTGAGAAAAAAATACTGCCAGCATCCAACTTCCTGCACGAGGACAGGATCAAACCACTGCTCACATTCCGGCACTTATGCCCCCCTGAACGTAGTTGATGATACCAAAATGCCTGTGCATGCTCCAACAATCAAGATCTACAGCTGTACGAGGGGGGGCACCCACGCTAGAAACACCCGACTGCATTGCAGGCCAAACAACTACCACAAACAAGACGAAGTAAGGATCACTTCAAACCAACACACCAGACATAGTTGGAATGGGATCCTCGGGGCACACAAACCCAGCAGCAGTGTTGCCGTAATTTGGGTGCAAGATGTGGAGTTCAGCAAAAAGTATACTTTGTTACATCGAAACGTCACCGTACAGAGTCAGTGTCTGAATTGCTGATGATATCGTTTGCGCATAATACTACATTGAGAAGGGATGTGACAGTACTTCTCGCTTCACTTCAAAGCCATCGTATCAGGAACGACGGAAACGCCACAGTTCACCGCTGAGAGAGGAAAGTGCGCCTGCGATTCCTCCACTGATATGCTTTTCGTCAGACGCGCTGCCTCGCCACAGAGGATGCTGTCGCGTGTCATCTCCTCTGTCACGCGGTTTCCTCTGCATCTGATATGGCACGAGCTGCATCCAGCCAATCTTCTTCGGCAACGTCGTCTTCATCCATATGCTCTATCTTTCCATCCGCCTCACTACTTTCTGCCAACCACCGGATTGGCTCGTCCTGACAGCACGCATGACTCGATGATACCGGAGAAAAAGCCGGTGGTTGTGTAGGCGGGGGAAGGGATCTCATGTCACCCTCAGCACCCCTGTTAGTAGACCACACGGGGGCAGTGCCGACGATCGTTCCAGGAATGTTGTTGGGGGCCGGCAGTATCTCATGCTCGGTGTGTCCGTGGCCATGAAGAACATCGTCGTCTATGACGCTACCCGTGCCCCTTCGCTCATCACAGATATCGATGCCGTCAACGGGTGCCGCCGAGAAAGCCCTCATGTTTCCGCTCTTGACAAGGCCCTCAATGGCTCTGTCGAGAACGACGAAAACAAGTCGGAAAAGTGTGGTCACATTGTTTACACAGTTGCGGTACACGGCATGCATCACGTCACCGTAGGCGTGAAGGAAACAAGCACTTGCCGACGAACCTATCAAGGATTAGCCAGCTCTGTTTCTTTCCCGCTCACCAGTTTGATCAGCATTGGATCCTGCTCTCGACCATACATACCTGCAGCAACGATGATCGCAGAAGGCGTCCACTCCGCACCACTCCTCGAAAGGGGGCACAGGCAGGTAACCAGAAGGACGATGAGAGTTAAACGCCCCCCGAACCCTGTCGTACATCGCTCGTGCGCTCGAATCGCCGGCCGCTACGAGACATATCAGCATCATGTGCGTCATGTGGCACCTTTTGGTGGACACGTCCACAGCGGCAGAAAGGAGACAGGAAATTGGAAACAGAATGACGCTTCATCGTAGCTCACAGCACGTGGTGTTCTACCAACTGTATGGATCCAGAAGAACAGTCACAACTCTTAACAGCAGGTGGCGCCAGGAAACGTATGGATATATAATCGAACGAAGATTTGATCACGGTATCCTAGCGGATGGAGAGGACGACCCACGAATCGACTGAAACTGGCCAACCACCGACTGAAAACTGAACAGACGGTGGTCGGCTGACTCATACCGTGAAAAATGGTCCGTATGAGCAATTTTTAAGGAATCTGTTTCACTACCATGATCGTAATGAGTGAACGAACACACCTTCGAATAAATCACATCTGTGAAACAGTGATAACTTTGCAAAAGGGGAGCGGGCGGTGCCCACGCCATGAAGAAAGCCAGCATTACCACCACCACCTCCACAAGTGTGAACGAGCTCAAGAACGGCTCACCCGATCATGCAGCGACACAAGCCAGGATATCGCTCAAGAACCTCGATGCATCGACCGATCCTCTCCAGGGTAGCACGCAGATCGCCTTTCGCCGCCTTTTCGAAGACGAGGATTCTGTCGGATGGAGGCGTTTTCGTGGCGGCGATGAAGTGGTGTGTGAGGGAGTCTTGTTGGACACGAGAGAAACAATCCCTGTTCAACAGCAAATATCAGCCTCCCCGAAATTTCAATACGTGCGGTCAATATACACCAAGTAAAGGGTACTCGTGAGAAATGGGGTGGCCTCCCAGGTTGGTGTCGGTCTGTTCACTGGGCATCAAATACAGGTACCATAGTTTCATGCCGGTCGCTCCGGTGGTCAAGTTGGTATCCTCGAAACCTTCTAGAGGTCAGGTCAGCGGTTCGAATATCGGCGTAAGCGAGCTATTCTTGCAAAGTGATATTTTCTTTCGCTTCCGCTCTTGGCCTAGTGGATAGCGCTAGTTCGTGTGTACACAGAGGGAAGAGAGTGCTGAACTATTCTCGCATTAAAAATCGAAGGCAACGTACCGGAGGAGGGGAGGGTAGAGAGGGGACCTTCTGTGTGACCACGGGTTGGATTAAAAAGGCACTAGTGCTGTGAGCGCTGATTGAAGTGACGAAAAACAAAATCGATTAATGCCGAAGGAATGCGTGGGGGATTCAAGCTGTAAACGGCACTCGAGGCCGAAGGAATGCGTGGGGGATTCACAGCTGTAAACGGCACTCGAGGGCGCCAATGTTCGCGTCCTCAAACGTTTTTCCTCCTCACCCATTGATGAGAAGGGCGCCGATTCCCCCACGAATGCTTGGTCTGCGCACCAGAGAGGCCACACCCCAGTCCAACATGCAAGCCGATTGCGATAGAGACGCACAGCAGCGGTCCAACGGAAACGTGAGAGCTGGTCGGTGTGGGAAGTACGCACGAAGGATCCGAGCATCGCTCAGGCCTCGATGGCCCGCAGACATTTTCCGATATGCAGTATTTTCCATAATACACTACAGTGCAAAATACGATCACGAGTGCGTTTACCAGCACATTACAGTAGTTGCGTCGTCCGACTCACCGGTCGACCGCTTCTTCAAGCGGTTCAAAATGGATACAACTCCCGTTCTCCAACAACACCCCCATTGCGTTGGACAGATCCCCAGCCATGAAGTCTTGTGGTGAAGGGCGTACCCCATCTGGCCTGCCATGAGACTCAGAGTCGCACATGTCGCCCCCCCTCGCGCTCTGCTCGGTCGCTGTCGTGTAGACCGCTCTCTCAAACGCTCTGCAGGATTGAGCGACGTATTGATACAGCTCGGCTTCGGTGGCAACCACGCTCAACTGGGGACACCGTGTCAGAACAGGAGTGAAGGGGAAGGGCAAACATCAAGGTGTTGCTTGATATCGAACTACAGTAGTTAACAGCCATCTCAACGTTCGACGCAGCACGCTCAAGAAAGCTTCCACGACACACAAAGGCGCTGTCCAGTGGATGGATGATCCGTGTCCCCCGGAATAATCACGAGAGTCCAGCTTAGCAAACTCTGGTTTGGAGGATGGGCATCGTCACGCGACCCTCGATGAGACTGACTCACACACCTGAGGAGGAGGATTGTTTTCTTGGACAGAAAAACACTCCAGCGGCCACTCTCCACAGGAAGCGTTGGCGAACTCTTTGAACTTGACAATCTCGGCAAACCCCTGGTCAGCACACCGCCGCACGGAATATTACATAGAGCAGCGATATCAACAGCTGCTGAAACCATAGCACGAGGAGGAGAGAAGACTCCCGCTTGTTTGTATCGGGGAGTTTTGTGGCGGGAATTGTTCGCACGGAGGAACCAACTGCGTGAATGGATTGGTTCAGACCACGAAATCAGCGCCGGGGTCCTCGTCAGCTCATTAATCTATCGCACGCACAGCAGCAGAGAAGTTCGTGACGCGGGCTCACCTCTGGTACACCGACCACTACCAGTGCCCGAACCACGGTACAGAATGAAGTTTTCACCACCGAAAGAGTGATACGAAATTCTCACCACCGGAAGCGCATCTGTGGACCCTTCCTCGATAGAACTTGTCACGAAAGAGTCCGAAAGAGCCAGGTATTTCTCGAACCCCTCCTGAAACATAACATGTACCATGCAGTTATCGAGCTAACGCACGTCGGAGGACACCACGCAAACACATCTCAGCTGCAGCGGATCATTTCTTCCATGTGTTCCAAGCACGCCATCGGAGCGAGCAACCTGCAAGTTGTTCAATGTCCTCACGCGGCGCCACAGACAACCACTACCAACCTGCAAGAGCCGGGAGTGCGGAGGTCATCCATGTGCACGAAACAGGCACTCACCATGTCCCCCATGAAACCGTGCAGGTTAGCTAGAATTACCCATGCCCTGGGCAGAAACAAGACGGCAGGCAGAACAAGATCAAAGTGAGTAATCGCCAAAATTAAAAAACCTTGTTGATCGGACAAGCCTCGCGGGTTGGTCTGGAACACAAGCATCGTCGCCTAGACCTACAATATTCACAGAGGAACTCGTGGGTGAAGCTTCACGACCGAATATCGCGCATTTCCTTGAGTGTAGGTTGTTCCGGGTTGACTCACTTTGCGACCTCGGTGTCTGCGGGGTCGGAGTTGCTATTGGCAAGCGCTGCTTGTGCCAGCCGGGCATAGCTCGTCACCTGCAGAAGCGAGGCACCAGACGAGTAGAGGAAGGTCTGTCAAGCGGACGAACAAGCAACGGTGGCAACCTTTGGCAATGGTAAGAGAAGTTATGTCAACAACACCCAAGGAACGTTAACATTCGTACGGGAAACAAATTCGTTCTCAATATTCGGCGCAAAAAACATGACACTCCGGTTCATACCGATTCGATCGGGCTGCCCTTTGCGAGCGCCCCGAGAGCAACTGCACACCAGAACGTGCACGCTGACGGATCCATAGGCAGCCGGTTTCCTGCCGAGGTCTTGCTCAGATCACCCCCCCGAGCGACTGCTTCGAAGTAGTGCCCTCCCTCGTCACAGTCGTCCCCAAGGACTGGCTGCTGAGAGGAGGCGGGGGGTAACATGATCTTCACCATCGTCTCCCGAATATGACTGGCAAAAACAACACAGATGGGTGCGAAAGTGCCACGGGTCGGATGATTGCGTGGGGTCCAATAGGAGTGAAGAGAGAGAAGAAACACCAGAAACCGTCAAGTTGGTGAACGAGAATGTCAACGCGCGCGCTGTGCGGCAGCTTCGAGGACATATAAAAATGAAAATTCGCGAAGGAACTGCCTCGTGCAGAAGGCAGAGTTCACGGTCCAATGTATTTTCTGCACCAGGTAGACTGAAAGGGATACCTTGGGGTAGCGAGTGGAAGGAAACCATTGCAGCCGAAGAAGTCGCTGAGGAAGGCGTTCTCCTGCATTCCCACAAGGCCAGTTGCCGGAGAAGCACTCAAGTTACACCTGACACACCAGAAAATAGGGCAATACACGGGTGAAGAAGGGGAGAGGTCGAACCTTGTGCAAGCAAGACGACACGGGCAATCTCAACCTGCACGAGAGGCGATGAGCCAGCTGTTTTGATGTCGGTCGACATCGCTGCCGCTACATCGTGACTGGCCGACCATCTTTCGCCATGGGTGATGCCAACCGTGGTGGGAACTTTCGTGTTTGTAATCTATTAGGGGGTTGCCCTGTGCTTGGCTTGCTTCTTCGATCTCGGCTCTTCCATACTCCCCCGCCCACAGGAGAGAAGTCGGGTGATCTCACGCTTGGCTCGGCGGTTGGATCTGGGAAACGCTGTACTCGTTTCACTGATAATTCCAAGACGTCCCAAGAACTGTTCATTGTTGTGTCCCAATACATGACTCTGCCGTGGCTAGTAGATACACGATTTTGTACAAACACACGGAAGCGGGAGACAGGGAGACAGAGAGCGACAGAGACAAAGACATAGGGAGAGAGAGCGGGCGCGAGAGAGACAGAGAGAGACTGCGAGAGACAGAGTGACAGAGACGCAATCGCAGAGAGAAAGTCAGAGACGACGCACATGTGAATGTATTTCACGGTGATAAATTTCGCCACAAGTTAGAGGCAGCACGACAGAGAGACTTTACGTGGTCACCCGCTCCACCCGCTCCACTCGCGTACATGAAGGGAGCATGCGGGGGGAAATATACAAAGCTCAGTCTACCCCTCGACCATGTTTTTCGTGCCCTTGATCCAGTTTGGTTTAGGGGTCTCTTGTGTAGAATCGAAGTGTGGGTAGAGAACCAAAATAAAATCTTGTAGAGCTCTACTATCACAGTGAAACACGGGCATTGGTTTTGGGGGTGGATAGGCTTCACGTGTGTACGCACCACTGCCATTCAACAAGAGATAGAGGAGGGGTTTCTCTACCACACCTTCATCGTTTTAGGGGCTGTGAGATCTTGTATTCACTTCCCGTGGTTCCCTTGCATGCATGTCAAACGCGCTCCGTGTCGAGAGGAACACACGGGGTAGGTGCAGCCGTGGTCACTTCAGTGTCTACCCTACACATGTAAATCACCGACATGGTCAACATACACGGCGTCGTTCGATGAACAAAGCAAGGTCTTTTGAGCGAGGGGCAACAACCCTAAACTCTTCTGTACATTAACATTCGTTGGCCATTGTAATTGTTTTCGTCTGAGCAACGCGCAAAGCCAACAGCAAAGGCTACATCATTACACTTCACCTCTTCAGCGTCAACACGCTAGGTGACATGAGTGCGCCGGTTGTATCGTGAAGTAGGGCCTCCTTCACGTTCACACCATCACGATAGGGCCACCGGTGCTGATCCTGCTGACTGCGTGGTTGGTGGCCATGCCGCCGCCTTTCGGTGTACGTGCAGTGACTGCCTGATGCCACACAGCGCCTACAGAATACGTTTGTACAAGAGAGAATAGGTCAGCTCAGCAGCGTACAGCACCAAAATTTTCGTGCGATAGGTGTGTCCTCGTTGAAGAATCCTCGTTGAAGAATACTCTTCG
Organism: Ectocarpus siliculosus; assembly: GCA_000310025.1. Taxonomy (NCBI): domain Eukaryota; class Phaeophyceae; order Ectocarpales; family Ectocarpaceae; genus Ectocarpus; species Ectocarpus siliculosus. The sequence continues at coordinate 385,465 of FN649759.1, read as the reverse complement.
TCTTACACGTACTGTTGTACGGTAACACTTGCACAACGCCTAGACCGAATTTCACGGCTCGATTGCTTCACAATCAAGAGGATACCAGGGCCGAAGTATGGTGGTGGAAAATCCCCTAACCCTTTTGGGTCTACAGGCGTGACAGATCATTGATTGATCATATGCAAATGCTGGTGTTGTGGCATGCCATGGAGTTGGCAAGTACATAGATACGCTATTGGTGTGTCTTTATATTGACATCGACCGCTCTACCCGGTGAATAATGAAAAGACGTAGTGCCAGCGGGTAAAATCCAGGTCCTACCTGGAACGGCCAAAATTCGAAAATGCACAATGCGCTAAATACGAATGCCACCATGAATCTCCTCCCATATCCTTTCACACAGACACGCATTAGTAGCTCCACATACATGCCCTCGCCTGAATCTAGGAAGCCACTAACGCAAAGACAGGAGGGAAGCAAAAAGGGGCTTTTCAAGCCCAACCAGGCCAGGATATCGCCGACCAAACCAGGACATCGTGGTATGCTGCATATTCTCCAAATTTGAAAACCGTACACTCCCAAGATCCAGCAGTCATCGTGTCAGTAACTATACTCATGTACACAGCAGCAGAGGTATAGACGAGTCCAAGATACAGTAGTAACACATACACTATCATCATAGCCCGACGAAACCCTCACCCGAACCTAGAGAGCTACTGAAGTTAAGGTAGGTGTGTGCTGGTGTGCCTGCGTGCTTGTGGGAATTGTGGGAATCACAGGAGCTGTAGTGAGCCGGCAGGGCTCACATTGGGGAGGGGACAGAGAAGTATAGGTACAGAAGTACACGAACCAGCTATGGATCTACAAGCCCTCTCACTGACCATTTTCACTCATTATTTGAATATACTGAAAATAGAGTAGTTTAGGCGGCTTAACGACTGATCTTTTCTAGGTCTACAAGCTTACCCTGCCTTACCGGCCGCACCGCGACCACGTATCAACTCTTGTGCATGGCCACCCTGTCTGTGCCCACCATCCTGTCGCGGGCTGCCCTCGTGGCCTATAGGGTGGAGATAGCTGTTGCGTCTACAGAAGTGCACTCTGTGTCTTTCTGCTGCACTTCTGTCTCTCTCTCCCGCGCTCTCTCCTCCCTTTTTCCTAGACCCAAAGGGTTTACGGCATGAGTTATTCTTGCACGGTTCGGTGGGTTTTCGCGTCCTGCAGGGTGGAGTTGTATACAGCAGTCGAACTTTGGACGTCGGTCCGTCGTGACGGTGTGCGATCACCCCGAACATTTTCGCGCCTTTGCGAGACTATCAACGGAAGGAATGGCCAACTTCGTGCTACACACCCTAAGCATATGTTTTGGGTTGCTTGAGGCACAATCTGTTGGCCATGTAAGCTTGGTATTGGATTCCTTGAGGGCGGCTGGTGGGGAGAGATTTTTCGATTTTTCCACGCGAAGAAGCCACAACCACAGAGCCCCCCCCGATGCAACAGCAACCACATGTTTGTCAAACTGTACCCAGCGATCATTCCTCTAAAGATACGGCTGTCGCGTGTTGTACGAGCGGTACAAGCCATACACCTTTTCAAAATGGTGGTGGGAATGATGCCTCCTGGCAAATAATCAAGTGCGATCGACCGGCGAATGCCGCCAACACTCGGCACAACTTCCACCAAAGACAGAAACCAACACGCCCGCCGCGGCGGTGGATCAAATCGTGACACGTACCACGAAAGCTTAAGGATATGGATGAGATCTACCTATGTTCTTGTTCCGTTCTCATCAAGGGGCTCTTCTACAGCGCAGGAATTTGTAGAACAATGCCTCAGACCACGGGGGGGGTGGCCAACCGTTGCTGTCGAACGAGTGGTTGGACCCAAAATGCACAGCATGTCTGTGCACATGTGAAACACATTGGGTACGGGCGACAGATCTCACCCACACGGCCGTTGACCATCACAACTCCTCTTTTTCCGTCCGCATTCCGAGCAGCTCCTCCGCATTCTGCTCAGGTTTGGCTGCAGGCGATTCCTTTCTTGGTTGTTGTCCCCTTGGCTCAATGATGGTGAGATTGTTGAGGCATCCATGGTTGGTGGCTCTCTCTTGGTAGCTGCGAATGCTGTGTCGGGAGGACACGGAGTAGCACTGCGGTGGTTCTCGACGTTTTTGTCCCACGGTACAGAGCCAGTTGACTCTCTGCGTAAGCAGAGAGGCAGGCGGCAAACAAGAGAGGAAGAGAGAGAAGCGACAGATGAGAGCGAGAAGGAACACGCGGGAAAACGGTGCAGGTTTGGCGATATTGTGTGTAAGATCGGCAGAGCGCACCCATCCGTCGTGCGCTCCTACTGGCTCAAATGAACAGTCCCACGGTCCGGAAGGATCTGAGGATCGGCCCGTGCATACGTGTGTATTCGGATCTTTAGTCGGTATTTGGGTGTGCCGGGTACACTGCCTCAAGGTAGAGAGGGTCCAAGGCAGTTAGTTACATACATTTTTCCTTGGTGCGTCTAGCACAACAGGCTCAGCTTGGTCCATGAACCAGGGTGTCTGTCCACTCTTCTTCTCGACGCCGTCACCTCTTCTTCGCTGAGTTCCATTTTTCGGTTAGGGACGGCGCAGCTGCCAGCGTTGTCACGTTGTCACCGTCCAGACTACTTCTTCTGTTTGCTGTTCTGACGTTCTCAAGGCCAAGCTCTTTCCGCGATCCCCTCGCATTGAAGCCCCCCTCCACCTCAAAAGAGATGAGCATGACTATCGTCGACACAGATTTGATCTTGCCACTCGCGGGTGCAACGATGAAATTGCTTTCGAAGTTCTACTTTTTTGCTGCATGTGCCTACTGTGCGGGGTACCAAACGTTGTCTCTTTTTTGAAGCAGGGGGAGCAAAGGTTGGTGATACGACTGGGCGGTCGTCTTCATTTATGTTCTCGTTCTCAGTTTGTTTATCGCACAGGGGTGCGAGACGTCGGCACGGGCCATGTACCCGAAACCTGGTGCAGAAAATATATCGCACACGCGCACACCCCCGTGCGATGACTCGAAAAATGCGGCGAAAAACAATGCGGCGAAAAAACACAAAATAACCCGACGTGGCGAATTAAGAATTAACTGCCGGAATTTCCCCGACAAAAAAGGTGTGTGCTCACACGCACACATACTAGCAACACGTTGGGTACGCTGTCATTTTGTCTGTAGCCAAGGGCAGCAGCAACAGCGGTGGTTGTAGCAGCAAACGTGTACATTGAGGCAATGCTGCCATGAGATCGATGAGATCCGCGCTTGCTTGTGTGGTGTACAAAGATACGATGTCCTGTCGTCGCCGCGCCCGTGCATAATTCCCAACGGCGTCGGGTTCTCGCTTCCACTCTGTGCAGTCATGCCGCACCACGCCACCATACACAACAACAGCAGGAAGAATACGAGTCATGCTGTAGTCTATAGATGTGTAATGCCATAGGCCCGGGCTTGTGATGCGTGCAATGAGATGAAGATCCCTTGCCGTCCTGCTGCGGTACATGTCCGCGAAATCCCGACGAGAAGCACAAAGAGAAAGCGCATCTCTTTCTATCTGCGCAGCAGTCCTTCCACACCAGCCACATGAACAAGAATCACCACCAACAGCAAGGATGTAGAAATGATGAGTGATGCACAGTGCTACTGCACCAGAATGTTAGCCTCTCCTCTCTTGTTACTGTGCGTTGGGTTAGAGTCTGGTGACCATGAACAAAAAGGTTGCCGCTTCGGCGGCCAGCTGTTCATTTTTTTTCTACAGCTTCCGTGCCGTCAACTGGAGGAACAGCAGCAGCAGCAACAACAACAATGGCGCAGATGTTGCCTCCATGTCCCACAACCCCCTCCTCCTCTGTGTGCTGCGTGCTGCGTACTGTGTGGGCTCTGTGTGGGCTGTGTGTTGCCGAGTCGACAGTGATGTGTATGTCTGCGGCGCCCCTTTTCAAACGTTTCGCCAAAGACCGACGTCATGCCTAGCAATGCCTAGGCCCATTTATTTCTAAGGCAAAAAAATGTCGCCAAATACCGACGGCGAGGCGCTACGAAGAAAAAATCGCCTCTCGATTCAGAGGTTCGCGTGAGAAACCCGATGTTTTTCCGCACCCCCTGTGCTAATGTAAGACCCCGGCCTGTGCGGAGCAGCCGATCCGTGCCGGGACGTTACGGTAGTACGGCTATTTGTCTACTCTCTAGGCCAAACTATATGCATTGATGTCCAATATAGTTAAATGTCCTTCTCCCGATGGCGCAGACGGTACGCCCAATTCGAAACCCCCCTGCCTGACTGTCTTCTACTGATGGCATGAAAAATAAGCACGAGGGTGCGATCGACTTAAAATGATTCCGTTCTTGACTTTTTATCGGGCGGGGATGCGATGTGATGTGGCACGTGCGAAGTATGACCGACCCCCGTGCGATAATCGAAGTCAATGATTTCGACCCTGAACATGTATTCGCACGGGGGCTGCGACAACCCCGATACGCTTGTCATTGAGTGAAGTATACCCCCCTGCAGCAGATGTACTGAATATTTTCGACGCACATCCCCGTGCGAAAAACTCCGATACGTGCAATACCCAACATTGTCACGGCCGTCGTACGCAATACCGCGATACGTTTTCACGCGGTGAAACCGCGAGGTACCTCCCGCGCGGTGAGCGTCCCATAACCACCCGGGCGCGATATCAAGGATCCCCTTTCTACAATCAAACGAAAAAAATTATCTCGTCCTTTCGTTTTTTGTCGCACGGGGTGGCGACGTCACCGGTACGTGCGATTTCACCGAACGAACCGTGGGTTCTCTCGCATGCTTACGGTAAGAACACGAGCCAGAGCATTCACAGGACAAAAGAGTCTGGGGGCTACAAACAGCAGTTCGTGGACATACACGAAAAATGCTCGTGCTACAGTATTTAAACCAGGAGCATTTACCCGCGCATGTTTGTGCAAGACAAATCGCCGAACTACATACATACATCGTTACCCCAACACACAATCTTCGTGTCCACTATTCTCTACAAAAACGGGGAGGCGCCTGTCAACCTCGCGCGAGTGTGCTACCAGAACTGTACATGCATTCGAGATAATGGGTTCCTGTGCGAAGGGAGTTGCCCAACCTCCGGCGAAGGAGGTGCGCCACGATGATCCGACTGCCCCGGGGGGGCACGACAAGCATCGTTCAATGCGATTGAAGATGGCTGACTGCTTCGGGTAAATGGAGTAGGTAGCCCATTAAGCAGATCGTCGCAACTTCCACCTTTGAACAACTCCGTCAGCCCACCGGCTATTTCGCGGAAAAGGGGGAGGCCACGAGCACCACGGAAAAAGCCACGACTACGGGAAGAAGGGTGGTGAAGCTCAATCCACCTACCGTATCCTCGACGCAAAACCGTGGACACACCAAACGACGCCGTCACCAAACAAATAGCATCCGCCAGATGCGTGGGAATACGCCACCAATCCTCGCCGTCGCCAAAAAGCAGTCGTGGTTAGTTTTCGTTTGCGTCCTTCGTTTCGCCGCCATCATTGGCGTAACCACCTTACATCTTCCTGCGGCGGCCTTTTCCCGAGCCGGGCAAGTCCGAAGCGCAGCAGAACCCACATCCCGCGCCGTCGAAACCGCTACCGGCTGATCTGCCATTCGTCGGAGGCGGACGCAGCCGCGGCGGCGGGTCTCTCAACCTCCTCCGCGCGGAGGCTGTGATCCGACACGTCGCTGACGACTGTGTCGCCGCAAGTGGAGGGCAGTACGGGGTCCCTCAGCGCCTTCACCAGATCCTCCTGGGCACATGCCTGCGTTGTCACATCGATGTTGCACAGGCCATGCCAAGACATCAAAACCGAAGCCCGCGAATGCCTTGAACCCAATGTGTCGTGATAACTTGATGGGTACGTCGCGCCAAGAAACGTCACCAAAACTCCCGGGGTGCTTCACTCTTATAGCCCAGAATCTCGGTAACCGCAACATCTCGGTTAAAAAATTGCTGGCGACCAACAATTTGGGGTCCGCCTCAAAACACACACCCCTACAATGTAGATCAATCCAAGGAAAAGTCAACACTACTGCTGTAGCATCCTCTCGCGCGCCCTTTCTCCTTCTTCCCCATGCCGCACTCCATTTGGACATGCCCCCCCACCCCCATGGGCGCGACGGGCGCGCAACACCAACGGCTCACCTGGAGCTGCAGCAAGTCTCTCCGGCGGGAGTTTCGGGCCCCGGTTTCCAGAAGGCGTGCCTCTAGGAGGGACACCTGTCGCCGGCACTGGAACTCTTGTCGAGACACGAGAGCCTTGGTGTCCTCCACCTTCCAAGAACAGGAGGTCCAATAGGATTCTTCTTGTTGTTGGGCTCGTTTTATCGGAAAGCAGCAAGCGGCAGCAGAAGCACCAACAGCGCCATCTGCAACGAATGCTGTTGACTGTTGACCACAACCGTTGCTACGCCGACAGCAACGAAAGCAATCATGACCACGACAACAGTAACCCCAACAACAACAACAACAACAACAACAACAACAACAACAACAACAAATATGTATTGTTCCGTCTCCCACCTGCTTACGCGCGGCTTCGGCATCGTCATGAGCTCTCGCAGCAGCGCGTCTCATTGATGCCGTCACGCTTTTTTGCTCCTCCAGGCAATCTCGAGCTTCAGCCAACCGCGTTTCCAGTTGGGAACACCTTCAATTTATTCAAGCGGAAAGAAGAGGTGGAGGGAAAGGCACAGGCACGAGGGCGGGAGTGATGGAGCAGGCAGGAGCTAGCATGCAGAGGTGTGTGGAGACGTGGCGATCAGGATGGAAACAACATGAGGGACTGGGTGTGTGCGGTCGCAACAACACCAACAGCAGCAGCAACAAGAACAAAAGGAACAAAAACGAGCTAGCGCGACAGGAACCACAAGACCGACAAATTACAATCTTCGGGCCGTTATCCACGACGGGGTGTGTGCGTGTTGCGTGAGATGGCCATGCGTACATGTGCGTTACCCATTCAGACGCGGTGTGAAAAATGCGAGGAGTTCAACTCGCCGGGGACAACAATGCATCATCCCCTGGGTAAGCTTGCACGAGTGCAGTCTAGCGAGACGGCCGTGCCTGCCCGCAGGCATGGTGCAGCACACTGGACCTTCCGGCCGTTAAACGCCAGCACTGCTACACAACAAGTCAGCGCAGGCAGGCTAACGAGCAAGCCGGGCTTAGTGGCGAACGTGTGGATTCGCAGCTATTTCATGAAAGCTTGTAGGAGCAGGACCCCGCGTGTACCGCCCTTCACGAGGGCACCAACCTGGGGCTTCCTCGGCTAGTGACATATTTCAGGACACACCTTGCCCGCGAGCGCTCTTCCTCTTTCCGGCAGCACCTCAGCTCCTCCTGGCTCTGCACCAATCTCTGCCGCATTTGCAGCTGTTCCTGTTGGTGCTGCCGCTGCTGCTCATCTGCGTGTGCTCGGTGATCCCACTGCTGTGTACCACAACAATACGGGAACACGATGATGCAGAGAGGCGGACAACGAGAGACTGAGCAAACGGGTGGACATCAAGGGGCCGGCAGAATGCACACATGCACACCACACGCACGCGACGGAGCTCAAGTCTCGGTGGCGCGAAAGGTAGCCAAAGATCGAAGGTTACCACCAACTTGAAAATTGCTGTCTTTTGGTGGAAGGGGGCGGCTACGGCATCGCCGACTGACGTGAACAACCAAAAGGAAAGAGGAAGAGAACACCGGGTATGTCACCGGAAGTGCGGGGTCCTCAGTATCCCACTGGGACCAGATAGGTGAGAGGCCGTGGGGGTATGCAGCACACCAGACTCCCACCTGGCACAAGACCATCACTCCTGCGGCGTTGCCTCTCTCAACCGGAGAGCATCGATCTTGCGTCAAACAGAAAACTTCCTCCGACATGGCTGCCTCACTTCAGACAAACGCTCCCCGCAACGCCAGACACGAAATCGACACACAAGAATGGAACATCTACTCCACAATGGTTGAGTTCTGGAACCAGCCTGTGATACACACACACGTGCGTCCTGAGTTCCACCCCACCTGTTCTGTCCCCCTCCCTCCTTCTCTCCCTCTCTCGTTCTTTAAACACGTTTTCGTCATTTGTACCTTTTTTTAGCTGCACGAGGCTGGCCCCGGGTTTCACCGGTTCGGACTCTCGTCCACCTCACCTCAACATGATCCTCGTCCAAAGACCTCCTCTGGCGGCGTGCGGATAGCGGGGGTGACACACTGCCGTCCCTTGCGCTTGCCGGCGCTCCTTCCCGTCCGCCGCCCGATCCCTAGGCGGCAAGGCATCAAAACGAACGGCGGACGGTGGGAACCGAAAATAAAAGCAAGGAACGGCAACCTCGGAGTTAGCTCAAATGTTTGCAGAACCCCGCTTTTCGTTCCGCAATGTTTCCAGCGAGGTTAGGGTCTGTGCGAGGCGTTATAGACGCCAAAATCAAACCTCTCAAACCCACGACAAACTTTTATAGAAGCCAAAATCAAACCGTTAGACTAGTCAACGCTGACTAGCATAATGGGTTGATTTTGGCTTCTATAGCGTTCAGCGCATTAGCCCGCCGCTCTGATAATATCGACGGAAGCACCCGTTGGCGGGTGCCTGAGCTCAGCTCAGCCAGCGCCTGCCTTGTGCTTGCGTCGGCACAGATCGCACGATACAGAGTACGCACGCGCTATGGTTGTTGAGCACGGAAGATATTGGTAGGTGCGTATCAGAGCAGACGGACGAACTGCTGAAGAGAAGGGGTAGGGCGATCGAGGATCAGGGCAAGATACCAAAGAGAGAAAGCGATGAAACTTCGAAAGAGGCGAGAAAGAACTGTGAGAGACGAGCCAGGCAGAATCCGAAGACGTTTCTCCTGTCTACCCGTCGGCCTCTATTCCCGTTGGTTCCACCCTATCACCATCACGTTCCTTCCCGAATCGAGACACCCTATTGCGAGAAAAAAATTGGGAATGGCTAGGCCTAACCCTGACTGCTACCCTGGCAAATTCCGACATGTGTAAGCACGAATCGGGGGCTGGCAAGCGGTACCACACAAGGCGCTACAATAACGTCTTCTCCTCACCAGCGGGGGACCCCGGGCGTCTAGGCGCCTCCCGCGCGTCGTCGGAGTTGCTACTGCTGGGGGAGGCGTGTGTAGGAGGTCCTGGTCGGTGGTCCCGCCCCCGATGACGGCGGTTTCATTAAGGGTTTGGTCCACTCGCTGTCTCGCTACCGCCCTCTCTCTTTCCAGGCACTCGTCTCGTTCGAGGTTGGCGCGAATTGCGAAGGCTTTGAGTTGTTCTACCTGGGGGGAGTGTGGAATGTGGGTTGGTTGGAGCGGCAACAGAGAAAGAGGCATAAGGGGGAAGAGAGAGAGAAAGAGAGAGAAGGAGAGGGAGAGAGGGAGAGAGGGAGAGAGAGAAAAAGAGAGAGAGAGGGAGAGAGATAGAGAGAGAGATGAGAGGTGACATATGAGACTGTGCTTAGTTCTTGAAAAAACAGCAGAGGACAGTCTAGAGACCACCCGGGTACAGTACCAGCCAAACCAAAGAAGCACTGCTGGCTGACAAAACCCGTTTGCACATGCACATCATACCTCTCTCGCAGTCTCCAGCTTGGCGGCATCCAACCGCACGATCCGTGCCTCCGCCTCGTCCCTTCCCGCTGTAGCCCGTTCGCTTGCCGCGGAGGCCTCGGCAACCTCTCTTCTTGCCGCGGACAACGCCTCCTCCAGGCGTCCCACCTTACAATCGGTAAACCCCAACAGAGGGGGGTCCGTAACGGCGCACGAAAACAGTGAGGGGGGTGGGGGGGGGGGGGGGGTATGTCGAGTGCTGGAGACCACCACCACCAGCACCAGTGTCGTGTGCACGTCTCGCAAGGGTTATTTTCGGGGATGAAACGGAGTATGTGTCATCGGCTGCGAGCGAGACCGAAACGACCGTTGTTGAAGGGAGATTGCGAGAGGTTTCACGCAGCGCTTGGTTGGCCCGCTCGACTAGTGCCCCAAGAACCAGGGCGTGGCAGCGTGTTTGTGTGTGTGTGTCGCACCTAACGGCAATTGACAGCAACTACCACGATACAAGGCGGCACCTAGGACAGGAATATAAGGCATGGAAAAGAGCTGCTCGCACCACTAGCGGCCTCCCTGGCGCAAGAGAGATGCTGTGCGATCGTGGATAATCTACCCAACGACTGATAACACTACTGTCGCGGTACCACCAATCAATCAGGAAACGACTTAGAGAACCAGGTAGTCATCGAGCAGCCACAACCAGCAGTACGCGCAAAGAAAAGCTCACCCCACCCCCGCTACCGCAATCACTACTAGCAGCCCCGCCACCTTTACTGTACCGACAAAAAAAAATCGGAGATGATCGACCCTCCTCCACTCTATTCCCGAGGCGCACCGAATACATCTGAGCCACAGCTTCAACAGAACAAGTAGCGAATACCCTGGGGGGGATGCTCACCGCCGTGCATGCCGTCGTCGTTAGAAAGTTACCCCGCATCCATACCAAGCCGGGACGGAGCACGCCGGGATTTCACCGGACCAGGCTAGCACATCACCAAGTGTACCTTGGGGGGCGTGGGTTCTGCTTCCAACAAGAACTAGAAAGCCAAGAAAACACGACTCTCCCGGTCGGCACCTGCTCGCGTAGACGAGCCCCAACCGCCGTTGCTGCCTTCATCTCTTCCCCCAGCGCGGCAAAGGCCTCGAGGTCGACGGCTGGCTTCGCAGACGCCTCCGCCTCCAGCGACTCCACGCGCCGCCGCAGCACGTCCGCTGACTCCTCCAACTGCGACGTGATTTTCGCGACCACCCCCGACAAAAAAGAGGTTACCGTCCGCAGATCGATATCCTTCATTGTGGTTTTTCTCATTTTCTTGGTTTAGGTTTTGCCGACGACTTGCTTTCGTTTCGTTTTTCTATGGTTCGAGACTGAAAGAAACCGCTGTCTGCGAAAGTGTACGGTCAATACGATGGGCGTGCGGTGGATCCCTGTGTCTCGCATTGGTGGTGAAGCCCACGACGCAAAACCGTCGAATTTAGCGGCTTCAAACGAATACTTTTAAGGTTTCTTGCTTGTGCTCTTTTTATTGCAACAACACAACAAATGGATTTCTTCCACAATCTTCTGTTTCTTGTCTTCAGATGGATTCTTCCGGTAGCTGTAGCTACGATTTTGTTCCCACACGTATGCACGAACAGACAGATTGCACAGGTGGGAAAGGAGACACAGAGAAAAGAAAGATATCCAAGTGCAGATAGAGATAAATAGAACGAGAGAGAGCCAGAAAAAAGAGCTAGAGCTACAGAGATAGAGAGACAAAGAGAGATAGAGAGACAACGAGAGCACAACGTCCACAAAAATCCAAAAGGCGGTGGCATGCGAATAGGGGGAAAATGTAGACTCCTTGCCTCGTTGATGCCAACCCCACCACCCGCAGATCGCAACGCCTCCTCCACCTCCAGCCGCTTTCCCTCCGACACGTTCAGCTCTCGCGCCAAGGCTGCCAGAGCTTTTCTAATGTCTCTGTGCATCATGCCGCAACACCACCACCAACAACGATTGGTAGGCAGGGAGACGTTAATTGAAAGCGATGCGCGGATGCCGGGGGTTAGGGAATGGAGGGTTAGAGGGGAACACCACGCCAGCAACGCACAGGTACAGGCGTTTCCCAGCTGCTGGAACGGGAGACGATTGACACGGCGCGTTTGCTTCTTACGGCAGGCCGGGCACCGCGAAAGGTGCCATCTAAGGTGTCCTGAATCGTCATCCATCTTTCACCTCTAACGAAAGGTAATAAACCATACATCCCCAACAACCTCCCCTTCTCAACAACTCGGAACAG
>FN649759.1:319389-362635 GCA_000310025.1 Ectocarpus siliculosus | reverse complement strand
GTCCCCCCCCTTCCCCCCCCCCCCCCGACTTTCGCCGTTCGTCAGCACCTCCCCCGCCGGAACCGCCGCAGACTGCTTCCAGGTGGGCGGAGAGTGCGGCGGCGGCAGCGGCGGCCGCTTCCGCATCTCTTCGTCGGATGTCGGCCGTTGCTACCGCCCTCCGCTCGGCCCTCGCGAGGCCCGCCCTGGTGTCCTCTAGCTGGGTGGTGAGCTAGCGTTCACGGCAGCGGGGAAATGTGGTCGCATGAAGAACTTAGAGTTTGAGATTGGCAATTTTGTTGCTGTTGTTGTTGTTGTTGTTGTTGTTGTTCGCTGTCGCTGCTGCTGCTGGCAAGGCAGACACCAACTGCTATCTCGATGGACTGAGCATCATTTGAGCGGGAAGCAGCTGTGGCGGGTGCCCTCACGCCAAATGCCCAGCGCACAAGGGCTGACAAGCAAAGCTGACGCGTCATCGATGAGATATGCTTCGCTCCCTCTCCCCAAAGATCCATCATGTACCGACGAATGGCCAGCCTGGGAAAATGTGTCGTTGACACCCTGCGACTCACCAGCTTTTCCATCTCGGCCCAACGTCCTTGCCGACGATTTGCCTGAGCGGAAGCCTCCTGGTAACGCCACGAGCCGCAGCAGGACAAAACATGCGACGAAACGTGAAAAACGATGGTGTGGAAACTTCTAGCCTCGCGAGCGCTCGCATCCTCAAGACAAAAATGCTCAACAATGCCGAAAACCAAAAAACGTCCTTGACTCCAGGTCAAAACGGTGATACCCAAAAAACCAACCGCTCTACACAGGTTACCAGCGAGATACATAGCACCAAAACGTGAAGGACGGGACGCACACACCCACTACACCAGCACCGGAAACACCAGGCACGCGCAAAGCCCACACCAAGAGCGTGTTGTTTCCAAGAGCCACCAAAAGAAGGAATGTCTGCCAAATCTCCGATCCGACATCTCGAGGGACCCCTTCAGGCACCAAGCGCTATTTTCGAAGAGCCACCAAATACGGAGCATCTACCAGATCTACGATCCGATACCTCGAGGGACTCCTTCAGGCCACCGGCCAGGCCGCGTGCGTCGGCTCCTTCCGCCAGAGCGGCCGCTAGCTCCCTCCGGTGTGCCGCCGCCGCCCCCTCGAAACGCCTCCTCTCCGCCTCCAACTCCGACTCGGAGTCTCGCAGCTGCCGCTTCAGGTCGTCCTTCTCCCTGTGCCGAAACGGACCGCCGGCGGGGTGATGGGGTGCTATGTAGGCCGTGGGGAGTGGGGGTCCAAGAACAACAGCAACACACGCGCGAATTATCGAGCGGGTGTCGATAATAGTAGATACGAGCGAGTGTCTATAGAGGGAGGAACGGGCTCTCGTCGCTACGTCTGCGCCACACCCGCGGCTGGAAAGACAACGAGGGGGAAGGGGGGGGGGGCGCATACCGTCAGGAAAACAACAACACCCGAGCCTCATTTACCTATTGTACACACATCCTCCTAGTTAATAAGTGTCTCGCGCTTTACGCCCCTCTGCAAGAGAGTATCAAGCTAGCCCCATCGGAACAACAGCATCACAGACAGACATGGATGGACATGGGGCGGCGTCGGCGGCGCTGCATACCTGCGCTCTGACATGCCCCCACCACTTGAGAAATTGGCAGATCAGAAACTGACGGAATGATTATTCCTACGTACATGTACCAACACCAAAAGTTATGTACGCTCTGTTGCCCGCCACACTGGTGCAACGAAAAAGCGAGGAAGGGCCCGGAAAGAGTTTCGCGTGTATGTATGTGGTGGCGTGTTCTGCAGCAACTCACCGCCTCAAGCTGTCGACTCTGGACCTGCTCTCCTGGTCTAGAGCTCCAAGCCGCTCCGCGTACTCGCCGTTGGTAGACTCCTGTGGTCGGGTTTTCCAACGCGGGGTCGCAAAAATCACACGTTTTCTTCCTTGGTTCGTGACGAAGAGAAGGATGCTGTCGAGCCAACGCCGACGAGGCGCACAGCAGCTAGAGCAACAGCAGCCGCATCACCATCACCATTCTACCACCCCCACCAAAAACAAGAACAGCAGCTACAACAACGGCACGGAGAAGAAATGGTCACCAATGAGCTGCACCTCACCAAGCACGAGCACCTCTTCTCCAAGAGGTGGCAGTGTGCTTCTAATCGCCCTTCACGGTCTCGTGCGGACTCTCCCTCCTGCACTTTCAGCTGCAGAGACTGCTCAAAGGCGGTCAAATCGAAGATCAAGGAAGGGCAGAGGTAAATGGTCCGAGCCCATCGGGGGGCATGGGGTATCGTGCGGGACATGGTCGTGACATGAGTTGAATGGGAAAGGCAGGCAGAGGCAAAGCATAATGCTTGGCCATGAAGAAACGTGCGCGACCGCGTGCGATCCTACGTAAACGTGGGCTATCGCCACGCCAACAGCGATTACGAGAACGATCACAACACTCGCAAAATCAGCACGGACAACATGATCAGTACCAACGTTGGTGATAAGCTGCAGCTAAGAAACTACAGCAACAAAAATTCTCGCGACCGCCCTGACTTAACAGTCCCCCCCCTCCCCCCCCTGTCTTTTGCGGAGCCCCCCCGCTCTGCCTCGCCTGAATGACGGAGTCTTTCCTCTGGAGGTCGATGCGGAGCTGGTGCACCGCCGCCAGCTGCTGCCTCATGACGTCAAGGCTCTCCTTCTCCATTCTCAGATCCTCGAGCTCTCTCGCAGCTCGCATCTGAATCATCAACGGGAGCGTGACATGCACGCGTGAGGTGGTCATTTCATTTGTACACGCACACGAAGATGTTCTCTCGACGTCTGTTAGCGTTCTGCACCCTCCAATTGCCACTAAATTCCTTGCTGAAGCTGTGTGTGGATTTTGGACATCAATGTTGTACATCGATATACCGTGGCGACTTCGCGAAGCTCATATAATCCATTTACAGCCCATTGGGGCTGACTGTAAACTACCGCCGTAAGTAGAGGTGGCCGTTATCTTTCGCGCAGTCAGGTGTGCATGAACCGTGGAAAATAACCTGGAGGTGCGATGTTTGCATTTGGGGAAAGGGCGGAGTGTCATAATGGTATGAGGAAAGCACAGGCTAGCAGAAAATTTGTACAGTCAAAACAGCAGGGGGTGTGTAGCCGGCATTAACCCCTTTGGGTCTAGACTGGACTGTCAGATTTTTTTTTGCGCCAAAAAAAAAATGAGAGCGAGAGCGAGCGGAGAGAAGTGCAGAGAAAGACACCAGTGTACTTCTGCACACGCAACAGCTATCTCCACCTGTAGGCCATGAGGGAAGCCGGCGACAGGGTGGTGGCCACATACAGGGTCGTAGAAGGGTTAATGGGTGGTCGCGCTGCGGTCAGTAGGGCAGGTTAGCTGTGTAGACTTTGAAATGATCAGTTGTCTAGCTGCCTCAACTAGTCTATTTTCGGTATATTGTAAATGATCAGTCCAGAGAGGGCAAAATGATCAGTGAAGACCCATAGCTGGTATTTGTACTTTCTGTACTTCTCTGTTCTCTGTCCCCCCCCGAAATGTGCCCTGCCAGCTCTCTAGAGCTCCTGTGTTTTTCAAACAACAAGCACATCCACCAGCACACACCTGTACCTCGTGGTTTCCTAGGTTCGGGCGAGGGTATGTGTGGCGCGACGAGTGTGGATGTGTTGCTGATATGTGTTACTCGTCTACAGCAGTAGTAGTAGTGTTGTTGTAGCGTTCGTTGTGGCTGCTGACGCAATGACTGCTGGATCTTGGGAACGATTTTCAAATTGTTGGGAGATGCAGCAACCACGACATCCTCGATATCTGGGCTTCGGCAGGGCTTGCAATACCCTCCCTTTTGCTGCCCTCTGCTCTTTGCAGCAGTGGCTTCCTACGTTCGGGCGAGTGTATGTGTGGTGCTGCGAAAGAACACATACATATATATATGTATGTGTTCATGTACATACGTTGAGAGATTCATGATTTGGCAATGATTGCCCCATTCCCGAGACCTTGATATTAATCGCTGTCACTGACGTCTCTTCATTGGTCAGCCGGTTATTGCGGGTGCTAATAATCTAGACACACCTACCTATGGACTTGCTTGCCAACACACGGCGCGAAGGGCTGCAGGGCGGCAACTCCACGACTTGCCGCTACACCAGCATTTGCAAATGATCAATCAATGATCAGTCAGAACGCCTGAAAATTCAAAAGGTTTAATAGGAAATATACATTCGCTAAATAGAAAACTGTGTACCCGTTCGAGACATACCCACAGTAGAAGGGGATGTATTCAAGCCTTTACCCTAGTGAGTGGGAGAAAATCGGCTGGATATGGGCTTACTTCGGTCTATTTGAAAGCCATTGCGGCACTTTTTGCAGGATCCGCAGAGCACGAGTGTCGGGCGGAAATGATATTGATCCAACACTTTGGTGGGTATGGCACACCAACGGTTGTCGAAAATAGGGGGCCCGTAATACAGTATCACGGTATAAGTAGCTCTCCGGTACAGGATGCAAACGGGTGACCTCTTTTTTGCGGCCGTTCTCTCGACTTTCTATTCCTCGTGCACAATCATCAATCGCTAACGTCCGGCAATAATTGAGAGGAGTGGACGGAGAGAAACCCACGTGCATGGCAACTAGTCTACCCCACTGGGCCTCCGTGAGGGTTTGACATGTACAGTACATCTAGAATGTAGTTTGTACATGCGTGTTTTTTCCATACGTTTCAATTGTTTGTTTCTTTTTGGGGGATTTGGGGGGGGGTCTAGCATTTTTGGGTCATGCAAGCACAACAAGAATTATCCAGGAGGGACGCATTCGTGGAGCCGAATCGATGAAAAAACAAAATGGGTTCCCCATCGGTGGGCTTATGTATATCTGCTTGCTGAGTGCATGCACAAGTCTCAAACGTGCCTGCACACTGTTTCATTCTCTGTGGAGGTATGTAGTCTAGACATGCGGACGGACTTGCGGCGGGTTTGTTGGTGTTGTTGTTGTTGTTGTCTTCACATTAAAAACCGTTCCGATCTCTCTCTACCCAGTACCTTCGTATGTCCGTACTGATCCAACACTCGACGCGGTCGATTCCCGTGGTCACAGGTTAACTTACTCTAAAAAGGTACACTCAAATAAACTGGCCCCGAGTTTGCACCCTGCTCATTACTTTATCATTGCCATACTGCTGTATAACCACCCCGTCGACGACTCTAACCCCACCCCAACCACAGTTGGGGGTTGGTTGGTGTGCTTTAATGTTTCCGTTTAATTCGCTTTGCAGACATATTTCGGTGTACATGTATTACACGAATGCGCGCCAGGTCGTTCTCCGTATCTTTGTGAACAGGCCGGCGATGTGTTGCGACACTCGAGGACTGCGGTAGACAATGTACCGGCAAACGGAGATCTTAAATTCATCATGCCCGTGCCATCCAAGCGGTACAACAAGTAGCACCACCGCCACGAAAGCAAACCCTACTGTGTATCTAGCCCGCCGCCGCTCTCTACCCTTTTCCCCACCTCTGCCGACTCTCTCAGATCCCGCGGTATGGAAGACAGAAAGGAGACAGCGGGCTCGCCCTCCTCCTGCCGCTTCGCCGGCAGACCGCTATGCGAAGATCTGGCGTCCCCATCATCGTCGCCATCGAAGTGCTGACGATGTTGGTGCTGGTGGTACTTGTCAGTGGAACTGCTCTTGGAAGTGGAAGATGCCGGTCGTGATCGGCGAGTGCTGCTGCTGCTGCTCCTCGTACTACTACCGGCAACAACCGGCGACGTTATTCCGCCGCCGCCGTCGTCATAGATATCGCCGTTTCCTCTCTCTTGCGAGTGCACGCTGATGGCTTCCGTCGCGCCGACAAGAGCACTCGCGTCCGACAAGCCGCGGATGGATTCTTGGAGACGCCGCAGCGAGCTCTGGATGTCGGACATCCGGCAAGGAGCCACGGAAGGCGGTGGCACTGCTGCCTATCCTGGCCGGTGCCCTCTGGCACCTGATCACCTCGCGTGCTCGACACCGAGGGGACCTCACGCAGAGTAATGATTTTGCGGGGCCACCAGCACGCAGCACGCAGCGTGCACGTGCACACGGTCATCCCTGCCTGCCCGCTGCCGAGGGGCACGATGTATGAATGGGAAAAGGTGGGCCTCGTCCTCTACTTGTGCTAAGAGTTTTTGTTGGATTTAGGCAACCCGACGTTGTGACCTTGTCACCACATTCTCGTGTTCAAGTTTAGCTGTTAGTTGCAAACGTAGATATCAGTTGCGCCGCATATGAGTCTTGGCAAAGTGCTCCCTCCCACTTGCAGCTGTTGATGATGTGTATGGAACACCAGAGGTGCGTGAGCCCTGCTTCCCTCTCCCCCTAGCAGTGCATCAAAGGAGCGTGCATGCGTGCGGGCACGACGTATGCCTGCTATATACCCCACAGTCGGCTTGCCTGCTGGAAGTCTTGTCCCAACAAGGCCCAGGCCCCCGGCAGCATCGCTTTGCATAATATGGCAATCACACACTTGTACACACACACATACACACACACCGTCCGGACCCTCGAAAAGATAACAGTGACAAGGTTGAATGCAAAGCTAGACAAGCCGGGCCTTAGAAATTCTTGGCGCACTGCGCCTTCTGCTGGTGCTTCGCGCCCTCTTCCTGCAGCATTTACCTATTTTTTCTCGCGAGCGTCCGCTTGCCGAGGACGTAACAGCACCTGGATAAGGCAGGCACCGGCTCGGCAACGTGTGACACCGCACGATGTTGACACACGTTGCGGCGAGATTCGCGTACAACCCACTACGTTTACATCTTTTGTGTGTCTGTGTATCCTTAAAAATATTGTTTTTCGTGCATTTCCCGGAAAACCCCCCTTTGTTCTCGGCAGGCCGCCAGCATGGGCCTCACGACGACCGCAACGGCCACGAGCAGCGGCAGCAGCTCGCACCATCCGGAATCGGCGGCGGCGGCTTCACCTTGGGCGGCAAGGGATGGCCGACAGCGGCACCCTCCACCACTTGCGGCTGGCAGCAGGAACGGTTTTAGACAGAGCAGTAGCAGTAGTGTCGAAGCAGAAGCATCTCCCGCACCTTCTTCAACGGACCAACGAAGTGTTGGTATCCGGAGCAGTAGCGGGACATCCAGCGGCGGCGGCGGCGGTGGCGACAGCACCAACGGTGACAGCCGAGAAAAGAGCATAGATGGCGATTTGATAGGCGACGAGACTGCCGCACTGGCGGCAAGGCCAAGAGAAGGTTCCGGCGTAACGGCGGCGGCGGCGAAGGAGAATTTGTCACCTCCGTTGCCGGTGGCAGCTCCGTCGGAGGGTGTGGTGATCAGGGTACTCATCTCTGGGGCGCACGCGTCTTTCCTGCACATGAGGGTGTTCCCTTCGACGACTGCTGGGCAGGTGAGCGGTGCAGTTGCCTCGCGCAGATGTTTCGCACGTTACAGTAGCCGATGATCCAGCGTACACGCCCCTAGTGCATAGCGCTATCACATACCCGGCAAATGAAATCCGGCGTAGCGGCGGCGCTTGTTGTAAGGTCTGCGCTGTGTGATCACGGAGAGACACTGCAGGCCTTATGAACCTTGTCCTAGCCCCCTTGCCCTACTGCTGTTAGTTTGGCACGTATGAAATTGGTGGATGCCTACAGATTCGCGTTTTTGGTGACAATGCTACGAACAAGTTTTAGCCCTCCCCAACCATGTCAGCCCCCGGTGTTGGCCATCGGGGTTGGGTTTTCGTCGCTTGGCAACGACGTTGTAAAACAAGCCGCCCCCCCCCGGTGTTCATCCTAGGATGCTCCAAGCGCACAAGTAATGCAGCCGTAAGGGCAGAATTGGGGATCCAGATCCCTACGGTCGGGAAGAGACGCAAGGAAGCTGACATGGCAGTATCGCATGTGCGGGATGGGAGAGGAGAGGTTGCCGAGAATAGTATGGGAAGCGAAGTGGGCAAACAAAAATAGGGGTAGACAACCGACGGAATGGGTCAAGGTTGTAGAGGACGTATGGAAGGGGTTAGACATCGACGAAGATGAAACGCTGGAAACGGAGGGTCTACAGGGGTTCAAGGAGAAGATATCTGTTGCTTGTGCCGAGAGAGAAGAACAGAATGTAAGGAAAGAAACCAAGGATAAGGAGGGTCTAGAAGTGTACGGAATGTTGAAAGAAGGAATAGGGTTCAAGGATTACCTACATGGACCAATGGATGCAGGGACAAAGCTTAAGGTCAAATTCAGGACCGGGAACATAGGCCTTCGAGAACGTCGACGAAGACATAGGACGGTAGACGACGAAGACGACAAGTTCAAATGTCATTGCGGCTTCGAATGCGAAGACCGTGTTCATGTAGTCGCGGAATGTCCGTGGTACGAAGAGGAGAGGGAAGTGTACATGACTGAGCTGGGAAAAATACAAGGGACGTACAGGGAGATGTTTGAGGCATGGAATAGAGAGGAGAGGACGGTAGCTGTACTGGGGAGTAGGAAGTGGTATGAAAAGGCGGGAAGGGATATCGTTAGGATAGACAGACTAGGGAAGACATTTTTGAGCCGCCTTTGGCAAAGTAGGAAGGAACGATTGGCCATCGGTGATCGATCCTGTGGGAACAATGCTCCGTCCTCTCGAGGACGCGTGGTCAATGGTCTAACCGCTATGGCATGCAAAACATAGGAGTACGCCCCCCCCCGGTGTTTGCCATCGGGATTGGGTTTTCGTCACTTGGCAAGGACGTTGTAAAATAAGCCAATTCACTTCGTGAACTCGGCAACGCAGGTTACCGTTTTTTTTTTTTCACGTCTTGTTTTTTTTTTTGCGGGAACCATAAGTGGTGGTCGAGTAGACCATGTTGTGCGGGGTCGACTTCCCTCACTCCGCGCAGGGGGGATGATCACACCACGTTGTGTTGAAATGGTAAAGCATCCTCGAAGCAGTTACACAGTGCTTATAACTGTCTCTGGACGTGAAAGCACCAGAAAATACATTAGGTCATACGCAGCTGTCATCCGTACGCAAGGAAGTAAGCACAAGATGCCGAACACCCTTAGCAGAATGCAGCTCACCCTTCATGCGACTCGCCGAATACCTCACGGCGCTTCGCGCTTGGTGGTGCGAGAGCCTGGTCCAGTGAGAACCCGGCGTGCTCCGTCCCGGCTTTGTAGGGATGCGAGGTCAATGGTCTAACAACTACGGCATGCACGACTATGAGTACATCCCCCCGCCCCCCCCAACCATGTTCATTGCTGCTATTGACCTCTTTTTCTCTGCTCCAAGGTTTGCCGCAAGATCGGAGAGAAGCTCCGGCAGTTGCCAGCTGAGCAGAACGAGTACGTCCTTATCGCCATCTACGCCCGCCCAGCGAGGAACGTGTCGTCTTTGAGCGACACGGGCGGCGGGAGCACTGGACCTGGCCACAGACATTCAGCGGGGGTTGCTGACCGCGGCGCGACGGTGGGGGGCGACGAGGTTGACAACTACTCTGCAGGCTACACCGCTGGTGGTGGTAGGGACGAGCGTGAGCGGCGGCACGATGGGAGGAGAAGGAGGTAAGAGGGGACGTGTTCTTTTGCGACCCCTACCCCCCCCCTCACGATTACGGCATGCACGGGTATGAGTACCCCCCCCTCCCGCGCCTCCCGTGCTTTCCATTGGTGAGCGCCATTGGGTCAGTTTCGGTTGTTGAACCCCCCCCAAAACGCTTACTAGAACTCCCCGTCTGTGACACTACTTTCCAGGAGAGGGGAAGAAGAGCACCAAAGCAGCATTAGACATATCCTCCATACCTTTCGGTCGGAAGAGCGCCTTGGGGAGGTGCGATTGGGCCTTCCCGAGCCAAATAGTGCGGGGAGGCCGCAAAATCCAGCAAACAGCCACGATCGCGGCGCCAGAGGCGATACTGATGGCCCAGACCGAGGTAGGACCGACAGCTTTTCGACGAGGACGACGGCTGCCAGCCCCGCTGCCGGCGGTGCTGCTGATATCGACGCTGCCCTCCGGGCGCAAGGAACAATCGACAACGGCGGCGGCGGCGTCAGGCGTGTGGACGAGGAGGAGACGGCGGGAAAGCTTGGGGTTTCGCGCGGCAATGGAGGCATCCGGCGGGGGGAGGGGGGAGAGGAGGGTGGCGGAGCGGGTGCCCGCAGTGGCAGGGCGGCGCAAGCTGGTTTGATGTGGAGATCGCGCTGGATTTACAGAGAGCGGACAGCGCCGGCGCTCGACCCCGATGAGCTTCAGGTGGAGGTGAGTTTTTTTTTGTTTGTTTAGCATTCGTAATCACACGGCTTATGAGCAAGTCCAGCTTTGCCTCGAATAGAGCAGCGGGATGGACCTGACTGGCCGTTAGGTTAGGAGGGACGACGGCGAAAGGAAAAACTGTTGTCGACCGTAGCCCTGACGCATTTGTGAAGCATAAAATAAATGAAATGCGGCGTTTTTTATATATCCCGTCGTGTTTGGTGCGAAGAGCACGGTTCCGTCGGTTGTTGCACACACTGGTGATGACCGGAGGTGGGTTCTTTCTCCATGTTGGATGGCCTGTGTTGTCACAAAGACACAGAGCAACATGAACATAACTCGAAGAACCACAACCACCAGCAACACCAGTAACAACTACCACCATCAGCAGCAGCAGCAGCAGCAGCAGCAGCAACAACAACAATATCGGCAACACTCTGTTCTTGCAGCAGGTGTCGGGTTCAGACACCTCGGAGGACGAGAGAAGGGCCGGCTGGATAGACCTGCGGGGACTCGGACAGGGGCACTACTGCGGGTACCTCCAGAAGAAGAGCAGGAGTGACCCCAACCTGTGGCGACGACGATGGTGCATTCTGGCGGTGAGAGGAGAGAGGGATGGATACGCAGACGGGCTTCTAGCTCGTGATATTGTGGGAGATACTTTGGAACGGTCGCCGTCCCCATGTGTAAAGGGCTTGAAACGGGAGTCACAGGCATGTCCCTGGTGATTTATTAACAATTCAGTGCTGCGGAGATTTTTTTTCCCGACAACACGTTGGCGCTCTTGAGTTTGTGGTTCAATGTTGCATTGGATACTGCGTGGCCCCGCACCGTTGGCACCCCGTAACACAAGCACGTGCTGGGCCCTGGTTCATCGACAGGAGTCCCATGGGCATGCTCCCTGACGTGCGCATCGCTCCCCTGTCCTGGCCGTCTCGAAAGCTCAAAAACGATTTTCCCAGCAGACCTGTTGTCTCTCATATCATGTTCCCTCATTGGCCTTCGCTCCCTGCGTGCCAGGATGACCGGTTGTGGCTCCTCCGCAGCAAGAGCGAGCAGTCGGGAAGGCGGAGGGGGGGCGGGCGCAGCCACAGCTTCTCCTTGGCCCTGGTGCCTTGCGTCGCTCGCGCAGTTAATCGTCCCACGGTAATCCTTGTGCTTAATAACAACGCATACCTTTACCCTCGTGGGTACAACCTTGTTGTGTCTCCATCACGAGATTCCCCCAAAAGGGTCAGCCAAGCCGGTACTTACCCTCCACCGCTGTGGGACTACCGCGCCCTCACGCCGTATCGCAGGCTGGGTTGCTGCCACCTCTCGGGGTTGTTTTCGTAGAGAATCAAAGTGCATCCTATAGAAGCCGAAAGTCAAACCATCAGACTTATCAGCGCTGATTCTGTCTAAATGGTTTGATTCCGCTTTGGCGACACTGCTTTGGATTAGGTTTCTTCCCGCCCGCAGCGACGCGTCCCTGTCGGTGTCTGCACGGTGCTGTGCCATGCTCCGGTCGCTCACTGCTGCCCCGACGTGTCCGCTCTGTTATCCCTCGCGCCCTCTCGCTTTCCCCTCTCGAACGGGCAGGCGCCCAGCCACTGCTTCGAGCTGCACTCGCAGAACCGGGTCCACACGGTGAGATCGCTGTTGCCTTCGCTTTTGTTGGCATCGTTGCTGATGTTGTTGTTGTTGTTGTTGGTGTTGTCGTTGTTGTCGAACTTTCTTCGACAATGCGCAGCGCGAGTTGATAAAATTGCAATAACGTGGTTGAAGTTTTCACCTCTGGGAGATGTCAACAAGTGTTCCGCCCCTGTCGTGCCCCGTTGACGCTTTTGATTTGAAGTTTCGAGCGGAGAGCCGAGCGAAGCAAGTGGCGTGGGTCGGCACGTTGCAGCGGCACGCAAGGCAGGCTGCAGAGGACTCGTACATGTCCGTGGCAGAGCACATGGTGTGCGATGAGGTAAGCCCGCGCTCTGTTTTTTCTTCCTGAGACACCACACCACGTACCACCCGGGCTCAAACTGTCGCAACGCTTTGCTTTGGTCAGCGTTTCTGCCTTTGAAGTAATACCGGACGGAGGTAGAAGGGACTGAGACGTGCAGAGGGCTGGTAATTCGTGCTGTCTGTATTGCTGGTGCAATCGGCATCTCGCGCCGAAACAAGCGTGTCGCCAAGGGCCTAAAATATTACGAGAAGAACCGAACGAGCCCCCCCTACTTCTGCCCCGTGTGCGGTCCCACGTCCGGGTCCTTGACGTTTTGTGCCTTCACTAACTGTTCCCCAGGAGTACGCGAGGTGCCGTCGACTGAACGTGACCCTTTCCTCCGCGCTGGGAAGCCGAGCGTGCGACACCCTGGAAGCCGACTTCTACTCCTCCCACGCTGCCGACAGGCCGGTGGCTGGGAGAGGCAGCAGCGGCGGCGGCGGCAGCGTGGGGGGTGGTTGGTTGCCCCTGCCGCCCCCGTCCCCGCTGCCGAGGACGTCGGGACTGTTCCGAAGACTGCCGCAGGGGCCACCGCCGACGACTTATTCCGCGAGTGCTGCTGCCTCTGCGGTAAGAGCCACTCCTGGCCTCGTTTCTGGTTGCCGGTCACCGCTACTACCGCCGCCACTACCACCGCCTCCGCCACCGTTGGTGAGGTTAGCGGATGGGGGAGCAACGGAATCTTCAGCCCGTGGGGCGGCAGGAGGGGGGGCGACGGTCGATTCCGCGGAGCGCCCGTGGCTGGCGGCCTCGGAGGTCAGGCGAGCGATGCGCTTCTGTATGAAGGTGCATAGGTATAGGGAGATCTGCCGACCTGGATCATGCGTGGCATTTCGAAAGGTGAGCACAGCAGCAGAAACCTCTTTGGTTGGTTTTTACCTATTCCTTCAGCGTCGCGGGCGCGATTGGTGGTGATGTGGCATACAGAAGTTATTCGGGGTCCGAATAAGCTGGACGTGTGATCTTGGAGGCATCTTTGCGACAACCGTTTGAATTTTTTGGGGCAGCTGTAGCGCTGCTTCTTCGAGTATTGCTGCCGCGCTCACGGCTACGCCCCCGTCGCCGCTGATGTCGCCACCCTTGCGCCCAAACATGTGTAGACTCGCGATGTATCGCCGACTGTTCAATGAACACCAGGTTGTGACTTGTGTTTTGTTCGCTGCCTGAAAAAGACACGCGCTTTCGCGTCCTAAATATTGCGGCTTTGGGCGTTTGCATTCACTTCTGGCTTTGGTATGTTTTCCCTTTCTGCTTGCCGCTCTCGACCTTGTACCGCATGCTCGCTGGCTGGCTCGTTCGTGCCGCACGTGATAATAGATGGGTTGAACTCACGGCGAAGGTTTGCTACTGTGTTCCTTGGAACGTGCTATCAGTACCAGGCCGATGTCGTACAAGTTACGTTTTTTCCACCCGCCCTACGTTGGTTGGTATTTTCTAGCCTCGCTCTCGCCCCTCCTTTCTGAACGCATGTATCTGGACGTTTTGGCGTTCTATTCTCCCCTTGCCTGCTCTTGTCCTTGTCGGTGGACACTTGTACAGAGGTGGGCGTACGCAGCCGATGCCTTGGAAGAGCTCTGTCCAGGGGCGTCCACCGCGGCCGCCGCCGACCTCTCGCGTCACTGGAATCCCCCTTCGCCGCTGGTGGCGGTAGAGGCGGTGTCACTGCCGGCCTTGAGAGCAAGCGGGGAGAGCGCGGCGGACGGCGGGCCTCATGAGCGGGACGAGAGCGGCATCGAGGCCGCGGGATCGCGTTCGGGGGTTGATGCTGCAGCGGCGGCGACTGCCAACGAGAACCGGGACGAAAAAAAACCATCTGGCAAACGATCCGAGGCACCGGCGACGTCGCCGCGGGAAGACGTGGTGGCGAGAGGGCCGTCGTCGACTAGCGCAGCTACAAGCGGCGAAGCCTGTTCGGCTTCCCTCCGAACCTCGACCGTTCTCGCTTCGCCAAGGGAAGCTGACGGGGAGGGCAGACCAACCACCCTGTCTGGGTTGTCGCCTCCACCGATGGCGGCAGCCGTGTCCGCATCCATCCTCCCGATGGCAGAGGCCGTAGCGTTGCCCACCGGCGACCGACCATCGCCTGCCCTGCTGACGGCGGCGGCGGCGGCGGCGGCAACAACAACATCGGCGACAGAGCTCGTCCCACGGCCATCGCGGTCCTCAACGCACCAGCATGCTCTGTCGCTGGCCGCCGCCTGCTCGCAGGAAACCGTGGTCGGGGTGGCCCGCGACCTGCGGGAGTACGTGGAGGCCGTTACCAGGTCGCGTGCTTCGCGAGCGGCGAAAGGGGGCGGTGGCGGCGGCGGCGGCGGCGGCGGCAAGGGCGCTGGTCCCGGCGGCGCGCTAGGAGCGGGGGCGGGGGCAGCGGGGGAGAACAGCTTGCAGGAGCCCCCGGCGGAAGGTCTGTTCGACGCCCTCCTGGACCAGGTCTTGCAAGCCCTGGGGGATGCATAGCAGAGGGAGAGGGACATCTGGAATCCGCGCGGTGTTTGATTGAGCGCGCGGGTGGGTGTGCGCTCGGGAGCGACGCATCATCCGCACGTCTCCGAGGATAGTTTTGTAGGCGTGGTAGTTTTTGTCCCAGGTGTGGCCTGTTGTCGTAGGGTTTGCGTCGGCTTTGTTGCCCGTTATTTAGCTGGAAGGGCTCCTGATGCTCAGCAATGGGCATGGCTGTGCATCGCGTAGGCAAACACTGGTAATTTCCCCGCTCAAATAATTAATTCAACTTATGGGCCTGCCACTCCAGGAGGGACGGAAACAACGCTTTGGTCTTCTTGAGTACTCCTATGCTAGCAGCGGTTCTTGGCTGTCGAGGGGCGCCCATTTGGCGGGCCGAGATTTGGCGGGCCGAGAACTCGCTTTTCAGGAGGCTTGCTTACAACAGAATCAATGATTTTGGAAGCGTGTTTTTCTTTTCGCGAACTGCAGTCCGGAAACAATCAGCTGATCTATTCGGCACGATTCGGGTTGCTGGAATCCCCCCTGAACTAAGTTAGTGCGTGTGCACGTTGCTGCCCCGTCCGCATGCATTTTGCCTTGCGCGTTGAAACCTTTTGCTAGCGTCCACACAAGATGTGCATTGGCATACATGGGTGTAAATACATTTCACGCAGACACACAGATGACACTGACCGCACGTGGTTGCGGGATATACTTTTGTACGTATCATATGCGTAGCATTCCGGACAAAACGAGACACTTTTGTGTCATGCAGCCCTTAATATTGCCGCCGATTACACCACTGGCCTATCTGCGGCTGCTGCGTGGGCCCCACGATATTTTGCAGTACACGATGAGAACTTACTGTAGGCACACATTTCCAACGCGTCCCTACCACCGAACCAACATTGGGTCAATACTTTCACTGTCCCGATATAGCGCCGGTATGTGTCCAGGCGATTTGGCCGGCACTATACCGGGCACCGGCACTATTCAGAATTGTGCCTGAACCGGCACTATTCAGGGCCTGAAAATCCCTCTTTAATAGTGCCGGCTTGGCACTATTCAGGACTGTTCGACTTCAGAGTGCAGCGCTTGCCCTTTGCCGGGCTGACAGAGTACCAAACGAACGGTACTTGGATCAATCGTGAGGTGGGCGACATGGACAGGCTTCATTATTAAGTTTCGTGAGACTCTTGGACTGTCGAAAACACGGCATTGGTCACATTAAAATTAACTTGATTGACCAGATAGATTTGTTGCGCAGCAGTTGTTCTCTTCCCACCTCAGCGCAAGCACTCGCTGGTGAAACGTTGCTGCTGCCTTTCAACCGTAGACCGTGCTGCCCGATAAAAGTTCACCTCGCTATCAAATTATTATGTGTTGTGTCGCAAGAAGGCCGTAGCACTATTCAGGCAACCTCAAAGGCACCCCTCGACACAGCGAAAGAAAGACGCTCATGAACGCACCCGATGTACATTTGGAGGTAAAACATGGATGGATGTAGTGCTCCTTACATCAGCACACAAAAGCAGATGCAACCTAAAAAAGGCGAAGAAGATAACGAACTCCCCTGTTCCGTCGATAAAAAGCTAGAGAGAAGACCAAGCCTTCAGAAGCAAGAAAAACGACTGGCCAACCAAAATACGCCAGTCTCAGTGCGGTCAAAAACAGAAAATATTTGTTTCTCAAGGTCGTGAGAGGTTGTCATGGAGGAGGCTGAGCTATTCTCTGGATAAGAGACAGAAGAAATGGTAGCAACAGAGAGAGGAGAACTACGCGACTGCCAAGGCTTACTACTTGAACACGCGTTCGTATCGGAGTGTTTTCATCCTTTCTTAGAGACGTCTTTATTTTGCATACTAGTCTACTGGTATATTTTGCATGCCTTGCTTGGCGATTCCACCCACTACTAGACTACACCCTTCGCCAATATTCCACTATTTTCGGGCTTTCATCTCTAGATAGATTCTGCGCCCCTGCGGCGTTTGTTGTGAGGAAGGTCATCTCGCTCGAAACTCTTGTTGTTCCCCTCAACGCCATATTTTCCTCCTGCATCATCACTGCTGCTGTCCTTCGCTATACTGTGTTTTCCATATCCGTCGTCACGATGTACTACACCATCACACTATTATCTTCCGTTTCGCTCGCCTCACTGTACTGAAATCCCAGCCTATTAGTGGAATGTTAAGGAGGACCCGATTCGCAGGGTATCCGTCGATTGACTTTTACCAGAATCGGTACACCTTCGCATTGCCATATGGCGTCAGCAGGATAATACTGGTTCGAATATCCTTGGGTGCACGTTTTTTCTCCTGACTTGGACATTTTCCCATGGACACCATGTGTGTCAGTCCTGAGAACACCTCTTGGAATCCATCCTATAAAGAACCTTGTGGCACTTCCATCGAATTACCCGTCCTGGCCACAAGAGGTTCCCAGTTGAGGGTAAATTCTGTGGGTGGAGAGTGTTAAGGAGGACCCGATTCGCAGGGTATGTATCCGTCGATTGACTTTTACCAGAATTGGTACACCTTCGCAGGAACCTGTGGTCGATCGGTAAATCGCGACATTTGAAGACGTAACGCGTACCGAGAGAAACCG
The DNA here is from genome assembly GCA_000310025.1 of Ectocarpus siliculosus. Lineage (NCBI taxonomy): Eukaryota > Phaeophyceae > Ectocarpales > Ectocarpaceae > Ectocarpus > Ectocarpus siliculosus. The sequence goes on along the minus strand of FN649759.1, from coordinate 345,394 downwards.
AGCTTACTTGTAGCTCGAAGGGAAACCGTCTCTGAATCCTGTTGGCGTGGAAGGCTTGAGGCGAAAAAAAGAAAAAAGGCTGTGTGTGGGGTGTGAACCGGCACTATATTGGTTCTATAGTGCCTGAATCGGCACTATAGCGGGCAGCCCTCAATAGTGCCGGTTTGGCACTATTCAGGCCCGTTTCAAGGAGAGGGAGCCGTGGGTGGTAGCTTGCTCCTAGAGATAGATGAAGGTAGGTTCTGTCGTTGACACGCTTGTCCACGATCACGTTGAGATGAGAAAGTTGCTTGTTATTGCTGAGAGACGATCAGCAAGGGTCTGAGGTGAAGTGGGGATCCAACTTCACCTCAGGGGGGTACGCAGACTAGACAAATCCTAAGAGGGTAGGTGTCTGAAGGGTATACCTCCTGGGACCGACCCACATCCTATCAACAATAAGATGTACCCTATTTAAGCTAGCAGCCACACTCCTTAACACTAGCCCACCCTGAATATCATATATGCAGATTCTATACTCAAATCAATGCTCAACTCCTAAAAGCTACAACGAAGATTTTAGCTGACGATTGATGCTCATGAATCGAAGATATGACTCTTCACAAAACATCCAAAAAGGAGGGTGAGTTGTAGAAACATCCCGAATCAACCCCCACACCATCATTGAGACGAAAGATGGATGCGAACGGCCACGAGACAACACATCGACATCTCAATGACAACGCTCCTATCAAGGAAGGGATAAGGCCAAGAAAAATATGTAGTGCTGCACAGCACACTATCCGCAACAGACGACGGCAAGAGAAATAAAGTCAAAACCTAAACGCCACACACCACTCTTTTACGCGCACCCGCGCGTATAACAATGGGAGGAATGAGGGCGACTACCCGTATCCTTCTGGTAAAAGTCAATCGACGGATACCCTGCGAATCGGGTCCTCCTTAACACCCGTGTCTGTGTGTCAAGTGTGTCAAGAAATTTTACCGGCACTATGCACTACCCCGGACTTTGGGACTATTCAACCGGCACTATATCGGGACACCTACTGTAACCCTCTACCGTAAACCAGTTAAGAAGAGACAACCGGTGACAGAGATACATAACAATTTGTACACAAAGCAGTCTACAATTAGATCATAGATAGGCGATCATAGATAGGGGACTGCTGTATGTTGTGCCGTATAACTGACTATACCAGGAAACCATCATGGCCGTCGCTCGAAACAAGGTCAGCGCGTTCCGGCGTCTCGATTTAGACATCTAGGCCACCAGGAGAGGAAACCATGGAACAGCGATACGCGCATTGCACGACCCAGTCTGTAATTGCTTACAGCATAGAAGGCTGGAGCCCCAACCGAGCCAACTCCCCCAACGACCACAAATCTGCGTCCCACCTTGCCACGGGTGACACAAGATACCACCACCCCCCTGGACCGATTTGCAAAGAAAGCTCGATTACTCGACGACGAAGAGGATGCATCAAAGACACGATGCTTTTTCGAAATTATCTCGGCGAGGTGACCCAACGCCTCCATTTCCGGCACCGCCGCTGTTCCGCTGCCTTGGAGTAATAATCGAGCCTTTGAAATTTGATATAGATAGATAGATAGGGTGTATGCTATCATGAGTCACCTACATACGTACGCGGTGGTGGCGGACCACACCGAACATGCATTGCTGTACGCAGTCACGGACCGAACCCCCCCCAAAACTGTTGTTGTTGTTGTTGTTGTTGTCATTACATTAAACTCGTATCAGTTGCTAATCCCAAAATCTAGCAAAGCGCGGTCCGTGGTCACAAAAATGCAAGAAGAGCCATCTCAGAAGATCCAAAGAACACGCAAACTAGCAAGAAAATAAAATAAGGGTACACAACAAGCCCGAAGAGGTACGCACGCCTTGTGGCGGGTGCGCCGCAGCAAGAAGGTATCGGTCCCTTGAGGGTTAGTCTAGCCATGCTCGCTAGAAAGACCCCCCCCCTCGCTATGGGCCATGCCTAAGTGAAAAAGCCTTGCCGAGGCAGCGAGGGGAAGAAGGAATGTGTGCGGTCTCGTCCAAAACAGGCTCTTTTGTGTAGTGGGTGTGAGCTATAGACTATATATATGCAAGTCAATCAAGCATCCGGGGCATCTCGGGTCTCTTTCACCGCGCGTGTAGCAGCAGCAACTGCAAGGATCGTGCTCTTCATTCATTGCTATTTTAATGCACTACTTGGACCGAACAGCTTAGACTGACTACAGATACGATAACATGGGCGCGGGCGCGCCAACGCGCACATTGCTGCACTTACTTGCTGCCCTCTTTGATTTCCCGTCGAATGTCAACGCTTTCTGAGCCGAAGATCATTCTCGACTACGTAAGTACCTACCTCCAAGGCGGGAGGCAAGATGAAAATGTACGGGGCTGCCAAGTTGTTGTGGTTGTTGTTGTTGTTGTTGTTGTTGTTGTTGTCTTCACATTAAAAACCGTTCCGATCCCTCTCTACCCAGTACCTTCGTATGTCCGTCTGATCCAACACTCGACGCGGTCGATTCCCGTGGTCACAGGTTAACTTACCCTCAAAGTAGTTAGTTCCGGCTCGTTGCTTTTATTCTTACCTGGTAATGGGATGCATGAGGAAACGATTTACGGAGTATTTGGCAAACAAACATGTCAATCGAAAAAACTTGAAAAAAGTGCAACGTGAGTCGGCACATGTAACCGCTCTATCTATCTCGGTACGGAGGCTGCTGTAGGTACAGCACAACATTCCCGTTCACGGTATTTGTAGGAAACTGATTTGATGTGCGCACTCAGAGTGTTGTCGTTCTGTCTATCAATGGAAATTCTACTCCGTCCGGTCTGCATGTAGACTACATAAAAAAAAAAAACGCATGCTTGTGTGTACTTCCGTGTTGCTCCGTGGAAGATTCACGGAAAAAAAGAACATGATGAGCTCCACACAGAGAATATCAGCCTGTGCCGTCTGGCTGTGCGGCTTCGATGCCTAGAAGAGTCCCTGCTGAAGTATACCTTGATGGATGATATCTCTGTCATAGAATAGGTATAGGCAGGCACACGCAACAACAACCCATTTCTTCTTGTCTCCATTGGCTCCACAGCCTGTCAGGGAGGAATCACATGGTTGCCGAACTACCGATCGTGGCGCAACAATCCGAAACTTGAAGTCGTTCGTCTGTTTGCGGACCACAAGAAACTCCGAACAAAAAATAACTAAAGAACAGAGCCTCCTAGGAGTACTCTGGTGGCTGCTGATTGGAGGCCCACAACACGCCCGGCTCGTCTTTTCGTGTCGCCTTTTTTCCCAGGAACTGAAAAAACAGAGATTCTTCATCGTCTCAAAACACACGCTCCTCGCACAAATTGCACAACAAGCACATACATCACACCCGGCTAACCCAGGCAACGGTGGCAGCGGAACGGCAGCGGGGCAAATCAAGGGGTGACGCCAGCGTGTGTCCGTGGGTGGTGGCTCCAGACTCTCCGGTCTATTGAGGCTATGGCGATTTTGACCAGATGGGTCGGCTCCGCAGTTTCCACTCCCAAGAACGACCAAGGACCTGCGTCTCTCATCGGGAGGCAACGGCACTACGGGGCTCTAGAGCTGGCCGGCACCGGCGAGCAGGTCAACGTAAATGATGTCGTCGAGATCACTGATGCTGCTGTCAAAGTCGAGCTCGAACAACCGGGAGCGATATCGAAACGTCGTCTTCGGCTGGCGCAGGTTGGTTTTTGCGCACACGTAAAGTTCAGAGAGAGGCGGCAGCACAGGCGGCGGTTAACTTCTATTATTGCTGCTTGCTGCACCCGTAGGCACTTTTTTTTTTTAGTATGTACTGCTGTAGTTGTTTGCTGCTGCTGGTCAGACGCGCCCGTCTTTCGTGGGTAGTCCTGTTCGAACCTCCGTTATTTGCCTGATCTTTAAGGTGTGTGTGAGAAAAGATTGAATAGACCATGAATAGAAAGAGAGGCAAAAATACCGGTGAAGTGAAAAAAAAGGAGGCAAGTACTACTGTACACTACTGCTGTAGGCAGTTAGTTGCTGTGAAGTTACAAGATAACGAGGACAGAGAGAGAGAAGAGAGAAGAGAGAGAAAGAGGTAGAGCTCGAGCGAGCGAGCGAGAGACAGGGGCTGTTTGGGTATGGATGTCGTCCAGAAAGTTGAAGGGGAACAATCATCGCGGAGATATCGAGATATATGCAGGATAAATATACGCGTCATACATGGGCAGACCACAAATATTTGGGAGACCACGAAAAAATCTGTAATCTGCCACACCTGCAGCATCTCTCGCTCCCTGTATGTGTGTGCAATGTTCACGTCTCCGCCGAAAAGTCTGCTACTACGTAAGCACCCAAAGGTGTGCGCTATATTGTACAGTAGTCGTGTGTATGCATACAGCAGTTCAGCGTCAGTTCGGACAAGTACTCGTCTTTGGGTTCTTTCTGTTTTTTCGTCTCGCTATATATAGACTATGTGTGCATATCATTGATTATGGTATCACAGGCAACAATTATACAGTTTTTATTCCAGTCTACTGTATAATACATATTTCTCCCATCATTGGACTCTGTCGACTGCCCCTCTGGCCCCTATCCTCTACTTCTACTATTTATTAGCTAGACGACCCAACCGGGGTCACATAGGAGGGGGGGGGTGGATCCCCTCCTGCGGTTCCTGCCTGAGATATTTTTATCGCGAAAAGGGTACAGCATTCCCTTCCCTCGCGACTTATGAAGTCGATATAGTTTACTAACAACGGGCATTGCAGCGCGACGCTTCCAACTGAGACCAGGATCTATTAACGAGAAAAAACTCACTTGTGTTGGGACTCGAACCCATGACTTGGCCTTGGCAGCCTGCGAGGGTACCCACTAGACCAACGGGGCGACCGGCTTTTTTTTTTTTTTCTTCCCTTCAAATCAGCGCTCACAGCACTAGTAGTGCCGTTTTCTCCAACCCGTGGTCACACAGAAGAGCCCCTCTCTACCCCCCCCTCCTGTGGTACTTTGCCTGCGAGAAGAGTTCAGCACTCTCTTCCCTCTGTGTATACACGAACTAGCGCTATCTACTAGACCAGGAGCGGAAGCGAGAGAAAAACTCCCTTTGCAAGAAAAGCTCGCTAACGCCGGGATTCGAACCCGTGACCTGACCTCCATCTAGGTTTCGAGGATACCACCTAGACCACCGGGGCGACCGGCTTCCTGGGCATTATGTAGCACTGTAGTTCTATCCTACAGCCTGTACAGTGTTGTGACTACTGTACCTGGCACGCAATCGCATTTATACGTTGAATACAAACTCTTGGAATTCTATTTCAGAGACAACAAGCCGGTATGGTGTTCGTAGGGTTCATGATTTTTTGCGAGAACTACATTCAGCAGTACTGTAGATTGCTGTCGGGCATTTTGAAAGTCCTTGCCCGGGGTCCGAATCTCAAGGAAGGCAGTAAAAATAGGGTACTTGTAGGAGTGCATGGGCAAGATACAGAGAGGTGATAGAGGAGGGCCGGGGCAAGGCGACGAGGAGCGTAACGTGCGATGGACGCGAGGGACTTGAAAAGGATACGTGGTGAACATTTGGGGGTATCCATCTCTGTCTGCCTGTCCTAAAACTCCAGCAATTACGACATCAATTAATCTAAACCCAATGCAGGTTTTTGCCCTACAACAATGTCCTACAGACCACAAGCAAATCAACTGAAAAAGTAATGACATCGAAGAATATTCAATACGTTTTTTGGTGTATTGCATCTTGTGCGACTTGCTGTCATCACTGTGATGTTTGGGATGCAAGGTTTGGTGATGTCCCCTTGAATCGTGTGACGACAGCAAGGTGCCGAAAAAACGAGGAAGGACGGGGTTACACTAGAGGTCCCTGATTAGTGCCGGTTGAATATTGCCGGTAGCCGGTATACATGTAGTGTCCGTAATGTCTCGGCGCACAGCGCCCTGATCAGTGCCAGACCGCACTATTGAGGGATGTTCATTATAGTAGTCGGTTAGGGCACTTCTGTACCCCGTGATAGTGCCGATTCACGCACCCACACACCTCATGGAGTCCCAAAACATGGCCTTGAGAAGTATTTTCTGCTCCGACTGAGATTGACGTGTGCATTTTCATTGTTCAGCCGGTTAGAATGCAAATATTCACGGCCACACATTTTGAGAGAGTGATGGTATATACAAAAAAGAGGACGGTGAAAGCTCTCCGAAAGGAACGCGCTTTCAAAGTGGCAGCCTTGGTAAACACGTGCCGCATTCTCTGTTGCTACCGTTTCTGTCGCTATTGCGGGGAGTAGCTTACCCCCTCCTCACGGCCCCCCGGATCATGGCCTTCAGAAGAATTTTGTTTTGTCAACCGTAACTCTGACTGTAAAGTATTTTCGTTGGTCAGCCGTTTAGTGCGGTCAATGTTATGAAAACACACATAACAATAATCAACGCGCACATACGCGGTCGATGCTAATAACAATACACACACCATGTGTTTCGAGATTATGGGCTTTGGTAGCATTAATAATTCCCTCTTTCCACTCTGAGACTGACCACCACGTCATTGCAGCGGTCAGCCGGTTAGGGCGATCGGTGACAATAAAAACACACACCACACACGCAAACATTGGTCAGCCGGTTAGCGCGGTCGATGCTAAAAATAACACACACGAACACACACATTTCCCCCCTTCTCTCACTACATCGAAGGAGCGCGAGGAGAAGTGAGTTTTGGCTTGCTTTCGTTTTGTACGAGTGCATGCATTTGAGCTTGACAAACAAGCATCGTTTCCGCCAAAGATGCATCGGGTGCCTGCGCGAGCATCTTCCTTTCGCTGTCGAGTAATTGAGCTTGCCCGGCATGGTTTGATCCTTGTAAGGCCAATGCAACAGCTGTGAGGTGTACTTCGCATATCCTTTGCCATAGCAATGTGAAGGGTTTATGCGACATTTCAGGCTATGACGTACGTGTTTGTCCCGCCCAGTTAACTTTCTTCAACAGCAAACACTGTGTGTTCGACAGGACAGGAATCATTCCTATCGTGGCACAGTCTGCCCGCGCCGCCCATGCCATGATCTCACCATTAACGTTAATGTGGTACTCGTCCGCCCCTTCAAGCGTACGCGCTGCACTCTGAAATCACACAGTTCTCCTCAATACTTATGCCAGACCAGCAGTATTGAGGAATTTTCAGACCCTGAATAGTGCCGCCTTGGCACTGTTCAGGCACTCTGAACAATAGTGCCGGTGCCCGGTGTATGTAGTGCCGGTGAAATTTCTGCGCACACTCCGGCACTAAACAGAGACCTCTACTGTATATATATATTCACTGCAGCAATTGAGCAGGTTTTCGTCGTGGGACAATGCGTGCATTGTTGACGGAGTGGAATCGATTCTCTCTTTGCGCTGTCTTGCGTGTTGTTTGTGTCCTCTGTTCGCAACGACACAACAACGTGCACCCTGATTTGGAGACTCCGCATTAAGGCCTACAGTACGTGCGTGTTTCTAGGCTATGGGCGTCAGACTTCATGATGCACTACTCTACCCTTCTTTGAGTTGTGCAGTACTGCTGTAAGACTCCAATGCATTCCATCTGAACGCCTACAGTAGTCAGTGTTGGCTGCAGCCCAAATGACGATATTTTTATTTGTGTACACGATGACTAGTATGTAGCACGCACAGAGAAGCTGTGTTTCGCGTGTAGAAATTCAGCCGTGGCCTGCAGTGACACATGCGTAGAGGGCTATGCCTTCTGCACAGCAGGGAGAGGCTTTGTGTATCGCGCAGTCGGTGGCTGCACCCCAGACCTGCATTTGGTATAGTGGGTGGATTTTCTAGAAACAATACTTGTGGCAGACAAAGTAATCCAGCAGATTATTCCCTGTACTTTTTTCTAATGAATGACGGACGACGCCGTTCATTCCTACCTATGACTAATCACAGATGCTGTAGATACATATGCACATCGTATCGAAATCTAAGCTCATGAACCGAAAACACTCTTCGGATTTATCACGTCGATTGTACATGTAACAGTATCATGCCGCTGCAGGTCTCTCAGGGCACACCAGCGTAGCAGTTTCGGAATAGCGTTTGCGAAAGGGAGTAAATGCCCAATCCAGATAATAACCGAACGCTAAGCGCCTCTAAAACCTGGTTATAAGTATAAATAAGTACAGGTAAGGAGAGGAAATTAGCGATATTTTCAAAAGTGAGGAAAGACAGCGGTCACTCACCCACTAAAAAGGATAATATTGTCTTCATATTTAGAACCGTGCCGACATCCGCAGTATGTTCTAGCGTCCGCACTGGTGGCCCAACCGACGCGGACGCAATCCGTGGCAATAAGATATTATTACCCAGATAGGTGCAGTTGAATGTATAACAAATGATTGAAACCGACTACACGACAAAGGGGCGGGGTTTAGCGCAATTATCGTACTTCAGGGGTACGAAGTACGTGACAAATCAAACCGGCAGCTGTCTCAAGCAATGCAAGGGCAACATCTTGGTGACTTGTAGGGAACACGGAACACGGAATGTGAATTATGATACGTGGCCTGCAACGAAAGTTGAATATGTACGTAACGACTACCATACGCTGAACTGCATCTCCATGCAGCCGCCAACGGTTTCTTGTACTTGACTTCAACACGCCCACAGCCATGCGTCCACCGGGAACGAGATGGAAACTGGGAGAAAAAACTTTCCCCGAATCAAATAAACCCCATTGACGTCATTCTCCAGCTAGCCGGCTAGCTGCTGTGAAACCTATTGCAAAAATATTTGTACGAGACATCCAAAGCGCCCTGCCTGTAGGCCTACACCAGATAGGTAGTGAGCCGACGAAGTTTATCTCCGCACAACTTCTCAGAACTCTCCAAGATTGCGATCAATTTCGACGTCGACGCTTCAACACCCGAGCATCCTACATTTCCCACCAACTTCACTCTTCTACATTCTAACCCCCACAGAACACTATGCGGTCCGATACACGAGATGGCCGCCAAACTGCCTTGTTGAGCCTGCGGCCCGCAAGGCTTGCGGTCACTGTGTGTTGCTAGCGGAAAGGTAGTAGAAACACGGATAGATAACAACGATATCACTCTACATCAAGATAGCCATAACTTATGAATCCAGTTGCTTTGTTTCTGGCGTTGCGTTTCTTTAATAATCACGAAAAAACGGCAGCGTTGAACGAAAACAGGGAACCTTGTCTGGGAGAACTTTTACACCTCTTGTCACGCAGGTTCTCGTGCACCGAGATCATCCTACAAATTAATGAAGTCGCGCGCAACACGAACTTCAACGTGTTCTATTGTTTTTCGCCAACCGGGTACGGTTCTCTCGGCGATCGACCACGCAGGTTCTGTCGATGTGGGAAGACACCTTCACCGGCTTGTTCAAGTTTCGCGCACGGTACCTGGTGTACACATCGGACCTTCCCGACGACGCCGTTGCTGGGCTCGTTGAGGCTCGCCGTGCGTCTGAAGGAAAGGGAACAAATGGCAGTATGAGCGACGCGAAGGCGGCTGCCGCCTCCAACCGAAGTCCTCCGTTGTCCAAGCGAGGCCAGAAAGCAGACTGCGACGAAGTGCTCCTCACAAACAAAAGGGAGGATCTTGACGTTGTACTGATCGTTAAGCCAATCACCCTCCGCGTGGGCGCACAAGACGATTCGTCAGCTAGGTGGAAATATGACGTTGGGCCACGGCTCATCCATTCATTCGATGCTAGTTCGGGTGAATTCACTCCTGTAGAGCGTAAGGAGGCCATTGCCAAGCGCGCGAGAACTCGGCTCCTGGAAACGGTTGCGCGCGGGTCACGTCGCGCCGAGGAAGTCGCTGCCGCCGACAGCGGCCAGCGTGCGATGCAGAGCAGCGGTTGGCTGTTGCCGAAGCGAAGAGCGAAAGGGCCTGCTGCTGTCAAGGGTAGTGCCGACAGACGTGGCAGCATCGCAGCTGCCGCATCTGTGGGCGACACCGTATCAGTCAGAGAACCCAGCGAGGGAGAGTCCTCAGAAGGGGAGGAACCTAAGTCCGATGACCCGGAGTGGGAAAACGACGACCAAGGCAGCGACTACGCGAGCGACACCAGTAACTCCACCGACACGCGGAACCACAACGCGCTGGAATTGCCGGTGAGGAAGTCGAGCCGACGCAAGAAATCGCTCAGCCGAGAGTTTGACCAGGGTGTCGATCCGTCCTGTGACGACAAGATTCAGACGAGTCCTTCTTCACCTCCACTTGCAGTACCTGCTGTAACCCCACCCATGCGCGAGACCTCACTGGTGCCTCATAGGGATGTGGAGCAACAAGCGCCTCTACCAAAACGAGCGCGGCGTCTAGCCATGCCCCCCGTTGAAGGAACGCCAGCACTCAGTTCAACGCGTTCTGCAGAGCACCTCGCTTCCTCCTCATCGGCTACCCCTCCGATGGCGGGCGGCTCGGTTCAAGCACGAGCTGGAAGTATGGGAGCAACACCTTCCTCGCCACCTCCGTCCGTATCGCGCTGTTCGGCGGAAACCACACGGGATGCAGGGGGAGCAACGGAATCGAAATACCGACGGTCGATCGCGGGAACGAGAACAAGTGGACGCTCCGCCAAGGCTGCCGTGGACGGTGCGGAGAATTCGGACTGCGCTCCCCAGCAAATTCTAGTCGGTGACGACTACCAAGCCGACATCCCAGACCTATTGTCGGCAGAAGAGAGGAAGAAAGAGGCCGGACATCCCGCTGCTGGGACAGGTGCCAAGATGGTGAGAACATGCTGGCAACCGATGTTTTTGAACACCAGTTTGATGTGGCTGGACTTGACGTCTTCTTTGTGAAAGTACTTGTCACATTTCTATTTGTGTTGGTTCCCACACATTCCTATTTATTTGTCACAGCCGTGCTCACCGCCACGCACCATAAACCCCTGAGCGGAGGGTCTTCAGCAGTAGCTAGTGGCATCAGCTACTTCTGAAATCCGCAGTTCAGGAGATTGGGGTAAGTGGCGTTTTGACGTATTTTCCATGATTTGGCGTCAAGCCTCTTGACCTGCGATCATATTGCCGAATCAAAGATACATGCAAGACAACGTACGATTGCCCTTGTCGTTCATGCGGCGATGTCCTTCTATCAATGTGGGGGAGAACGCAATCCCATGTGTTCCTTCCCTGCACGCCCTCTGCGAGCTCTCTGCTGCGGGGGCATAAAAGCACACCCCAATCGCAAGGTATGTCCAGAGATCCCCTTCTACGAACACCACGCTCAATGTCTTGTGCAGCGACCTCTGCGTTTGTTTTCTCAAGGCGACCCTTGTATCTGTCCATGTTCTCGACTCACTCGCTTTCTTGCACAAGGTTTGGCGGAGTATCCGCAAGTGGGATCCGCAATCCCGTCACATGTTGTCGACGTATCTACACGCGGCGAAGGACGTGGTTAAGGCCAAGCAAGCCTCCCCCGGCGTGGCTGTTCATGTGCGCCTCGGCGATGGCGGCAGCGAAAAAACCGGAGACGTTGAGGCGGGCACGACCAGTGTGGCCAGCAGCTACGCCGTGTGGGCGATAACGGTCGGTCGCCACTCTGCTGGAGTGATTCGAGTTGCGTGCTCAGAAATGGCCCAAACGAAAGTCCCGATACCTGCCATCCAGAGAGTACAGGTACGGCGACGTGTCTCTGGTCGTTTTGCGTTTCACGTGATGATTTGATGCCATACCAGTCTGATGAAAGAAAATTGCTTTCAAGGTCTCCAGTCTCGAGCGCCAGGCGCCCTCGCCTTCAGAGCTGAAAGGAAAGATTGGTGTGTGTGAAGACTGTGCACAGCATACCAAGGGCACGAAGTTGAAAAAGACGTTCCAACTACAATATTAAGTGTTGCGACATGACAGAAAATTCGAACGGTAAACTTCATTCAATTCAACAACCATTTGCGGAACATTTGCTCGATTGACAGTTTATCCCCTTCGACTGACTGCGCTTATATCTCGAACGGGTAGTCTCTGTGTGTTTGTAGACTAAATGTTTTAGTTCGTATTGGTATGAAGTATCTCTTGTCTCTACTTGGAATGGCGACGTCAACACCATTCATTCTTGTCGATCGAGCTTTTTAAAAAAAAACTGTGGTCTGCATACCTATGTCTCAAAATGCTAGCTATATGGTTAAGTGTTCAGGGCAGCCTCCAGTTAGTTTTGGTCTGGTGGGGTATCCGACGGTAGACTTTGCAAAAAACTGTGATGTGCATGTGTATATGGCGTACCACAATCAATGTACGTAGTTTGCGTATGCCTGGCGCGCGGATCACACTGACCAGCTGTTGTTGTACTCCCACAAATCCTTGTCCAACCAGCTGCGCGATTTTTTCCGTGCGTAGATTCGCCCTGGAGAAGGAGATTTTTTAAGATTTAAGCGCTTTTCACGGTGCTGTACCTCGTCCCGCCCTTGGAGTCTCGAGTCGCAGCAGGGGCGTTGTGATCGTAAGATTAGCACGGTCAGGTAGGCGAAGACGACCGAAAAACATGTGTGTACACCGTTTTAGACGGATTTACCGACCACAATGTCCACGTCAATGACTAAAATAATGGTTGGTAAATGGTTGCATGCGTTCGCAGCGATGTAACTCTACTCGCGCTTGGAGGTTCGAGCTTGGACAGGGGCGTTGTAATCGAGAGACTGGCCCGCTCTAGTGGGCGAAGACCAGCGAAAAAATAGGCCTAAACGCGAACCCAGACTGATGCACCGAAATGAACCATCTTGCTTTTAGAGTGCAAGAATGGTTGGACTCTCGCGTCTCAGGGCTCAGGCGAAATTGTAGTTATAATGTCGATGTACGGCAGCGCTCCAGTTCAGAGTTTGGCATCAATAGTGTTGTTAACCTGGGTACGTTTTTGTTTTCACCTTTTTCTGCCTCGGCAGAGCGAAGAACAGGCTCTGGCTGCCTTGGTCAAGGCTAGATGCACCCTCGACGACTTCAAGCCCGCCCTGAATGTCTTCGATCAGGCATCCATGGAGAGCGTAGATCCGTGGAAGCTGTCACAGGTGCGCTGCGCGTCGGTTACAATTGTCTGCAAGATTTCCCCCACATCTGCCTGCGGGCGTGTACTAACGTCCATTTTCTGGACATGGAAAATGGGAACAGGGAACTCGGAATTATTGCCTGATTGGTCAGCCACACAAAATAACTTTCTTGGAAACAAGAAACGCCACACACGTTCCCTGTTTGAGGTAGTTACGCCGCACCATAATTTTAACTCCCGAGGGAGTTAAAATTAGCCAACAGACCGTAGGGAACGTGGAACACGGGCTCTTCGGTGGCGATTCAGGACGTGGTGGGATGTGTGTGATCACTCTCGGGCATGCGGCTGCCACAGGTGCTACATGCTACCGGTTCAAGTCGTATAGGCGTTGCCACCATTGTCAGGTGTCTCGCATGCGAAAAAACGGCGGCGGAGGCGCGTGAAGCCGTTGTATGGGGGAACATAAAGTGTCAAAGAGACGGCAGGACCACAACTCAACAAAGCATGCCTTCCAGGGCACTGCTGTCGAGGGTGCGGATTGCATGGCGAGCACCGCCTTTTCTAGCCGATACGTAGCACATGTGTTTGATGTGTGCTCGTCAACAGGTTCCTTCAAAACCTACACCACCTCCTCCCTCCTCTACCCCGCACTCGTCTTTGTGCGTCCAATGGTTGTATTTGTTGCCTTGGAGTACCTGCGGGCCGCAAGCGCGCGCTGAAACGTTCCGTGTTCCTGGAAATGTGTTGTACGTTAGGACACAACCACACGGAACAGGGAACAGGGAATTCCGAGTTCTCTGTTCCCTGTTCCCTGTCCAGCAAAGGGACGTTAAGACACGCCCTGAATGAACCGATGGAGCAGGGGAATTTCGAAGAACCACAAGGCCTGACGTGTTCAAAAGATTCACCCTACAGCACCCAGTTTGGGTTAACGGACTCCTCGCACATCCGGGTGGTACCTTGATCATTCGATACGTTTGCGTGATTAGGTGAGAACCCTGGAGCAGGCTCTCGAAGAGCATTTCGATCCAAACCCGCGGTCGCACGGCTGGGCACGAGAGGGAATGGACCTTGAACGAGAGGACTTCATTGACCTCGCGAACGTTAGCAAGCAGGTTCCGGGCAAGACTCCCACCCAGGTGCGATGCAAAAAACGCGAATTGGAGCCTTCGAACCCTCGACCAATGGTTGGGGCACAACCCGGTGACTCCGCTTTCTCTGTCCTTATGAATGTTTCCCGTTCTGGGAGGATCGTATGCTGTGGTTTGTTGGCGCTGGACATCAATATCGGCGGTTTTAGTATCCGATGACGAACAACGGCGCTCTCTGTGCAGGTGCTCTCTTTCTTCTACCGGTATCTTGCTCACACGAAACCCCTGACGGACGTCGTCTACGGCAAGGAGGTGAGCATGTCATGTTCGGGTTCCTCCTAGCCAGCACAAGAACGTGGGCTTCCTGATACTATCGCCGATGCACCTATCTTGTAGTAAGCACGTCTCGGCAAGCGTAGACCAACCATACACCTAAGAGTAAATCAAATAAGCGCCGACCCTGGCACCCTTTGCCTGCATTTTCACGGGCAGGCGGCAGAGGCACGGAAACTCGAAGAAGTCCTTCCCCCTGGCGCCTCGGCATTCCCGGAACAAGCAAGCACCGCCAAACCCAAGCCGCCCACCAGCCACGCTACGGTCGGTCCGTACACGAGTGGCCCTGCCATTCACAACAGAAGCATCGTGAGGCCCAACCCTCCACAAAAGCCGCACCCTATTGCACAGGTAGCGCCCGGGTCATCTGCTTCGATGACCACGAGAACCACCGAAGAGAGCAGGGGAGTGAGGCCAGAAGACCTCAAACGATATCTCTCTAACGTCGCCAAAACTGCTCTTGGTGGCCGTGCACCTGCTGTTGCTGCCTACCGAGCACCCGCTAATAGCAATGTTAGCCGTGAATACGAGCGCCAGCGTGCAATCATGCACCAGGGGGCAGCGTCCGGGAACACCTCTGCTGACGTGGAGTTGCTAGAGGTATATTGGACACCCCTTGTGTTTCTGACGATGTTTCCCTTTTTTACACATTCGTCAGTGTCAGTTGCATAGTTTATGTGTTGAGCCAGGCCAGCGACTTCCTGCATTGCCTGGTAACGTCAAGTGCTTGTTGCGCCGAGTAAAGTTCCAATACCACGACCTTGGTCCGTTCCATTCCTGTGGAGCGAGGCGCGCAGTGATGATAGTTTCGACGATCCCGCTTCTGCCGTCCGTTTTTTTTCTCGTCGTTGCTACATTGACAGGTGAGAAAGTATCATGGCACCACACGTGTGGTTGGTAACGCTCAAGGGTCACAGTTAATGGCTGCCCTTGGGTCCACAGCGGCACGTGCAAGGCAGTACGGCCCCGAGGCACGTTCTCAGCAAACTAGTGTGCTGCCTTCAGTCAGGGTGACAGGTACGTTGGAATGATTGCCAGTTTGGGAGGACGGTGGGCGGCGGAGAACAGCTCCCGAAAGAAGCACCTGCCGCCTCAACTTACGCATAGCACCTCGAGTGAATCAACAGCACCAGAATTCCGTTATCGACAATGCAACGTTCACAGATTTCCTCGACTCATTCGCTCGTACCAGTCGTGGTCTCTGATGGGTGTTGGCGCTAGAAGTGCACTGTATACACGCGCGTGATCCGAGAAAATGACCGCCCTCGTCACGGCTTGCAAGTCTTGATCAGTACCGTGTACTTTCTGATCTGGACAGCACAAATCCGTATCGGCCCGCAGAAAGCCCACTGCAAGTGTCATCATCACGGGACCTGCTGATTTGCTGTGATATTTGCCCGAACCGCATGTTTCATCACGTGTCCGCCTACGTGGTGGCCAGATTATGAAAGAAGCACATCGTTCGTGGTGCCATGTATCGTTGTGGCACGTGCAGGCGTACGGTTAACGGCCGTGGCGAGTTTTCCGCCTCCATTGAAACTGTACCATGTCTGCTGCCCGATTTTGATCACCAGCTCCGGCATCTTATGGCTACCAGACGGGGACGGCCGTGGCAAGGCCACCAGGGCATGCACCACAATCCAGTCCTGCCTTCCATAACACAGTGCAGGCTAGGCGCGTGAGGACAAGAGTCGGTGGCGGGGACCTTGGTAGCATCGTTAAAAATGGTGGCTATCCTGCGTACGATGAGCCGTCGGAGGTGGCCATGGATGAAGAGGCCGAGTTCGGCTTCATGGCCCCTTGCTGGGGGCAACTGGAAATGGCGCATGCCTTCATGGACAAGGTGGGAAATATGGCTACTCCATATCATGCGGCCGTCACTTGGCGCTTCCACCTTGATCAACGAGTGAAGTCACTTTTCATGCCAAGTATTTTGCCATGTATGAAAGGCGAAAACACACCGGAGTGTTTCCGTGCCTGCTGTCCTATGCCCTCCAGGATCAGCTTCGGTATATGAGAGGGCTCATCACTACGCACGCCCGCAAGCCGATGACGCGCGACCAGGTGAGCACCTACGTTAAATGTGACGGAGGTACCTTGAGGGTCAGAATGTTGAAAGCGCGTTTACCAGCGATATTTGCAATCCCGTTTGATTCACTTTCGCTTAGTTGTCTTGGCTCGGTCGTTATCCTTGTTGTGACGCCTACGACCGTTGCCCTCATCCTTTTCTGCTACTCGATCGTACTGTCATGACCGATAGCTATTGGAGAGGGCGGAGAGCTGCCTCCAAGAGCGGCCGGAGATCTTCGTGGCCTTCGTCAAGTAAGCATTCTCCAGGTGTCCAGCCAGGAGTTAAATGAGATTTGTTATGAAGGCATCCCTTTGTATATGTTTCAGAATCAACGAGGGGGCTCCCATCGCGGTCAACCCCCCAAACACACCAGGGAATACAACACCTGTTCGAACTGACTTTTAAGGGACAACACCGGGTTTTCCCTGTGTCCGTGCGGCAACTTGGCCAGGGCTTCACGCAGGGTTGACGGTTCATGTGTATATTAAACCTCGGTTTCGAAAGCACGTTTTTTCTTCCCAAGGCTGCCTGCCTCTTTGACCGTGTGCCGATTATCCCGTCTCCCGTTCTCGTCGTTGTTTGTTTCGGGAAATCGTCGCTCATCCTCTGTTTGCAGAATGTTCGATCGAATCAGTCATATCCATGCCGAAGCTCATCTGGTGCCTCTGTACTCTGGCAGAAAGAGATCCTTGTCAGACTCTCCCCCCGAGTCGATTCCGATGTCGAGGATGTCTTACAGCGGACGGGTTCCGCCAACCACAGGCTACATGGACTCGCGATCGCGTGCTCCGTACGTCTCGTACTCTCGGCAACATACCGCAATCCCTACCTTCGCGGTCCCCCCCGGTGCAGCAGTAGATGGAGGCGTCGACCGCCAAGGTAACGGCCACGGCCGAGGGGGTGGGGGCGGCGGCCCTCGTTCGGGACCGGCGCACGACCCATATCCCCGCGTGTCTGCGGAGAGCGTGGATAACCGCCGTCGCTGGGCCGTTCCGACCACCCCAGGCGGCGGTATCGGGGGGTGGCGCCACGGTGCCAGTGACCGGCCCTCGACGTACGTGAGTGGCGATGCAGGACGGCCCCCTCCCCCGTACTCGTCTGGCCGGACTGGGAGGCCAGTGATGATGTACCGCGAGGAGGGCGGGCAACAGGGTTTCGATGTCGGACGAGAGCAGATGAGAGCATGGCCGCAGCAGCATCACCAGCCCCACCCTTGGCGGGCTGCTGGTTCACCACCCGAGGGACGGGCGCCTAGACCCAGGATGTCGACGTGGGTGAGGAATGGCAGGTAGTGGAACGAGAGTGCGTGAGGGCTGTCTGTTGTGAAGGCTCGCTGGCGTCTTTCCTTGACATAAAAGTCTATATTTCCAATCGTTCGTGTAGACCACCCAGGAAGGTGAATCTCTGTTGCTGATTTTGTCTTACGTTTTGCGCCCCAGATGCTCGGGTCGGTTGTATGCAAAGAACATCTTCCGTCGAAAAAGGTCGCCTCTAACATTGTGGCCGTTGGCCTGCAATTCACACTTTTTGTATCTTGGTGATGCGAGGAGCCCTCGAGTGATTTCTGTGACCTGAAGTGGCGTGACGTCACTTGACAAACTTTTTGCAGTCGTGTGTGTGTCCGGCTTCCACTCGCATGTTGTGTGTGTCGTCGTGGGTTGTGTTCCCGCGTGTTGCGTTGGGTTTTCTATGATTCTTGATGTTTTGGGGCCCGTTTTCAGTTGTGAGGTTTCTGATGTGTTTGTTTCTTGGCACAAGCCTTGCTTGTCAAGGGGCGTGGGTGGTGTTCACTCAATGGCTGGGGTTACTTCCAAGGGCCCCACTCGGTAGCGACTTTGTTGGTGGACACATTTTCGGCGGTAATGTCTTTCGGCGGTAATTTTTTTCGGTGGTGGGCGGTTGTTCGGGGTTTGGCTGTAACAGCTTTAGTGCAGGCGGTAGAACACAAAACGGCGGTATTCCGGTACCGCCCACCACGCCGGTATTTTCATGGCCGAAAATGTCCGGGGAAACCCTTTGGTATTTCACACTCTTGACTCAATATATCATAGTTCACTCATTCGACGTGTTTTGGACAATGTTTTTCGCTATGAAATTCACGGGCCATATCGGATTCTTGCAGGAAGAAGGCATGCGCGCTACCAATGCACATCGCATGAAATTCATCAAATCTCAAAATGTTAAATTTGGAGACGGTGTCAGGGTCTTTTTGAGGTCATCGACCCCCTCTTACTGTTCGCATTCTCACATGCAACATGTGTTCCATCTCCGTGGCAATCCAAATTTCTGAACCTCGTCAAACGCGCCGTGGTATCACCACGACAAACCTTGCCCCGGTTGTCCGCCGATGCTGAATACCTCGCAATCGGCGGAATGCGATGGAAACACAGCAACTATGGTGACTTGCGTGGAGGTACGACGCAATGAACAAGTGAAGGCGGATGTGAACCATCCTCGTCGGGGATCGTCCTGTGAACCGCTTGAAACTGAATGACTTTGAGACCAAGACCGAATGAACGATTTACACATGCATCGTCGAACATGAAAAATTCACGTTCTCACTGTGTGCAGAGTGTAAACCGGCAGCAGCGAGTGGCGTGTCTACTCGCACCCAAGCCAAGGCGCAATCGGTGCAAGGCGCCTCGCGACTACATGTACATGGAGTTGCAAGCAGATATGTGTGAATCCCGCACGACCATGTGTCCAAATATTGACATGAAGTCGATGGTGCATACGCAGTTGATCCTCGTCCCTAATCAAGCAAAGATATGAATTCCTAGCACGATGAATACACCGCACAGTAGTGACGTATGATCTCCGGTACACAAGTCAATAACAACAAATGTCGTACGATTGGTGTTTCTTTGAAGCAGGTCGGGGTCGTCCTACGAACCGAGCCCCTGCTGTCAGTGTTATGGTATATGGAGGTAGACATGTGATCGTGCTCGGCCATGTTTATCTGGCGTTATCAGATGCATTGACGTGTCGTCATGCGAGATCCGTTTTTTTGCCGAGGCATGTGCCCTTCTGTTCAGGGTGTGGGCGTGCGATCGGGTTCGATTGTCTTCGCTTGGGATCTGCGTGCGTTTGGCTTCGATGTGATGGAAGACAACAGGAGAGCATATTCAAGAGGAAATATCGAGGGAAACCAGAAACAACCTGTATATCTGTGGTTGAATATGAGGCCACACAGCTATGAGGTGATCCTACAATACGGAAGCGAGGGTCAAAATATGTAAAGCTCCATATGTCTATGTAATCACCTGTCTGATAAGAACACAAAATACTACAAGGAAATACAGCGTACACCCTATCGCTAGTGAAATATTGTAGCAAAGCACAGCGCGTGCAGAGGTTCCATCGAAATGTATCTGCAGCAGCGGTGACGTTGCGAAGAAATCCCTTCAAGACTCTCAGAAAAACGTTACCGCCAGAACTTGACCCCAAGATAGCAGACCGAGCTGACGGACGATGGTAGAAAAATCACGGGAAACGTAGCATCGCAAGCAGCGCCTCCGCTAACGCTAGGATTCATTTTTAGCTTTGATTATCCCAGATCATCGTTTGTGGTAGGGGCAGCCTTTATAGACGCGCGCAGCGCGGCTTAAGTCAGACTGAGAATATCGCGCGTAGCGGGATTAAGCCCGCCGCAGGGGAAAAATTTTTGGATCATCTTAATGCCTATTCCGCGTCTAAGTGTGTCTATCCGGCGTCTTAGAAATATAGGATTCGTCTTAACACATCTAAGTTTCGTCTTAACACATCTAAGTTTCGTCTTAACACATCTAAGTTTCGTCTTAACACATCTAAGTTTCGTCTAAGTGCGTCTATGGGTTGTCTAGATGACGTATGCATAGTCATCGATGGTTCATTTAAGTAGGTTGAGACCGCTCTCACAACCTGTCTGTACACATGATGAAGGGGTCGAGTTTCACGACATGTTGGAGGTGTTCGATAGAGAGTTGTTCGAGGTGTATTGCACACGACTGTTGTGTACCTACAGGTTGCCTTTTACAGAGTGGCCCGAAGAGTGGTACAGCAGTGTAGTATGCGCAGATGAGCAGGTTCGCAAGGCCTTCCGTGCATGATATCAGCTACCACCATGGTACCAGGTACATGATATGCGTGTGCACCAATGGTACTGCTGTTGCACGGTACTATTTTCATGCAAGAAATCACGGACAGGTTGTACGGAGACGCTTTTCTCTCTTCTAATCGGGCCACCAGACAACATGGAATACGGAAAATAAGTAGGCCTGTGCTCGGTAGTAGGTGATCACCGAAAAGCACCGAATTTTGAAAACTTGACCGAAAAAAGTGAGGAATTTGAATCACCGAAAAAATAGTGGCCGATCACCGAAAACGGGAGGCGCCTCACTGATTTTTACCGTTTTTTTTAGGGGGCTCCGTGTATACAGGCCGTACCCCGCAAATCCCATCAGATACCCCCCTCAAGCGCAGCAGCACAGCAGCAGAGCCAACAGCACACAGCACACAGCGAACACAACCCAAGCACCGCGCTGCAGACACCCCCCCCACACACGGTACACAGTACGGACACACTTGTGGTATACGTAAAAAAAGAACACCAGAGTTCGTTTTAACGTTTTCATGTGGAGTACTTCCTAGACATCGCCGAACATCGCCGAAGAACGTTTTCGGCAGTCTACCCTTCAAATTATCACCGAAAAGCACCGAAAAATCTTTCTTGGCTCTCACCCTTTTCTTATTTTTGTCGCCGATTTTCCCCGAAAAAATATCCAGTGCACCTAGAATAATCACCGATTTTCTTTTTGGCAATCAATCGGAAAAAATCACCTAAAAAAGAAAAAAAAATCACCTACCGAGCACAGGCCTAAAAATAAGGGAAACTTGCGGGCGAGCAACTTGCTCAAGCCTGTTATTCGATCCGGACTCAAAACCTTAACACGACATCCATCGCTCTACGCAAACCGGAAACACGAATCAACCAGCGAATATCCGAGAACATTTACTACACAATTCGTACAAACTGTTGGCGAACACTTGCTCAAGCCTGTTGTTCGATCCGGACTCAAACGTCAACACGACATCCATCGCTCTACTCAAGCCGGAAACACGAATCAACCAGTAAATAATTACTCTTACAATAATCAACAACCAACTGCGGGCGATTTTTGAGTCAACGACGGAAAAGCACATACGACCATGGATGGCGTCGTTGGCCTGGGCCACGACGGTGTTGTCCTGGCTGATAGTTTGTGGAAACGGGTGCGCTGACAGCAGCACCTGCTGGTGGTGCTGGTGGTGCTGGTGCTGGTGCTGGTGGTGCCGGTGGTGCCATTGTGTGTGTGGCGTTGTGGTTGTGACCCGAGGTGGCGGGCGTGTGCGTGCGTGTGTGCGAGGGGGGCCGCCAGATTGTGATCAATTTTGAAAATATTCAAGAAGATACCCGTCCGACCCGAAAAATATGAAATCATGGGCCTGAGGGCAGGATAACTAGTTCTACGGAGAGGACGTGTCTTGTGTGCGTGTTCATGTCGTGTCACCTCGGAAATAGCTGCTCAGACGCCGTATCTGAAGATCTCCCATCCTCTAAGTCGACTGCAAGACGTGCTAAGCTGTCATACCGAGGCTTAGACGGACCTCTCTGTGGGAAACGGAGTAAGACGAATAGATAGACGCGTCTATCAAGGCTGAGCCCTAGTAGTTTGTGGATACATACGTAGAACAGAGACGGATTGGTTCTGTTAGTCGATAGTACTGAGCACCGGGGGACCGGGCGGTGATGATGTGGTCGGCCTGAATAGTCGGCCCAGATATGTTGGTCCGTCACCAATTTATGTATGTATCTTGAGCCTTTTGTACGAGATGCAGGCCCCACAGGTAGGGTAAAGGGGCGGAGCTGTGATAGCAAGAAAATGAAAAGGGGGCAGGTCCTCCGTGGGAGCCGGTATACGAGACCCTAGGGTCCCGTATTTAAAACGCGACCCTAGGGTCTCGTACATTAAACGCGACCCTGGGGTCCCGTACATAAAACGCGACCCTAGGGTCTCGTATATTAAACGCGACCCCTGGGACAAGACAGGGCTGCATTTTGTGACAAGCGCTCGCCCCACAGCCCTCCTGGATAGCTCTCGTCCCCTCCACACCACTTTGGGGCCTCTGAACGTGAGTATGGCTGCATTTGCGCGCAAAAAGAGGGGCAAACGGTGCAGAAATCGCTCCCCAAGTAATCATGATCTCTGACAACACTGCCGTTCGATGACAGAGTGCGGCCCCAACAAGGTGATGCCACACAGGATTCTAGGCTCACAAAGGCGCCAACCTGTGAAGGATACATTCGATTCGTCCCTTGAGAGTGTGAATGCGCTGCTGTGCTGCCGAGGAGACGTGTGCGCAAGGTCCTTGTCTGCGCACTGCTAGGTATATTTGAGGACAGACAGGCACATACGAAGTGTATCTTTTGCTGCTGCTACTGTGGGTGTAGTAAGAAGGTATATTTGAGTAGACAGACAGGCACATACGAAGTGTATCTTTGCCGACGGTATAGATGTATATGTTGTCTGCACAGCAGTATACATGTTGGACACATGTCTTCATGCGCCGCGAGGGCCCACCCACCGCACCACTGCTGTCTGAAATTCAAGTCTGTCTCAAAAATCCTGTTGTTTCAAAATATCGTCATACAAGGTGAAACATGGCCGAATCCTGCTGGGCTATACCTAGAGAGGCCGAACCCGCCGCCGGCGTCCACGCTCGGTGGCAGATTTATTCAATGCTGTTGTTAGGTGTCGAGCTACTTTTGTATAGAATATCTTTCGCAGGGTTAGAGGGATGTACACATCCGTTTTTTTTTGCATGACGTGTGATTGAAAAACAGCAAGTGTTTTGGGACGAATCGAAGGGTGGAGTCGAGTTTTGGGACGAATCAGTGTAGACTCGAGCCGGGATATCCGAGATGGCGTTGAAAGTGGTCGGTAATTGGGAATGTTTGGATAAACCCAAGCGATGCCACTCTTTTCGCACCCGAACAGACCGTCGATGAAGGCACGACACGAACGCCAGCAGGCTGACATCAACATCAAACAAAACTCAATGGGTAAAAAAGCAATTAGGTAGCGTTGACCCAGTCTAGTCTACACAGGCTAGTGTAGCCTACAGTCTAGCTCCTACAAACAAACCAAAACACAGAGGGCACCCTCACAACCCCACCCTCAAGCTCGACAGAAGTATATAGTCTACATACAATAGCAGCGCATCGTGCCGATTCAGGGACAACAAATTATCTCCAAGACCGCGAAAATGCGGTACTCTAAGCACACTTCTACACGTTCAACACCCTGCTGAGTATGAGGGCACTGCATTCATGACGGCAGAGCTGGTTCCGCCTCCCACCCTCATTTTTTTTCTGCCGAGTACGAGGACACTGCATTCATGACGGCAGCGCTGGTTCCGCCAAACACCCTCATTTTTTTTTTGGTCACCACCCCCGGCAGTCCCCCCCCCCCCTCGGTGTTTGCCATCGGGGTTGGGTTTTCGTCGCTTGGCAACGACGTTGTAAAACAAGCCGCCCCCCCCGGTGTTTGCCATCGGGGTTTGGGTTTTCGTCGCTTGGCAACGACGTTGTAAAACAAGCCCCCCACTCGGTGTTTGCCATCGGGATTGGGTTTTCGTCGCTTGGCAACGACGTTGTAAAACAAGCCAATTCACTTCGTGAACTCGACAACCAGGTTACCGTTTTTTTTTTTTTACCTCGTTTTTTTTTTTGGCGGTAACCATAATGGTGGTCGAGTAGATCATGTTGTGCGGGGTCGAGAACCCTCACCCCGCGCAACGGGGGATGATCGCACCACGTTGTGTTAAAATGGTCAAGCTTCCTCGAGGCAGTTACACAGTGCTTACAACTGTCTCTGGAAGTGAAAGCACCAGAAAATAAATTAAGTCATACGTAGCTGTCATCCGTACGCAAGGAAGTAAGCACAAGATGCCGAACACCCTTAGCAGGATGCAGCTCACCCTTCATGCGACTCGCCGAATACCTCACGGCGCTTCGCGCTTGGTGATGTGAGAGCCTGGTCCGGTGAGAACCCGGCGTGCTCCGTCCCGGCTTTGTAGGGATGCGAGGTCAATGGTCAAACGACTACGGCATGCACGACTATGAGTACACCCCCCCCCCCCCCCCCCGGCAGTTTGACTAGATGGCCTCTTACCACCTCCTTCTGTGCCCTGCCCATCTTTGTGTCTCGTTTCCTTCCTGCCCTTGGGAAGAGTAATAGGCGGGTTACCCAGCCCAACCAATCCGTTATTAGGCCCTGGGCCCCGCACAAACGCGTCGAATTCACGCTCCTGGACATCTACCAACGCCTGAAAAGCTTGCACCGACGCCGGGCTTCCATCAACTTTCGCTGCCGCGGCAGAAGCCCACTTCATGAACTTGGCAACATAGTCAGCATACGCTTTGCCTTGGATGTTTTTCAAGCGATTGGGGTAAGTGGCCTGGCCATCATCCCCGCCATCCCCGCCAAAATCAGCCGCCCCATCAAAATCGTCGTCCGTGTAACCCCCCTTGAACGTCGCCTTCTCAAAGTCGCCCATTTCTGTATTCCGCAGACTCCACTCCCCGCGAGAACTTCGCCATCGAGGGTGGATGGACTCCCCAATGAATTCGCTTGCCCGGCCAAGGCGCGTCACTAGTGCGGCCAATACATGATTTCAGTGCAACCCACACCTCATAAGCTTTAAGCACGTGCACAACTGAAAACCTTCCGGCCCAACCACAACAATATGGCCAACCTTTCGGTTCTCCCGCCGAGTAGTGCTAGGGTATTTGTACTGTACTTTCACGATGGCATCGATCGGCACATTCTCGAACAAGCTCCGAAAATGACGCTAAGGATGTCGTGCCATACATGGTGATATCAGGATCATCGCTTTCCTTGACGCTCTCCTCGAATGCCTCCGCTGGCACGTCAGCACAAAGGTTTCCCCGACCCTCCACTTGCTCTGCCAAATCCTCCAAATACTCGAGGGAATTTTCCGCATCGCCATCCAGAAGGATTGTTGTGTCAGCTTATGAGGTGTGGGTTGCACTGCAGTCATGTATTGGCCGCACTAGTGACGCGCCTTGGCCGGGCAAGCGAATTCATTGGGGAGTCCATCCACCCTCGATGGCGAAGTTCTCGCGGGGAGTGGAGTCTGCGGAATACAGAAATGGGCGACTTTGAGAAGGCGACGTTCAAGGGGGGTTACACGGACGACGATTTTGATGGGGCGGCTGATTTTGGCGGGGATGGCGGGGATGATGGCCAGGCCACTTACCCCAATCGCTTGGTGATGGTCGAATCAAGAAAGCATACGTGGCCACCGCTGCCCGAACTCACGTCTTTGGCGTACGTGCTGGCTCCAACTTCGACGAGTTTGGCGAAGATGCTGCCGGCAGTCTTCAGCACATTGTTGTCAATGTGCTTTCTGCCGAGGATAGTGGGCTTGAGCCTGCGCCTGCATTGCCGTGCAGACGATATCATTGGCAA
>FN649759.1:295503-316801 GCA_000310025.1 Ectocarpus siliculosus | reverse complement strand
TAGAATCCTGTGTGGCATCACCTTGTTGGGGCCGCACTCTGTCATCGAACGGCAGTGTTGTCAGAGATCATGATTACTTGGGGAGCGATTTCTGCACCGTTTGCCCCTCTTTTTGCGCGCAAATGCAGCCATACTCACGTTCAGAGGTCCCAAAGTGGTGTGGAGGGGGCGAGAGCTATCCAGGAGGGCTGTGGGGCGAGCGCTTGTCACAAAATGCAGCTCTGTCTTGTCCCAGGGGTCGCGTTTAATATACGAGACCCTAGGGTCGCGTTTTATATACGGGACCCCAGGGTCGCGTTTAATGTACGAGACCCTAGGGTCGCGTTTTATATACGGGACCCTAGGGTCTCGTATACCGGCTCCCGGTCCTCCGTTACCGATTTTCCTCTTTCCACCCATTCCACGGAACCCCGATATTGTTTCTCGTAATTGTTTTTCAGAAAACGGGGAGAGGCGTTCGATTGAGCGCTTAGCTTGGCAATCCGATGATCCAACCACGAGATGCAGCGGGACAGCCGTCTTTTCTCTATTCCAATTGTGAACCGAACCAGGGAAGTGGCCCGAAGACAGATATCGTTCACGTTTGGTCTTGTCGTGCAGCTACAGTAGCCATGATAGCATATCCGCATGTGGTTTCGCGGTGGGGAATGCCCACAAAACGGCGTGAATAGACTAGACTACATATAGACTAGACTACATCTGGAATGTTGCAAGTACATGGAGGTCAACCTCACATTCGCAACCCATGGACAAGGCTTCTCCAACGCGTCTCTCAACGAACAGAACCCGAAATCAGCTCAATTGGCTCGACTGCACCCGTAGTCTAGACTATCTTGTTGAGGCAACGGGATGTCGAGCTCTGTCTGCCCAAGGTGGTCCCTGCCCTGTTCTCTTAAGTGAGATGCTCTCGTTCTTTCAGCCCCATGGATAACATTCTCGCACACCAACCAAGTGTCTACACCATATAACAGTTCTATCATTTGTGTTCGGCGTAACTTTCGAGTATTTCGTATTTCCAGCGGGCCGCTCTCCGTTCAAAGATCGGTTTTCTCGAGCCCTGACAGACCAGCATTTCTCTCACCATTTTTCACTTGGATTTAGAGTTCATTCTGTCTTTCCGCTTCTGGGCATGTTTCCACAGCATTTCTCCCACCATTTTTCACTTGGATTTAGAGTTCATTCTGTCTTTCCGCTTCTGGGCATGTTTCCGCTCCGCCGCCGCTCCGCCTTTTCTCGATCACGTGTGGAGCACTCTGTCTGCTCTCGGGTTTCTCTTCGCTCTCCGTCTGCCTCATTCCCTCTGCAGACTCTTCGCTCTCCGTCTGCCTCATTCCCTCTGCAGACCAGCACCAGCACTCTGTCTGCTCTCGGTTCGTTCTCTATGCTCTCCGTCTGTCTGCAGCACCTCATTTCTGCACGCCCAGCATTCTGTCTGCCTCTTCGTCTCGGAACACAAATATAGTCTCCGTTCAAATATCGTTTTTTTCGAGCGCTCCGCCGCCGCTCCGCCTTTTCTCGATCACGTGTGGAGCACTCTGTCTGCTCTCGGGTTTCTCTTCGCTCTCCGTCTGCCTCATTCCCTCTGCAGACTCTTCGCTCTCCGTCTGCCTCATTCCCTCTGCAGACCAGCACCAGCACTCTGTCTGCTCTCGGTTCGTTCTCTGCACTCTCCGTCTGTCTGCAGCACCTCATTTCTGCACGCCCAGCATTCTGTCTGCCTCTTCGTCTCGGAACACAAATATAGTCTCCGTTCAAAGATATACTTGGAGCTCTGGAGCCCTAAAATTCGATTCGCACGTCGCGCTCCCCCCCACACCTCTCACTCCCCTACACCTCTCACTTCTACCGTTTTTTTCGAGCGCTCCGCCGCCGCTCCGCCTTTTCTCGATCACGTGTGGAGCACTCTGTCTGCTCTCGGTTCGTTCTCTTCGCTCTCCGTCTGCCTCATTCCCTCTGCAGACCAGCACCAGCACTCTGTCTGCTCTCGGTTCGTTCTCTGCGCTCTCCGTCTGTCTGCAGCACCTCACAAGTAGCTATGAAGGATAGGTTGTAGCGACCACGAGAATAGTCGACGAGAATAGTTGTTGGTTTCAAAGTCTTTGGGTTAGCAGATCGTCGTTGTGCGCTGCCGTTAGTGTGTGACTTTTCGGTGGTCATGCTGTCAGGATGACTATGTCATGTCGTGTCGTATGCGTCACTATGCATCCCACGAGGATAGTTGCTGGTTTCAAAGTCTCGGCTCGTCGCGTGTTGTGCGTATGTGTGCTGCCGTTAGTGTGTGACTCTTCCTTGGTCATGTTGTCAGGATGACTATGCCATGTCGTGTCGTATGTAGTGTGTGACTTTGCCGTTGTCATGAAGTTTGCGTGGTTGACTATGCCGGTTCGTGTGGTTTGCGTTGGGTGGCGCCCGTGTTGTTGACTACGCCGTGTCGTGTCGTTGCGTGGACCGTGCTTTAATTTACCGTTGCCTTAGTGTGCACCGTGTGACTTAGTTGTTAAGCCGTGTCGTGTCGTATGCTTAAGAACGTGTTTCTGCTCACTACTGCTCATAACGCACGTTCAGTGTGTGACTTCGCCCTATGTGGTACATCATTTCTCACATCTGCATACTGCGGGAACAAATTGCTGGGAATCTCACAGCCACCGCATACCATCGTTTACCAGACGCCAAGAAACATGCGTCTTGCGGTACGCTTCTCTCAGCGTGGCGGCGTAAGCCGCCGAAACCTTGTAGTCTTCTTACAATTTAACTTTTCTCTCAGAACGCTTCATTTCGCCTCTTTCGGCTTCTGTGAGCGCTCTATTCCGGTTTTCTCGGGCTCTCACAGAGCAGCATTTATTTCCTCTGGAAATTTCCCCTGGAAATTTGGCGCTTTGGTGGACTTTTCAGTTTTGTCTTCCGCTTTTATCTCTCTCGCCTGCTGCTGTCACCCCGCTCTGTACCATCATACCACGCATTCCACTCGAAGTTCGGCCCTCTCCTCTGTGTGTGCCTCCTTCTCCTCCGTTCCTCCGTCTCTCTATGTCTCTAACGGTCTGTCTATCCACACCCTCTTTTCATTTTCGCCTTCTCTCTTGACCGCTCTCGCGTCGGAATGGTCTGTTGTTTGTGCCGATGGTTGTGCTACTGCGGACTCTCACAGAGCAGCATTTCCTCTGGAAATTTGGCACTAATGTACCATCATACCACGCATTCCACTCGAAGTACGGCCCTCTCCTATGTGTGTGCCTCCTTCTCCTCCGTTCCTCCGTCTCTCTATGCCTCTGACGGTCTGTCTATCCACACTCTCTTTTCATTTTCGCCTTCTCTCTTCACCGCTGTCGCGTCGGAATGGTCTGTTGTTTCGTAGTGCTATTCTTTTTTTGCAGCTCAAGTAGTGCGTTAAATTGGTAGTGCTGTCTTTCGTCATTCGCAGTTCAGCCGACAATTTTGTCTATTTTTTGCAGTTCTGAGTGCTGGATGAGTATCAGATAATGGAGGGGTACCGGGCACGGCGATGGGAAACAAATAATGGACCTTTACATCTCCTTAAATCACACACAAACCTCCATCATGGGAACTCCACCTTCACGGAAACTTTAACTGCCATCGGTGCCTACCTTCATTTAACAACATCCTACACACACTTTCAGAGAAAACATTGCCTTGGAATCGCTTCAAACAAAGCGGGAGCGTGCAGCGCCCAAAACCTTGTACATGTTTCTGACTGACCTCGGCGCGTGGTGCAGCGTTGTAGCCCTAGCTCTTCGATGGGCTTCCCGGAAACATGGAGTTGGTTAGAGGAAGATGGTGACACGAATGTACAGCGGTATACACAGCGAGCGGCACACCAATACCTTGATGAGTACCACCTTCACTTCTACCGCAGTGCAGGGAGGGGCAGCATACAAGAGTGAATAATACCCGCCTCACCTATAGGTTCAGGTGTCGGCGCACGCGCCAGTGCTGAAGTCGGCGCGGCGGCCGTTGCAGTCCGGATCGTGAATGCGATTGAATCGAAAAATCTGCCCGGGGAGTGGTTTGAACGCCAATCGCAGAATCGGAGATGATTGGTCACACATCGGGCAAATCAAACACCCGTGTAGTCGGATTATCCACGGCGTAGGGCTTGAACGGAAAGCTTCTGGAAGACGTGGGGAGCCACATCTCATGGTTCCGAACTCTTCAACTACTGCACGCAGCTTGAGTAATAATTGTACTTTGATACCCAGAATTTTTCCAGTCGATATCCTGCAGTCCCTCGTCGCGCCTTCATCCACCTTGCCGTCCTTGGCATGATGGTATCTTTCTGAATCGTGGCGAACGATGACTGGCTGCAACAACATCGAAAGTTGGCGTCGAACGCGATATCGAATCTGAAAAGACAATGTTTGTGAAATTGATAGATGGGGCATTCAAGGGAGAATCCGGGAGCAGGAGGGGAACAATGAGCATTTCGAGCATTTTTGAAGGTCCTCAATCAATGCAAAGTGGAGTAACAGAAAACATAATGAAAAGTGATGGTTTGAATAAACGAACGGCACCGTGAGCGAACAATGTTCCCGTTGGTAAATTTCGTTATGTGGGAGCCGTGCCATAATGAAACGTTCTGTGGAACGCGATGTGGCGGGCAGAGGTTGATGGAGTGTAACGAAAGAAAGTCGGTACAAAAGGTTTTCATACTATGCGCCCTGTGAAAACGATCGCCAAGCAAGCGCACCAACAGTACGGCAACGTTTAGGGATGAGGCCAGGGGAACGAACCCCCCCGGCCGACCTTACGCAAACAAATGAACATTTCCTGGAACTGTGGACGATGCTCGTGAATCCTGTGTACTACGGCATTGTTACTGCTCCTGCCAGCGGTAGTCTATACTGTTGTATCATCCCAAGATATGACGGCAACTGCGCCTCTCGGTTACATATATTCAAAGCTTGTGCCCACTCACTCGTCACTCGACCCGTGAACGACGAGCATCGCCGTTGCCGGAAGAAGCTTGTACTATGAAGGGGAACAAGAAGAGGACATGTTTCTGTCGTCTTCAACTCCAGGTGGAATGAAAGGAAGGAGACCTGACGACACGAGGGCCGAACTCGGGACGTGATACCTATTCGTGGAACTACATTTCAACAATGAGGGGGCCAAGGTTCTCCGCCCACGACACTGACGACAGCATGTACGAGAGGCCGTTCAAGAGTGCACGAATCCACGATCGACGTTCGATCTTCGTAGGCACTGTTCAGTATGTATATTCGCTTTCATCCCTTTCCCGTACAAACCAGAGCGGACTCTTGATAGGGTGCAATGCCCAATTCGTCCTCCTCCTTTTCCGATACATCCCTCTAGGCGAGTGTCCACACACATCGTCCGAGCTTCAAAATGGTTTCGTCTTCAACACGTGAGGGTCGTTCTCAAAATGGAGCCCTTGGTTCCTGTGCCGTCAAACCCGGGGAGATCCCTGACGAGGTCCCTGACGATTCTTATCCGGGACGAGGGAATGACTCAGCAGCAGTGAAATTTTGTTGACGCGAAAATCACAGCTGCAGTTCATGTCAACCTTCACCATCCTCAAACGTCTCCCGGTATTGGAAGGTCCTCCGTTGTCGACGAAAACTCGTCACTGGTGCAGAGGGAAAATACAATAGAACGATTCGCCAGAAATGTTTTTTCCTCGCAAAATACCTTGGGGACTGGCCATTCTGCTCGCCGAGCAATGTCT
The DNA here is from genome assembly GCA_000310025.1 of Ectocarpus siliculosus. Lineage (NCBI taxonomy): Eukaryota > Phaeophyceae > Ectocarpales > Ectocarpaceae > Ectocarpus > Ectocarpus siliculosus. The sequence goes on along the minus strand of FN649759.1, from coordinate 311,100 downwards.
TCTTCCGCTTTCGAAGTGAAAATTTACCAAGAGCAAGTGCCCACGCTTGATCGCTGTGGAGACAGACCCCACGTTGCAAGATGTGTAACGTTCGCTAGAAAATTCATTTCGAAACATTTACATTCGTTCCGGTCTCCGCTCAGTTCATTCAAATATCCGCCCAGGTCTTACGCCTGTCGTGGTCACAAGCCAATGACCCACTTATGGGGAGCACCATTCTAGAGTCAAAAGAGCAGAACTGAGTAACTTTGGAATAGCATGGTTGATTCTTGAGGACGTCGGCCTCGCCAAACGGGTCGCCCACACAAGTACCATTTTGGTTTGGCTACGATGTACAGCTGAGAGACAAGAAAGACTAATGTACGGTTAATCGTGTCGCTTTCATTACATGTACAGCGGAAAACCATGCACGTACGTGCTTTGCTGAAACCACGCCAAGTGCAAGCTCCTGCTACGCGCAGCAAAGCGGTACTATAGAAACCCACCAAGCACCAGGTCACCTGTCTACATCACTAGGCGAGAAGTGACAAATAGCTCATGATGGCTACGCAACCAACCCCCACAGGTCGCCGATGAAACTCTACGCTGAGACGGGGCACACAACATACATCAAGTTTACAAACAATACTCACCGTCTCTGGTCGACAAAACACAAAAAACATCCTGGACGCGAACGTGCGACAAGTTGTAGACCAAAAACAAAACCACCTTCCGTGGGGTCGGACACACCAGCTCGCCGGAATGCAATCTTCGATATCCACATCTCCACGTGGGCCCTCGTCGGATGTGCTGTGGGCTGACATCGGCTGTTGAGACCGGATCGGTCAAGGGTTGGGTTATGCGAAAAAAATGGCACACAGACAGGCAGCAAGTTCTACCTAGCTTGGCAAACTCTGACACAAAATGTGTTACGGCAACCAGCACGTCACGTCACGCCACAGCACATCCGTCGAGCGTTCATTTCACCAACAACACACGCGTTCCACTCAGAAACCCATTTATATACGACCAATAGTCTGAAAACCTAGGAGAACTAGTACCATCCATGCATTGATTGGCGCATGCACGAAAACAGCCCTGTGTGTGTCTAATTCACTTCCACGACAGGCAAAGAGAAACCAGCCAGTCAGTTCAAATGTACGACAGGCTTGACCGCCGCATCAAATTCCTCAGTCGCCCTCTTTTCCTCTACCTGCCGTTCTCCACCCATCCCGGCATCCTGGGTCTAGACTTCCGGGCTTCAGTTGTTCCGCCAGGTATGGCATAAGAAGAAGCACTACCACCCGTTGGCCATCTACTCGGAGGGTGCTGCTGATTTTTCTGCGGCCAAGCTCTCATTAGCTCTCCGCTGACATCGAACCCCCCGTCACGACCATCGTACATCGTCACAGGTCCCCCAGTCGGGCCAGCCGAGTACGAGGGAGGGGGAAGCTCGGCGTCGCCACTCACGTACGTCGAGGGTCTGCCACTCGCACCGTGGCGCCAACCCCCGATACCGCTGCCCAGAGCGGCCGGAACGGCCCAGCGACGGCGGGCATCTGCCGCGCCATCCGCGGCCACGCAGGGATAAGGGTCGTGCGCCTTTCCCGAACGAACGCCGCCGCCCCCGCCCCCTCGGCCCTGGCCATTGCCGTGGCGATCGCCGACCCCATCTACTGCTGCACCGGGGGATGCCGCGAAGGTGGGAACTACGGCGTGTTGTCGAGCGTAGGAGGAGTACGACGCACGTGCGCGGGAGTCTACATGATCGTCGGTTGGCGGAACCCGTCCGCTGAAAGACGTCCTCAACACCGACCTCGGCTCGGCGGGGGTGTCGGGGGTGGGTCGCTTGGTGCCAGAGTACAGCGGCACCGGATGAGGATCGGTGTACGGGTGATTGATTCGATCGAACACCCTGGAAAAAAAAGGAGGATTGGCAAAGGTGTTTCCACCGACGAGAATGGGGGACAGGCAAAGCGTACACCGGTCAAAGACGCTGGCACCTTCGGGCGTGCTTTCGGAAGCAAGCATCTATTGTTAAGCCCTGGCCAGGGCAGCACATGGACATAGTATGAGATCTCCGAATCGCAATGGCAGCCTCAACGTTCAACTGCAGCATTCTCAAAGTGAAAAAAAGCGTGACGTTCGGCAAATGGCATTCAGCTTGTGGATGAACACCCGGAGAATGCTTACTTGACGAAAGCCATGAAGATCTCCGGCTGTTCTTGGAGACAGCTTTCGGCCCTCTCCAGTAGCTGTTGGTCGCAACGAAGCCGAGGCATTCGAAGAGCAAAGCAGCGGGGGGAGAGTCATAGGTGTGTCCATTGGAGCCAACGCACGTCCCAAAAAATGCGAGGACGGACTCTTCACGTCAAACCACACCGGTTCAACCGGGGTGCAGGAGCGCTGGTCGATTCTGCTGGTGCTGACCCTTACAAAACTCCGACTGATCGCTGCCCAAAGCATGAAAAACGGCAGCGCTCACCTGGGCACGAGTCATTGGCTTGTGAATGTGTGTGACGAGGAGGCCTCTCATGTACACAAGTTGGTCCTGAAAGGCAGAGAACAGGGGGTGCCGAAAAGCTTTGGTGTGCTGTTCTAGTATCAACAAACACTTTCATCGGTGGACAGTTGAGTGAAAGTGTAAGGTTACCGCGGAATGACTACTGGCCATAGCTGCAAATCCCACCTGATCCATGTAAGCGTTTGCTCTTTCCAGCAGCCTCCAACAAGGATACATGAAGCCGAACTCGCCGTCTTCGTCCGCGGCCGCCTCCTTCGGCTTTCGGTAAAGAGGGTAGCAGCCGCTGCCGCTGCTGCTGCTACCACCGCCGTTAGCGGCAATGTGACCCCTACCGCTACCAACTGCGCTCTCGCGCCTGACCTTTGCGTTAACGTGCACAGGAACGTGAGATTGTGGCAAACGTTCCCCCTGTCGTGCCACGGCCATCACGTTGCGGTAGCCGTATGGCGCCGGAGCTGCTCGCGAACACGAGCGACAGACATGTTCGGGGTAGATTAGGTGGCGTTGGGAAATTCGTCCACGGCCGACAGAGTTAAGGCTGGCAAGTGTCGGTAGGCGACAAATTCAGGGACGCCGAAGGTTCGTATTGTGATAAGCGAACCACGACGTGTGTAGCCGACGGCCACAGCCAGCCCAGTTCATTGTGCAGGCCGACCCACGACTGTTGAAATAAATTTCAAATCAGCTATCTTGAGGATTTTGGTTGCAAACTTGACAGCCGGCCGAAAGCGTTACAGGTGGCCACCTGCTTCGGCAGATGGGGAGTGATAGTGCCCGTGCGGCTGAAGTGTGTGCTGTTGCTGCCAGAGCACCTGTGCATGAGAAGGTCGATAGCGTCGCCCTCAACCCCTTGTGTTGTACCATATCTTCTTGACCCCGACCCAGAGTGAACACACCAGTGCAGGCGGGAGTGATGTGACAGTGTGAAACGTATTGATGTGATTGTATTGATTCGCGCCACGATCGATACATCATCTGGCCTACAAGGTAAGATGGCAACTGTTCTCTAAGGTTGCTACATTTGGATTTATTTCGCGAACGACAGCATTTGCTAGGCTTGCGTTGTGCCTGGGACGTGACGGCAGCAAGGAACCAATTTCACAAATCAGCAGGCCAGTGAAATAATGACAACAAGTGCTTAGAATGACTAGGCAACCGTTTTGGAGTACCACGCGTGCGTTGATGCACACAATTGACGCATCATGTGCAATATTTTCCTCCCTCTGTGTATGAAATATAAATCGTTGTCATGATGGCTGCGTCGCACAAGTATGGATGACCCCAAGAAGTGCCTTGTCTATTCCTATGCCCTGCAAGCAAGCAAATATTCCAACTTTGGAGTGGGCAGGTACGGTTATCTGAGGCTGACGCTGGCCACAAAGTGAGTCCTTGAAAACACCTGCGCACCTGTCATTCCAACGGATGCCAATGCACTAATCTGGCGAGATTGTGCCTTGGTGCCGACTTGTCTTTCACGCCCCGCTTCGAAGCCAGAGACAGAAGTATACTGTGACCCCGGAGTGAAGCAAACCCCACGTGCGGTGTTGTGAGGATTTTTCACCTGTTGCAGCGATAAACACGCCATGTAAATCACGGAGTGAAACAGCAAGGCAACAGTCAGCAACGCCGTTCATCATGCGAACAGAAGGTAAAACACGTGCGCGTACGACCTTGGGCTCTTCCGAAACGTCGAAGAAAATGAGCACTTGACAGGGCCATACCGCCGGCGGCCACGATCCCCGGAGCAGAAACACTTCCTGAACGCTGGCAGCTGAGCAAATTCATGGTTCCTACTTGGCGATATCATGGCACGGACAGTATTTACCTCGAGCACCTCGACGTCAGCAAAACCGTTCCCGGATGCAGTCCCTGGGCCCCTGCGTACGGCCCGGCGCTGGTATTCGCGGCTAACATTGCCATTAGGAGGCGCGTAGTGGGGAGCAGAAGCAGACACACGGACACCAAGACCAGCAGTGGCGACCGTCGCAAGAGGTCGTTTGTGGTCATCTGGCATCACGCCTCTGTTCTGTGTCGTCGATACAGGTGGCCCAGGAGCTGCCTGTATGATGAGCTTCGGCTTGCGTTGAGGGTCTTGGGTCGCGATGCTTCTGTTACGAATGGCAGGGCCATTTGTGGGCGGGCCGGCCGCCGTGTGACTGGTGGCCGGCTTAAGTTGGGCGGTGCTTGTTTCTTTCGGGGATTTGGTGGTGCCAGCGGGAAGGATGGCTTCGAGCTTCCGTGCCTCTGCCGCCTGTCCACGGCAAGCAGACAGGTTGGTCGGTGTGGCGATTACGATGGATATACGTTAGGCCTAGGTTTGCCGAGGCGTGCCTACGAGACGTGTGCATCGGCGGTGGAAGCAGGAAGACCAAGCTTTCGTGCACCTAAGGAGGAACCCGAATATGACATACTCACCTCCTTGCCGTAGACGACGTCCGTCAGGGGTTTGGCGTGAGCAAGATACCGGTAGTAGAACGACAGAACCTGTGCAGGCAGGGCCGTGAGCACGAATATGTAAAAATGCAGAACGTCGAAGATAATACCCAACATCATCAAGGGCCAGAGATAAACATTCAGAGAGGGAATCATGAATGAACAACAGAGAGCCGACTCCAAGGGTTCGATAGTATTGGTATACTGGTACGTTCAATGGTCTCAAGGTTGAAAGGCTTGACAAATATAATATCGCACCTGGGCGCGGGTCTTGCCGCGGACCTGCTTGCAAACGTTCGCGAGATCAATGAAGTCCTCTCGTTCAAGGTCCATCCCTTCTCGTGCCCAGCCGTGCAACCGCCTGTCCCATTTGAACTCCTTCTCCAGAACCTGCTCCAGAGTTCTCACCTAATCACGCAGACACAAGGCACGGAAAGGTCAACGTATTACAGCAAAATACGGTTTTATTCGGATGTAAGAGAACCGACGAATGATTGAGAACATTTGGTCATTTCGGCGGATCTTTTCAACGTATCGGAGAATTTGGGCGAAGTCACCCGCGAAGGCCCCCTGTTCTGCAGGCTCATGCTAGCAGATGGGACAAATCGTACAGATGAAAACATGCAGAAGTCTACGCGTACCTGTGAGAGCGTCCACGGAGCTACGCTCTCCGTGGATGCCTGGTCGAGAACCTTCAGGGCGGGCCTGAAGTCGTCCAGGGTACACCTCGCTTTGACCAAGGCAGCCAGAGCTTCTTCTTCGCTCTGTGGACACAGAGAACGAAACAGAGAGCGCATATTAAAAGAAGCTTTGCCATTGTACATTGAAGTGTATATTACGCACACCAAACAACGGTTCGGCAACTCTGGTCCATGACCAGCCAGGCCACCATAATATAGCATATACTGCAGGAGCATGCCGCCGCTTCACGCCAGCCACGTAGCAACACCATTCCCGCCAACCTCATCCATGTTGCTGTCCACACGAATTCCCACGAGATACGGGTCAACGCGACTTTGCATCTATCCGACCGGGCAAGAAGCAACAGGTAACCACAATGACTGACACACCACGTTGCCGTACCTGAACCCGTTGGACGGCAGACATCGGGACGTTTGTCTGAGCCATTTCCGAGCACGCAACGCGAGTCACTCCAGGAGAGTGGCGACCAGCCGTTATTGCCCACACGGCGTAGCTGCTGGCGACACTGGTGGTTACCCCCTTGTCTCCCTTTGCTGCACTACCGCTGTCTCCGAGGCGCACATGCACAGCCACGCCAGGGGAGGCTTGCTTCTTCTGCAAGACATCCTTCGCCGCATGGAGATATGTCGACAACATCTGACGGGATTGCGGATCCCAGTTGCGGATACTCCGCCACACCTTCCCCATGGTTAACAACAGCGAGAGGGAGGGTGACAACGGCCGTTTTGAGAAATCTCCCCAGGAGGTCGCGAAACAAGCAGGTGAGTGTGGTGGACGTACGTTGATATATCGTCTGCCCGACGTTGGAAATTGCTTATTGACTTGACAATGTATACGTTATCTAAATCCATCTCTGTGTGTAGGTCCCCGGTTTACCTGAACGGCTGTGTAGGTTTCCGTACTTATCTGTGTACCCCCACCGCTCCCCACCGCTCCCCTCTCCGTCGGTTGTGCAGGTTTTTCTGTACTACTCAAAGGTTTGCGTCCCTGTGCACCCCTACCACTCACGCCTCATACGTTGTGAATTAGTCTAAATGAATTTGACATTAAGTCCCCTTGTGCAGGTAGAGAGGCAGAAAACAAAACGCAATTTTATGAAGTGCAAACAGACGTGTATGTATGTGCCACGGCCCGAGCCCACTGGTGGCGCGTTCGACGGACCATAAAAAAGCAGGCGGGAATCAGCAGGTCTCTGTTGGTATAAATTTGCGACTCATTATATTTAGAACGCATATGGAACTAAGAGTTATCTGGGGTACTGTTTACGCCATATACTCTGCCGCATACCCAAGTGGGTTCGAATCACGTGTAGACCGTGATCTACCCAGAGAAAATCTATGCAGAGGAAGCGCCATCACACGTGCGCGGAATAAATTAGAAAACCCTCCATATCGCGATCGCGTCCCCAAAACTGAAAAATAACAAGTACCCAAAACAAACACCCCAAACATTCCAGTGTATATCATGTCCATAATTGCGTCCCCGAACTGAAAAATAAAAAAATACCCAAAACAAAACACAATCCACTTCAGTAATCATTGACAACAACAGCATCTTGTTGTGTCTACCGGTCGGTCCTAAAAACCTGCCAGAGGTTTCATGGACAGGTGGTCCGAATGAAACGGATCTATATTACAGTCAGCAAGCTCGGGGTATATACTACAATACGAAGTGTACTTCGTAGTTTATTTCATGGCCTTTTCCTCGACGTTTCTCTCTTCAGATGATCGCTCGTTAGCAGGTCACATCTACAGCACACAGGGCACTACAGCTAGAGTATGATACTATCTATTTATTGGGGTCCCCAGCAACAAGAGGGCATGCGGGCGAGGGGCACATGGGTTTGTTGCGTTTCTGCTTCATGGACGCAGAATCCACACAAATATGGTCTGGTATACCTTAGTCGAAAGCTCGGCGCCAAATCGCCGACACACAAAGCTTGCCCAATAACTGCACAAAGAAGACAACACTTTCAGGGATGGCAAACTGAAGCTCACCATCTTGGCACCTGTCCCAGCAGCGGGATGCCCCGCCTCTTCCTTCCTCTCTTCTGCCGACAATAGGTCTGGGATGTCGGCTTGGTAGTCGTCACCGACTAGAATTTGCTGCGGATCGCAGTCCGACTTCTCCGCACCGTCCACGGCAGCCTTGGTGGAGCGCCCCCTCGTTCTCGTTCCCGCAATCGACGGTCGGCACTTCGATCCCAATGCCCCCCCTGCATCTCGTGTGGTTTCCGCCGAACAACGCGGCACGGACGAAGTTGGCGAGGAAGGTGTTGCTCCCGTGCTTCCAGCTCGTGCTTGAACCGAGCCGCCCGCCTTCGGAGGGGTAGCCGTGGAGGAGGAGCCGAGTGGCTCTGCAGAACGCCTTGAACTGAGCGCTGGCATTCCTTCAACGGGGGGCATGGCTAGACGCCGCGGTCGTTTTGGTAGAGGCTCTTGTTGCTCCACATCCCTATGAGGCACCAGCGGGGTCTCGCGCATGGGCGGAGTTACAGCAGGTACCGCAAGTGGAGGTGAAGAAGGACTCGTCTGAATCTTGTCGTCACAGGACGGATCGACACCCTGGTCATACTCTTGGCCGAGCGATTTCTTGGGTCGGATCGACTTCCTCACCCGCAGCTCCTGTGCATCATGGTTCCCTCGGTCGGTGGAGTTGCTGATGTCGCTCGCGTAGTCGCTGTCTTGGTCGTCGTTTTCCCACTCCGGGTCATCGGACTTAGGTTCCTCCCCTTCTGAGGACTCTCCCTCGCTGGGTTCTCTGACTGATACGGTGTCGCCCACAGATGTGGCAGCTGCGATGCTGCCACGTCTGTCGGCACTACCCTTGACAGCAGCAGGCCCTACTGTCCTTCGCTTCGGCAACAGCCAACCGCTGCTCTGCATCGCACGCTGGCCGCTGTCGGCGGCAGCGACTTCCTCGGCGCGACGTGACGCGCGCGCGACAGCTTCCACGAGCCGAATTCTCGCGCGTTTGGCTATGGCGTCCGTACACTCCACAGGAGTGAATTCACCCGAACTAACATCGAATGAATGGGTGAGCCGTGGCCCTAAGTTCCTTTTCCATCCGGCGGGCGAATCGTCACGGATACCCACGCAGAGCGTGACTGGCTTATCTATCAATACCGCGTCAAGGTCCTCCCTTTTGTTTGTGAGGAACACTTCGTCGTCGTCTGCTTTCTGGTCTCGCTTGGACAACGGAGAACTTGGATTGGAGGCGGAAGCCACCTTAACGCCGCTGTTGCTGCCAGTTGTTCCCTTGTCTTCAAAAGCGAGGCGATCCTTGCCAAGGCGAGCAATAGCGTCTTCGGGAAGGTCGGATGCGTACACCAGATACCGTGCGCGAAACTTGAACAAGCCGGTGAAGGTGTCTTCCCACATCGACAGAACCTGCGTGGTCAATCACAACGCGGAGCGTATCCGTGTGGCGAAGAAAGTGGGAATATTCGGAAATCGTAGATAGAAATGACATGCGCTGGGATGCATTTGTGGGTTCGGCGTGCCCATTCGCACAGCTTTACGCTTAATCAAGGACAACCTACCTCTATCGGAATAATGTGGCTAGAATAGTATCGCCCAAGTAGGTGCATACGCAGGTTGACCTGAAATCTATGGCGCAATGGTTTTCTTCTCGCACTCATTTGAGGCAGAGAGGAGCCCCTGATCATTCCAGACCCAGTCCGGGACATGTGTCTCACGTTTCCAAAAGAATGTCAATCAACACCTAACCAAAACACGTATTGCAGGTACAATACTAAGCAGTTGCGGAAATATTTATCCAAGTTGAGCATAATCTCTTTCGACCAGCCAAGACCGGAACGATGGCTACCCAGTTCCTTAGAGAAGCATTCGAGGTCGTTCTCACATGAGACCATAGCTCAAGCCATGTTCGAGGCTTCCAGAAAACCGACAGAAAGGCACACATTTGTAGCACCGGATGAAGCCATTATACTGCCGGGGACAAGACATTCTGCACTGATGTATGTGGCGGCAACCTATTGGCGGTCGCGGTACAACCAAACTGTGGAATATTGTTGGCGCTAATGCACCATGGCCGGTATTCTTCTAACTCCGGGTCGGGGTGTGAACTCGAGGTGCAAAAAAAAGCGGTAAATATCCCCCTGCACTCTCTCTCGAGAGAGAGAGCTTCTCTTCGCCAAATCTCGAGAAGAAATCTGTCAGCCCCCGGTAGTAGGAAAAGACTACCACGACCTGGGTCTCCTTCCAACGAGGGAAGCGTGTGTACTGATATAAAACCCCATTCTACCGGGAACACCAACGACCTAAATGCAAAAACTCGGAAACATAGACATATCCAGCTAGAGACGGTACAGTCGAAGCAAACCTACGGGAAAATGCGAAAACTGCAAACATCGTTCCGGAACCCGCAACCCAGTCGAGCGTACGAAGAACCAGGCAGGTCAATGAGTGAGTGCCGATATCGAAGAATAACCATAAAAATAGAGGGCAGTGTTCAGATACACGAGTGTACAAGGCTCCCCTCTGGAGTAAGATGGCTTGCTTCTAGGGGGTGACGCAAGAGGACATGGTCAATGTCATCGCAGTCGCATCGTTGCATCTCGATGTCATGACGTTCGGTAGTGAGTGCCGGTTTTGCGTACAACCTGCAGAACTGTGGGCGTAAACCACAAGCGCCACGGATGGCTGGCGGTCCTCGGACGTGCGTGGTAATGTACTGACGACACCCCTGCGTGCCCCTGAGAAGTTAAGCGTGAGAAAAGACTCGCTTCCGCCAGTGAAAGATGTCTCGAAGCACGAAAACAGGCAAAATGATACATGCACAATAATGATAGAGACGCAAGAGAAAAAAATATCCGTGTATCCGCTTGCATCATACGCAACGGTCATCCGTTGAACAACGAAAAAACAGTTAAATCGGAGTTGCGAAGAAAATAAACGCGAAGAACGGCCGAAAACGAGAAAACCAGACCACTCACGAAGCTCGGGTCGGCAAACGATGCCAAACAAAAATCAAGTATTATCAGAGAAAGAAATACCCACACAACAGGAACGGGATACGCAAATATGAAAACATTTCGAAGATTGGAGAAAAAAACAATGGCAACAAACGACCACGAATTCACAAAAAGGCAGACAACGCGATTAATCACGGAAGGAAAGAAATTGCTTTAGGGAATTGACACCGATAGCTGCCGGGACAGACGTCCGGAATGAATGGGATGAACACCAACTCGGGGGGTTCACACAAACCCATATTTCATGTAGTGGTGAATATCGCACCATGGATTTATCTTTAGATATAGAGCACCGAAGGAATTTTTGCCACCTCCATATGTCGATATTTCGGTTTCAATGGGTACATCGGCAAATCGATAAACAGCCACGAACCACCGATGTTCCACACGGAATCCCCGAAAGAACCATCACCTGTCTTGGTAGGTTGTGGTTTAGAAACAACCATCACCTGTCTTGGTAGTTGTGGTTTAGTATCCAACACCGTGAAGGAGGCCACAAATCGCGTGCTATTTTGAGAATAGCGACAACCGAACCACGGTAAGGTAGCAGCTGCTGCTACATCCTTTAATTTTCAACTCTTTTCGGAGAGCTTCACTTTCTACGAAGAGATTGCATATTGTTGTGATGTGCGACCGGGAACTAGTAAATAATACTTGGTGGAATTTGCCTGTAAACAGCCGGCCTATTTCACGGTAACTGGGATGGGATATAGAAGCGCAATTGCTCTGTTCTTTTCCGTGTCTCGCGCGTCAGCTCACTGACTGCTGTGCTCGCCGTCTCGCTGGGCTGGCCCCGCGGCTCGTTTGGGCCTCATCATTGGTACAAAATCGATGTATCGACATCGACGAAACATGTTCAAAATCGAATTGACTATTGTCAGATATAATCTAGAAAATAAAATAGTAAGCAGTGGCAGAGAGCTATGCTTCTCACGGAGCTGTAGTCTACAATAGTGCTCTTTGCAGAGAAGCTGTGTTCTGTGACGTGTAGACAGTAAATAGAGCAACATGCTTCGCGCGAACAGGTTAGGGTGTTTGGGTGTCAAATGCGCCAACAACCAATTTTCGCATTTTTTTAGATTAGGAAAATATATATATACCCATTCGAGATATGACCGCACGTTGACATTCGATTACACAGCCGTTGTACAAACATAGGTGGGCATTTAATAAATTAATTGCGTGTGGTTTGGGGAATGTTTTTGGTTATTACGGGGGGTGACTATACATGTGGGTGTGTTTGATTAAATTAATTGTTTTTAGGTTTGGGGAGTACATACGAATGGGTAGTCTTTCTGTGTGTGTTTTTATTATTCCTTAATTCATATAGGAGCGCTGAAAATGGAACCCTACCGGTTGACTCTTCTTTCATTCTGGAAAATGAAATGAACGCTTGCTGATTAAACAGCACACCCACACCCAAACTGCGTGTGTGTACATGTGTACCACCCGCTGCAACAAACCTTCACGCAGCGGAAGCGCCTGCAGATACAACCGCTGTTGCACATGCAAAGTGCGTCCGTTTTATGCCGGCTAAAAAGACGACAAACCGGCGGCATAAAAAAAAAAAAAGTCTGCTGGCGCCAGATTATATATTTAAATTTAGGCTCTTAGTTACGGTGTACCGGTTCTCTTGGTTCTCAGGGCCACACGTTCACAAAAGGCTCCTCTGGCACCTTCAGCAGAGTGTGTAGCTTCTCTTCCCGTTGTCTTGTCGCACGCACGCACGCACGCAGGCTTGCACGATTGCTTGCCTCCGTAATCCGCTGGTGTCTAACTCTGTCCCAGCCTCTGCTTTTTTTTCCGGCGAGAGTGTTTGTTTTGCCGGGACTACATGCGCCCGTCGTCAGATTCCAGCAGCAGCAAACAACTATATTACAAAATATTTACACCTGACCTGGACAAAATCTCAAAAAAAAATCGCATCTGCTGTGATATGCTGTCTGTGCTCTGATGAACGCTGAGTAAACCAACCTGGGCCAGCCGAAGATGTTTGGGGAACACTCCGAGTTGCTTAGCCTCGGATTTGACAGCAGAACGAGAAATCTCGACGACATCGTTGACGTTGACTTGCTCGCCGGTGCCAGCCAGCTCGAGAGCCCCATAGTGCCGCTGCCTCCCTATGGGAGATGCCGGTGCTCGGTCGTTCTTGGGAGTCGAGACTGAGGAGCCGACCCATCTGGTCAAAATCGCCATAGCCTCAATAGACCGGAGAGTCTGGAGCCACCACCCACGCCTTCGTAGAAACGCGCGGCAGGCCGCTCTCCTACGTGAACAAGCGTGGTGGTGAAGCCCGCTGTCGCAGAAGGTTCGAGGATGGTGCAGCAGGATGCGTCTGCTGCTGCTGTGTGTGCCCACACAAGCGAAAAGATTAATTATTTTTCGATCGGACCGCGGGTTCTACGTTTTGCCGCTTCGGGCCATTTTTTCCGGTGGCACGGCAACGGAAAGCAGCAGCAGCAGTCTACGCAGATTTATCAACAGCTCCGCAGATAAGGTACGGTGGTCTGCAAACGCTCGGTTGTGGTTGTTCAGGAGATATGCAGATAGATGTCGGCAAGCAACGGCAGCTGTAGACCCCACAGCGTGGTTGATTTCCTCCTATCTATGTATCTCTCTTTTTATGCTTTTTTCTCGGAAGATTCGGAAATTACCAGGCAGATGTCGCCTTTACTTACACAAGTACATGCTGGTATACTTCTAGTCAAGAGTTGCACCGACGCAGTTGCACCGGCGTGACCATGCTGCCGAGATTTCGACCTCTTTGCCCCCCAGAAAACAAGTTCACAGCAGTAAAACATATATACATGCATGTCGTAATTGTGGCATGCCCATGGGACCCAGCCACCTGCTGGAAGGTGCTTCCAAGTAGTCTAGTTCAGAATTTTCTATCTTTCCTTTCTTTGTTTGGCCGTTAACGAATCACTCAGGGAGCGTCGATCTGAGCGACGGAAGGCCGGTAGGGGCATCAGTCACCGCCGTTCCCAACACAAACAAACAAATCTGTGTCGATAACCAAGCGCTGTCCCTTCGCTTGGTCCGGCGTTCGGTATGTTGGGTCTGCCGACGTTCCAGCAAACCTGTACCGTTGCCCCAGCGCGCGTGGATACTATTTACTCTCTCTGCGTGTACAAGCTGAGAACAACAGCAAGTGTTACAAAGTGAGTTCTGATGACACGTAAACACGTTCTACCTTTGGTACGCTGATTGTCATGACACGAAAATACGAAAATACGTTATGGTATGCATACGTTGAAAATCTTCGCCGTTTGATTTAGACTATTACAACAGACCAGGCTGCACATGAAACCCGTGCGAGGGTCCAATTCGACCGGTAATGGGGGATGAATGGAATCGCCAAAGTTTCGATTACCACACAACACAAAGAGAGGAGTCCATAGACTACATGCAAGATACGATAGTACAGTATTACGTAGAGTAGAACCCAGACTGCTGTACCTGCCAGTACCAAACAAAGCAGGCAGTGGTACTACTACGGTGTGTCCAGCATGTTGTACTCTACAACAGACAGACTCGTCGTTGTCGTAGGGTGTATCAACTTGGCGTGTGTAATATAAGCGAAGCAATAGGGGCGAAAACCGCCAACGAGCCAAGAACAACGCGAAAAGAAGTACAAAGTAGCCAAAACACTCAGGAAACATGCCGAACAGAACAGATGTGCCAGGGTATGAGGTTGTAGCCCACTACAAGACGCGGAAAAAGATTCCGGACACATAGCCCCCCGCAGGGGGGGGGGGTGTACTCATAGTCGTGCATGCCGTAGTCGTTGGACCATTGACCTCGCATCCCTACAAAGCCGGGACGGAGCACGCCGGGTTCTCACCGGACCAGGCTCTCACATCACCAAGCGCGAAGCGCCGTGAGGTATTCGGCGAGTCGCATGAAGGGTGAGCTGCATCCTGGTAAGGGTGTTCGGCATCTTGTGCTTACTTCCTTGCGTAAGGATGACAGCTGCGTATGACTTAATTTATTTTCTGGTGCTTTCACTTCCAGAGACAGTTGTAAGCACTGCTGTAACTGCCTCGGGGATGCTTGACCATTTTAACACAACGTGGTTGCGATCATCCCCCGTTGCGCGGAGCGAGGGTTCTCCACCCCGCACAACATGATCTACTCGACCACCATTATGGTTACTGCCAAAAAAAAATCAGAGGGAAAAAAAAAACGGTAACCTGGTTGCCGAGTTCACGAAGTGAATTGGCTTGTTTTACAACGTCGTTGCCAAGCGACGAAAACCCAATCCCGATGGCATACACCGAGGGGGGGGCTTGTTTTACAACGTCGTTGCCAAGGACGAAAACCAAACCCCGATGGCAAACACCGGGGGGGGCGGCATGTTTTACAACGTCGTTGCCAAGCGACGAAAACCCAACCCCGATAAACCCCCCCCTGGGGGGGGGGTGACTCATAGTCGTGCATGCCGTACGTAGTCGTTGGACCATTGACCTCGCATCCCTACAAAGCCGGGACGGAGCACGCCGGGTTCTCACCGGACCAGGCTCTCACATCACCAAGCGTGAAGCGCCGTGAGGTATTCGGCAAGTCGCATGTAGGGTGCGGTGCATCCTGCTAAAGGTGTTCGGCATCTTGTGCTTACTTCCTTGCGTAAGGATGACAGCTGCGTATAGTATATTTTCTGGTGCTTTCACTTCCAGAGACAGTTATGAGCACTGTGTAACTGCCTCGGGGATGCTTGATCATTTCAACACAACGTGGTGCGATCATCCCCCTTGCGCGGAGCGAGGGTTCTCGACCCTGCACAGCATGATCTACTCGACCACCATACATTATGGTTACCGCAAAGAAAAGAACAGAGAGAAAAAAGAAAAAGGGTAACCTGGTTTGCCGAGTTCACGAAGTTCACGAGGCCCCCCCCGCGCGCGCGGGGGGGGGGGGGGGGGGGGGGAGTTGTGAGTTTCTGGCGCGCTAGGGATGGACGGCC
>FN649759.1:266512-295403 GCA_000310025.1 Ectocarpus siliculosus | reverse complement strand
ACTGTGTAACTGCCTCGGGGATGCTTGACCATTTTAACACAACGTGGTGCGATCATCCCCCGTTGCGCGGAGCGAGGGTTCTCCACCCCGCACAACATGATCTACTCGACCACCATTATGGTTACTGCCAAAAAAAAATCAGAGGGAAAAAAAAAACGGTAACCTGGTTGCCGAGTTCACGAAGTGAATTGGCTTGTTTTACAACGTCGTTGCCAAGCGACGAAAACCCAATCCCGATGGCATACACCGAGGGGGGGGCTTGTTTTACAACGTCGTTGCCAAGGACGAAAACCAAACCCCGATGGCAAACACCGGGGGGGGCGGCATGTTTTACAACGTCGTTGCCAAGCGACGAAAACCCAACCCCGATAAACCCCCCCCTGGGGGGGGGGGGGGTGGTACTCATAGTCGTGCATGCGGTAGTCGTTGGACCATTGACCTCGCATCCCTACAAAGCCGGGACGGAGCACGCCGGGTTCTCACCGGACCAGGCTCTCACATCACCAAGCGTGAAGCGCCATGAGGTATTCGGCGAGTCGCATGTAGGGTGCGCTGCATCCTGCTAAAGGTGTTCGGCATCTTGTGCTTACTTCCTTGCGTAAGGATGACAGCTGCGTATGAGTATATTTTCCGGTGCTTTCACTTCCAGAGACAGTTACGAGCACTGTGCAACTGCCTCGGGGATGCTTGACCATTTCAACACAACGTGGTGCGATCATCCCCCTTGCGTGGAGCGAGGGTTCTCGACCCTGCACAGCATGATCTACTCGACTACCATACATTATGGTTACCGCAAAGAAAAGAACAAAGAGAAAAAAGAAAAAGGGTAACCTGGTTGCCGAGTTCACGAAGTGAATTGGCTTGTTTTACAACGTCGATGCCATGCGACGAAAGCCCAATCTCGATGGCAAACACCAATCGAGCCCCCTTCGGGGGGGAAGAAATTCGAAAAGTTATCATGAATCGTCGGAAAGTTACCATGACTAGGATGGATGGATGGCAAAGATGCCTCGCTCTCGATACCCGTTCTGCGTCTGCTCGTCATCGATACCGTCCCACGCTCACCCAGCGGTGCTACTACAGAGCACGCGGAAACAAGCAGCCTAGCTTGCGTAGCGCGTCATATGATCTATGAAAGAACGTAGTCTACAACCGTAGAAGACCCAATCATTTTTGAATAAGTCATTGCCCAGGTTTCCCAAGTAGGGTTGACAACCATCTTTTGAACCACCTGCCTTGCAAACTGGCCCATGCTGCTTCTAGCACTGCATAACAGAGAACACAGTCTCGCAAATCTGTTCGCAGCCTTGGTCTCGTGGGGTTTCGTTAGACTTGATCAATGTACCCCGCTTACTCACGCGGGCCCTACTTTCGAGTTCTCGCGCGGTGTCTCGCTAGGCTTTTTTCGAACCAATCGCTGCTTACGTTTGCCGAATATTGTTGTGCGTGCACGTGCGACATCGCCATCCATGTTGCTCTGACCAATCGGCCTAACGGGCGACTGGCGGACTAGCGGCTGC
The DNA here is from genome assembly GCA_000310025.1 of Ectocarpus siliculosus. NCBI lineage: Eukaryota > Phaeophyceae > Ectocarpales > Ectocarpaceae > Ectocarpus > Ectocarpus siliculosus. The sequence goes on along the minus strand of FN649759.1, from coordinate 293,883 downwards.
TCCTCGATTCTCAGGGGGATATGCATGAGAAGACTGCGAAGACGACTCTGTAGTATGCGGGGTGTCTTCCATCTCTCGGCGATCTCTACATCTCTACAGCTCCACAGCGCCAGCAGCGCCAGCGGTGATGCTCAACGTGACAGAGAGCGGGACGCCAAAGCGCTGACGCCTTCGGCGGAAAACCCGGGGACACATGGGCTATATCTCCCCCCCCGGTGTTTCCCATAAGGGTTGGGTTTTCGTCGCTTGACAGCGATGCTGTAAAACAAGCCGATCACTTCGTGAGCTGGGCAACCAGAGTTACCGCATTGTTTTTTAGCCTTTGGGTATAATGGTGGCCGAGTAGAATATTTTGTACGGGGTCGAGAACCCTTACTACGCGAGAACCCTTACTCAGCGCACAGGGGATAGTCACACCACGTTGCGATACATTGATCAAGCACCCTCCTCGAGGCAGTAACACAGTGCTCATAACTGTCTCTGGAAGTGAAAGCACCAGAAAATATATTAAGTCATACGCAGCTGTCATCCGTACGCAAGGGAGTGAGCAAGATGCCGAACACCCTTAGCAGGATGCACCGCACCCTTCATGCGACTCGCCGAATACTTCACGGTGCTTCACGCTTGGTGATGTAAGAGCCTGGTCCGGTGAGAACCTGGCGTGCTCCGTCCCGGCTCTGTAGGGATGCGAGGTCAATGGTCTAACGACTATGGCATGCACGACTATGAGTACCCCCCCCCCAAATGACCCCGAGTTTCGATTAGTTGGCCTATGTATGTGTCTTGAAAATATATTCACGTGTACCCTTGCCTACCCAAATCTTTTCGTGGAAGTCTTCCTCTTCTACTGTAGACTGCATACAAGTGTACCTGTCTTCCCAAAACACCTCGAACAAAAACAGTTTTGACCCCCACCTCTCGAGGTCGGTGTCACTCGATTCAGCGAGGATGATGTTTTTCTGCGGAACCTGGTGCACCTGGCGAAGGAGACGGGGGCAGGGCCGGAAACACCACTTGGCCAAGTGCGGAAGGCGACATGGGGGATGCTGTATGCCGATGACGCCGACGTAGTGCCGAAGTCCGTCGGCGGACTGGCGAGAACGATGAACGTCATCGTGGAAGTGTGCCCGAAGGGGAGTTCGGGCCGACGGTGTCGGAGAAGAAGGTGGACACGCTCCTGATGCGCGGAAAGGAGGAGGACCAGCCAACACCACCGCCCCCACCGTCACCGCTGATCGTCGAACCAGCGGCACAGAGGGACGCCCAGACGACTGAGTTCCGGTACGTACACAGGTGGCCTCGTCAACGGGCATGGCGATTTCACCCGGGGGATTACCTACAAGAGCAGAGCAGCGTGGGTGTGCGTCAGGAGATGTTGCCGGGAGATCTTCGACAGACGGAGAGCACCGTTTCGGCTCAAGACCAGCCTGCTCCAGGTGGGCGCTGCTGCGCGTTCATTAGCGGCAGAAGCTGTTTAACGTCCACGAAGATTATGAGCATAAGGGAGGTCGGTGGCCCCGATGTTGGTTCTCGCGGAAAGCTGCAACGAAGGGCATAGTACCAGGTCGTACATTCGACTGGCCGTCCCTCAATAGCGAGGAAGAAATTCGCAATTTGCGTTGTAAACGAGTAATTCCTGAGCTTATGCACACGCGACACAAACGCTGGAAGCGGTGATTTGAAGTGATGGCAAAAAAGAAGAGGACGGCTGAACCCTTCTCGCGATAGATACTTCAAGGCCCTGCAGGAAGAAAGAAGGACTATGTAGGCTATGCGTACACAAAAAAACAACTGGCTCCTGTTTGGCCCCTGCTGATACGTCGAACATCGTCACACATATTCCAGGTACACACAGGAAGCCGAAACGTTTATTTGCCGAAAGATTTGTAAACTGGTGCCAGAGAATACACGGGGCGACACAACGCTACACAACAATGCGGTCAAGCGCAAGCGGGCAGGTCCACACACTACGGTACCAACACATATTCACTCTGATTCACCTCGCGGTGGAGGAAACACAACGTCATCCGCACACACGCGGTGCAAGAAGCGCCTGGCCCTTCCAAGTTGCCAGGGACAGGCGGTGGCAGGCGGTGGCAGAAACATTGGGCAGAAACAACCTTGTTCCCAATAGAGGACACAGAAACTTGGCACGTACAGGGTGGAGTTTGTTTGGCGACCCTCTGTGTAGTTACATTGGGCGAAGGGCTGACATATTTCCGGCAATTGAAAAGGAGGAACTGGAGGGTTAAACCGCTCTCGGAGTGCCGATGCAGAACTTTTGGAAACAATACCAACCGTGTATTCCATCACGCACGAATCTCATGCTATGTGGCAATGAACATGAGGCCTTCCATCTACATGGACAGGGTGTTCGAGCCCCAGTCTATCCCGCCAAGGAGTTGTTGCATGTCCAAGCCGTCCTCGATGACGCTGCCCTCGTCATCGTCTCCGTCGAAAAACCTTTCGCGATATGTCAGATAAAACAAACAAACGGGGAGGGGAGCTTTTCGCCGTCAAATCGATGTTTAGGGAAAAAGCTTCTTGGAAAAACGTGGAAATTTTGCTTTGATATTCAAAATTTTGCTTTGTATTCACAACAAAAAAAAGGTAACTCGGTACCGTGGAAATATTTTACAAGCAAGTTGCGCTATCCCGTCGCCACGCATATTGATGCCCCATTCCCATCCAAAGACGTATCCCAAAATTGAAATCCTGCGGTTTCTCGGAACACAGAATAAAAATTACCCCACAACAAAGGAGAGTGAAGTACCGTGCCGTCGGCGGCACTTGGTGGCTTCGGCACAGAATTACCGACCAAACCTCATGAAAAAAAAACACACACATTCGATCCTCACCTGAAGGACACGACAATGATGCCTTTGGTCATCCATGTATGAATTGGAAAATCGTAACCGGTGGCGTTCCGTCTATTATTCGGTAAGCGCCCGCACTAAAGAACTCGGCGGTTAAGAAATTATTTCAGCCTCGAAAACAAAAACTCATTACCGAAGAACAGGAGCATTCGTGAACTATGCCAAGTACAACGCAAATTTGCGGTTGAAGTTTCGGACTGGAGTTAGACTTTGGAGAATTCAGATATGCAGGTGTTTGTTTCCCAAGGATTGTTCAAGCGGAGGAACTGCGTACCCCAGTGCGCCCTCAAGTGCGGGCGCTAACGGTAGCATGAACTTCCATTCCTAGCCAAATGACGCTCGCCTAGCTACGTATTCCCATCAAAATCATTACAAGGGTAAAGTATCTATTTCCTACCGTGCCGATGGAAACAGCTACCACCCACAATGTTCGTCGCCACTCAATCGACCAACTGCCGTGTGAATCTTCATTTACATCTCCCGTGGAGTAATGCATAGTACCACCGCCGTCGCCCAGGGAGTTAGCCACATTGTGCTGGGGCAACTTATCGTAGGTTCAATCCCCGCCCGATCATTACGGGTTTGCTTGATATCAATGTGTGTGAGTGTGGTTTTGATTGAAATATACATTCAATCACAGAGGGAAGGCCAGTTTCGAGATGATATCATGGTCGAAGGGGGGGTGTTGGAAATCTTTGGGGTTCTTCTGAGTCAATGTAAGCCTATGAATATGTGAATTTAGCCGGAATTTAGTGAATTATGCTAGCTGGTGCGAACGCAAAACATCTACAACAGGGCCCGCCGGTGCTAATATCACAGAATGAATTTACAAGAAGCTCCTTATTCTACAGCTGCTGTGTTGAATCTGGAGTCAGCATTTGACCATGCTCTTTTTACAGAGGGGGTCCTTGTTTAGTGCCGGTTGAATAGCGCCAATACCCGGTATAGTGCGGGTGTTTTCGGCTAGCACACCACTGAATTTCCAAGTCATTGTCATTGTCATTGTCATTGTCAGTGCTTTGAATAGTGCCGGTGAATGTTCTCGGCACTACATGTACTGGAACCTGTTGTTCACAGGGGCTCGCTCTGAATAAGAGTTAAGAGTGGTATGCACATGCGTATTCTACTACTTTACCATTTGTATTGGTTGAAAAGCAGTGATTGGTTTGCCGGGTGTAGGGAGATGGGCAAATCAAACTTGTCTTGGCTTGGTGAAAGATATACAGTTGGAACTTACGTCAATTTCGTTTTCCATCCCGAAGGTAGCTGCCGTGTGCTGTGGTTTCGAAGTGAAAGATTCGTTGGTGCGCATTTCTGGGCGTAGGATCTGGATCGTTCGTCGTCATATTTTGGCTCTTTCCTGCGAGTAGTCGCCTGTAATACGTGACAGAATGTTCTTAGGCTTCGAGTGACTCTGCAATTAGATATACATCCATGTGATGATCGATGTATAACGCCTGAAATGTCAAAACCGTGTCAGCAATGAACAGCACTCGCGTTTCCTTATTGTTTGTTGCGTGGTGCCACACGCAGAAGAAATATTTTGCATCACCCAAAAATACCCGAAAAATACCGAAATACCCCGGTGGCTGGTCACCGGACAAACATTAACATTCCTACAGTCGTCACCGAAAAATGCCCTGGATTCCGAGGGGGTGGTACGGCGTTTGCCGGAAACCAATGCAGGGGAGATGACCCTATATGCTGTCTGGGAAATCGTAGACATACAGGTAGCTTTTTCTGACCCTATGAATTCGTTGCTAATCTCGTTGCTAATCTGTCTCTGGCTCTTTTCTATGATAGAGATGGATTCGTTGTGTCATATTATTAAGAAAACAAAAACACACGGTATTCCCTTGTAGGAATGTTAGGGAACCCTACCGGTGTGCTGCTGTAAGCAGATGGGGTACGAGTGGTATGCCTATCTATATCTCTCGTCGTTCACGATTCACGAAGGCTCGTGGTGGCAAGCATCCATTGAGAGAGGTGTAATCATCAGTATTGTGGTTTTTTGTTTCGCTGAACGTGTGATTCTGGCTATGCATATGAAGAGTGGTTGCATGTCTCACGCACGGCGTTTGGTTGTTGATCAAGTACTGGCCGGTACTGCCGGGCAAAACTCTGATCCGTCTCGCTTGGTACTGTAGTACAGTACCATTCCACTTTACGCGTCCGAGAGAGTTCGTGTTGTATTGTTTCGATGTCTACGGGTGCAGTGTATTGGCAGCCACAACATGAATAATAGCATACCGTATATGGCGCAAGATAACACACCTACATAAGAAAGCACACCCCCCACAGAATACGACGCCCCGGTGATAGTTTTGGGCGCTTCTGACAAGCGAAAGATTGACTGACGAAGTAAGGGAAATCTGCGTTTTGTGAGAAGCGGCAGAAATAAACCGTTGGCCAATCAGAAAGCAGGAAGCGGACGAGCGTGTTGATTCCTGTTTTCAGTATATACTCGCGTCGCCGTGTTTACCGGGGGCGAGCGAGAGCACGTGTGTGTGCTTGTGGTGGCCAAGGGTTGTTTCTGCCGTGACGTTTCTTTTTCCCACCCACCCACCCTTGCTTTTGGGGGTGTCAGTGGACATGGAAATCGGAGCGGCGGCGTTGTGTCCAATGTGATTGCCTGTCGGGGGGATTCACTGTGTAGCCGCAGTCGGGGTCGCGTGTGCCTATGCTGGGCGCGGTTCCGAGGTGCTCGTCCCATTTCAATTTTTTTATCACCGGGGGGAAATAAGATATCACACCCCGGTGATATTTTTAGTTACGCCGCATATAGTCACGGGGCCCCTCCTTCTTTTTCACCGGGGTGACAGCATCTGCCCTGGGCAATCACACACACAACCACGTCAGCTGTGTGCGGGGAAACACCCCGCATGGAGACCCCCAACAACATGAACGTGCAGGCAGAGCAGAATGCAGCCGCAAGTACCAAGTAAACGTTTTTGTGAGGGGGGCAGGAAGGATGGCGCACGCAGTCTGTGGCCACCGCCAATCATCGTATCGGTCGATGTACCTTCGATTTTTAATTTTTTTCTTGCTCGATTCAAGCCCGTATTTTGTTTCAAACTTTTTTTGGCGATGAGAGGGTTGAGTTATCGCCGAGGTCATGTGCTCAGGAGTTTCGTCACCTCGGTTGAGCCCCTTTGTTTTTCCACGCCACTTTAGGTAGGTCCCTACACTGCACGTGTACGTGCAGGCATGGCTATCACACCCCGTTTTATCGCACCCCCTCATTTATCACACCCCAAAGCACACGCTGTGGCTGTTCGGACGTGCTATCACACCCCCTTTTATCACACCCCCAAACACACGCTGTAGGTGTTCGAACGCGCTCTCACACACCCTGTTTTATCACACACCCTTAGGGGCCCCTGCGAGCTGCACCTTATCACCCGGGGTACACAAGATAACACCCCCCCCACAGGATACCACACCCGGTGATAATATTTTCAAACTCCAAAATGTTATCACCGGGGTGTGTATTCTTGTGTCATTGTATACGGTAGTAACACCATATGCTACAACCCAAAGATCAACTAACAATGACGTGTTTTACCCGCGTGGCTGGTCCTTGTGAAAAAATACCGCACCGTATACCCTAGAAAATCACCGTTGTGACCAGTGACCTTGACGAATATACGCACGCTTCCGTGGTGCCCTGTTCCCGTTCAAAACACGACGGTCGCCCGAAATAGCAAAACCATTATGGATGGGCATACGGCGATAAACGGCACTGAATGGCCGCATGAACCCTTCAAATATTTGTTGCGTTTTTTGGTCGCCATCCGAAGTCATCCCGTCAAAAAGCGGCGCTGGTAGCAGTTTCCACCTACCATGCGATCTCGTCTCTCCTCTCAAGCGTTCCAATCTGGGGTCTCACAGAGGAATTCCGAACTCTTTGCGACGCATGTCTTTTGTACACGATGATTGGTTGTGTTGTACGTAGCAGTGAAACATTTCCAGCGCATTATCATCAGCTCATGAAAAATCAACGGAATACTATAGTAGACGACTGTCAGTAGAACGCTGTTTTGAGTGCGGCATGCAACCGGGTAATGGACGTCCCTCTGTAGGGTCATTTTGCGATATCGGCTACACGTTTGGAGGTGTGGCTGAGCGCCTGGTCATGCACTCCGTCATTGCCAACGTTTGGTTATGCTTGAACGTCTACTAACCAATCGCCCTGGGCACGACGTCCTCCCACGCTATCCGCGCTTCAATCTGAAGCCAATGAAGAACTACGGTGTGTGTCGGCCTCGGAGCCGCGTTTTGCAAGCGCACCCTCCCAAATAGATATTTAAGGTAGCGAAATGGCGTGCTTGTGTACCGTGGTTCCATGTCTACTCGACAGGGGACGGAGATGCGACGGTTGTTGCCTTGGAACCGCCGTTAAAACTAATAAGAGATGAGGTACCTGGTACATCTTCGCGCTGCCCATGAATTTGCTTGCACGCATGTGACCCTTCGATAGTCCCATCAAGCGGCGTTTTGATTTCATTGTCCTCCGTGCCCCCAATGACAGCAGTTGTGCTGTGGTTTTGACGAGGCATCATGGATCCATGTGTCCTGTTCGCTGAATGCCCGGCGGACACACTATCGCCACAACGCCCGGGTTCACAACAGGTAGAATGCCATGTGTAACACACACATGGCGGACGTAATTAACTAACTGCTGTGTGGTGCGGAAGGGCCGGGAACCACCGAAATGAGCAGCGGAACCATACGCGTACCCTCACATTTTCAAAGTGAAATTTTCGTTGATTGTGACGGTAGGGCACCGGTGGCGGACAACCTCAATTCATGGCTCGTCATTCGTTAAAAACCGAAGGCAACGTACCGCAGGAGGGGAGGGTAGAGAGGGGCCCTTCTGTGTGACCACGGGTTGGAGTAAACGGTACTAGTGCTGTGAGCGCTGATTTGAAGTGAAGACAAAAAAAAAAAAAAAACGGTTGGCAGCCAGAGCACTACAATACATCGAACACACAAACGAGAATGGCGGGGAGAGATAGAGCGGCTGATGCCGACGACGAGAAAAGGGAAACAGACAAAGTGGGTATACCCACCCCTTTCTCGGACAAAAGTGGGCACTCAAAACCAGAGACCACTCGTGGCAGGGCCGAACACAAATAACGTGCTGATGCCTGGACAACATGAGTTCGGCCCATGCACAGCATGAACATCGATTTTCGGACTTTCGGGCACGTCTTCACCCCACACTGCCGCGGGGTTCAAGGCCTCAAGAGGGGGAAAAAAAACGATGCCGATAGCTGCAACAGTACCTGAACCGGAACGGCCATGATCCTGCCAGAAATGCTCTTTGTCTGAATGATGACACACAGCAGGTACGCGCTCCACCGCAATGACTCTATCTTTGGTGTTTGGTGTTGCGCAGAACATGTTTTTTTTTTTTTCGGGCAGGATACATGGACATGATGAGTTCGGTATGTTTATTTCGTTATGAATTTTTCAAACCTACTTCAGTGTTGGGGATGCCCTATTTGAAGCGATTTGTTTCGGTCAGGACAAATAAAAAAATACTACTGTAGGATCGAGATCAAAACCGCCCGATAGCGGCCTCTCACGAAAACAGCGTTTTATAGCATCCGGCGGTCCACGGAGGCAATTGGCTGCGCCCACAACAGGGCAACGCGTGGGGAGGACAACGTTGAGATTGGGGGCACTGCCGCGCAATCCCTTGGCATGGTTGCAGTCGGTCGTGCGGGGTAGTTGCAGTTTTAGGGTGTCTGCCACGTGCGTGTGGAGGCGAGCGACATGGACAATTCGCCGAAGGCGCACACCGGATGATATACAAGTCCTTGCGCCTGAAAGAACGGCGACATGAAGCACTACACACACAACGCGCGGGGCGGGGCGAAGCGCTCCGGGCTGTTCGGCTGGCTCGATGGGGCCGATACCTCCGCGCGTTGTTGTGTGGGGAGAAGCCCGGAGTTTGACCGAGTAGCAACGGCGATGAGGGACGGAGCCTTGAGAGCCACCTCCCGAACGGCAGTAAGATACCGCGCTTCGACCAAGCGCGTATTTCACTTCTTGTTGGACCTCCGCAGCCCTCGTCTGGTGCGGTGTCCTCCATTGGCTCTTTCAAACAAAAGGCTTTCACCCTGCAGAACATCTCCCACACAAGCACCCGTGGGCCGCAGGTGTGACCAACAAACCTTCTCCCTGACGATGTAATCTTTGGAAAGCACGGGGTCGAATTCCGGGTGCCTCCGACACGAGCAGAGTTAAACGCACAATACTACAACTGCGGGCATGTGTCACTCACTCTTCGCCGTAGTCGAAAGTCAGCTCCTCTCCTCCAACCACGTCTCGAAGAGTCGTAAGCGCCACCCCTTCCCCGTTGGGAAAACCGCTGCTCGCGGTAGCAGCGACGGCCGCGGCGCCGTTGCCGTCGACAGGTCGAATCTCGACAACAAGGTTAGGCCGTCCGCTGTGGTTGGCGTACCTGCTTGGACCGTGTCGTGGTGGGCAAAGTATGGGTCAGGGAATGCGGGTTGACAGCAGACAGGCTGGATGGATGAGACGTGAGAAGGAGGCGGGTGTTTGCCCCGGAGCACGCAACGCTTCCTCGAAACTTTTTGGTCACTAGTTCGGATCCGTATGGCAAATCTCTGTCGCTGCTAGTGTTCCACCGTCCAACCCTGACACAGAAACTCGAACCTGAAGCTTCCCTCCGACTATTGCGAGGCGGGCACCCCTCATAGAAATGTGGGGTTGGGGCAAATGACTGCAGAGGGAGGTCGCTCTGTCCAACAAGCAACGTTCGACGGCACTGGTCTTTCGGTCTCTCCCTCTACATACATATATTTATGAAAAAATATCCCGAAATTCACTTCATTTTAGGGGACCGAATTTCTTCCCAGCTTTCCGGTAGCAGTAAACCCTCAGTCTTCCTCTGCCCAAAACTCCACCGTAAGACCCACCGGATCGTGGGAAGACATGGGGATTAACACAAAGTTAGTCATCCAGCAACCCCTATTCCACCTACAACCACAATCACGGTCACTACCACAAAAACCACACCAATACCACCACCGCCCATCAAATCCGGACGAACATCCCCAACCCAGCCGACCACCACCACTCACGACTCCAGGCCTTGAATCCCACCTGGCGATGCTCGACTTTTCCGGGTCCCGTGCGTCCAGATATCGGTCCGGACCCAGCTGCATGACGTAGTCCGAGCCTTCGAAGCCGGGATATCGGTCGTCCAGCTGCTCGGCCGTCAGCACCTCCCCCGAGTAAAACGCAACAGGTACGCCTTTGGCGATTGGCCTTAAAACATTGTAGAAATCACAAGGCACCCGCGAGGCACCCGCGAGAAAAGAGCAAGAAGACAGCGTTGCGACGATGGCCGGGGTCGTCTATTTGTTTTCTTCTTGACGCGATAGAAAAAATCCTAGTGGGTTACGGGGTGTCTTGTTGCTCTCATCTACCCGTGGGAAGGTGTTCCAAGCTGCCAGGTAGTCGAGAGACAGTTCCGAAACGCACAACATCCAAACAAATGGCCCATCGAGTTCGCCGGAAAACGTCGAGATAGCCACTCTCCCCCAAGAGAGAAGAAACTGCGACCCTTTCGTGACACAGCATGTCCATGCCGGTTGCAACCAAGCGGGGTGCATGGTGTATGACGGGTTACACACCACGGAATCGAGTACAGCAAAGAATAGGCACGACCAGGATGGGGCTCCGATTCGAGGGTCCCCTGCTTCTTGGTAGTTTTCCGAAACGACACGAGGATTCCTCTATCCAGTCAGTCCGCCCCTGCTACGTCCCCTACCACACACTCGGTCAATACTTCTCTCTCCACCCCCCACCCCCCGACCCCCCATCTCCCATGCCCCACCAAAAAATCGAGTCAAGCTCGCCTTGTGGAGAACAGCCCCTTCCCCTTGGCCCCGACAGGCCTCACTTCCACCAACGGTGATTCCGCATCCAAAGGTTCGAGACCACCGGCAGCACCAGTAGCATCATCCTGGAAAGGCGGCGGTGGCACCGGCACCGCGGCGGGGGGGGTGCTGTCGGGAGACGATGACCTCCCCGAGGGACGCGCTCGCTCAGACGATGATTCAGAAGAGGATCCAAACCTCACACGCCCACCCCTCTGCGAGTTTTCTTTCATGGGTCGAAGGGCCGAGAGGGAGGAAATGCACGGCTCTGCCGGCGCGTGGGAAACACCGGGGGCTCCGTGAGGTGCCGCCGCCGAACCGGGGGTGGTACCGGAAGTGGTTTGTGTTGTTCCGGGAAACGGTGAAGAAGATGAGCGGTTGTCGTAGCGCCCGTGCTGCTTCGAGAAGAAGATGAGCTTCAGGACTAGGCTGTACCGTGGTCGCTTGGCCATCTGTCACGGGTAGGGAAGGCATATAGTGATAGCAAGAAGTAGGGGAGGAGGGGGGGGTGAACTAAGCATGTTTGCGTCCGGGGACAGCGTGCGGAATCTGCGGGACAGGGTTAGAATCGCACGGGGCGGTAGAAACACAGCAACAAGTACGGCCCGCAAAGATGTGAAGTGAGAGAACTATGGCAACGAAAACAAAAAAGCGATCTACAGTACGTACGAGTGGATTCTACCGCCGCCCCCGTCCATCTCGAACCAACCAGTGAAAACGAAAACCTACAGGGTACAAACTCTCCGATTAACATAGCTTGTATAAGATGCTACACACACCGCATTTGGACTTATTTTCAGAGCTCGAATACTCCACGACGAAGAGAGAACACACAGCCAAAATGATGCGCTTTCGGAAAGCCCTCGACACGACAGTTCCAACGCTGACATTTCCGGCACCGTCAGTGCTTGTGCTTCAGAGTAAACAAGCAGTGATAACGGGCCCACGGGGTGTGGAACCTCATGCAACGAACGGTACCTTGATACAGACGCACACCAAAACCACAAGAGGGGACAGGAATATAGGGGCACATACATGTGTGTGCCATGCAACACGTGAAAATGATCCCCGTCGAACGATCGCTAATGGTCTTCGAGTTTAGAGTTGTAGACTCCAACAAGATCGATAACAAAAAGAGGCGCTCAGTGTAAGAGGGCCACACCAAAACCTATGTTGTAGCCGTTGGGTTACCCCGCGGAGGAAATAAGAACCGAGCCTCGGGCAAAGAAAGAGGTTCTCGTGGAAGCAGGGGCGACACTTCCGTAGCTCCTTTCACACCTGGGACGGAGTGGAAATCCGGTGCGTGACGTCCTGGTCCATCACGATGACCCGCCCCGCCCTCGGCCTAACGAACACCCCGGTGCCGGTAGGGGGGTCGAGGAAGAGCGTCTCCGCGTCCCACTCCCTCCGCCAGTCCGCGTCGAGGTAAATCAGCAGCGTCGCGAAGAGAGGCATCCCCGGCTCCCTGCGAACATTGATTTCGTTTTTCATATCCAGCGACCACCGATTTCGTTTTTCATAAACTGCATTGCTATAGGCTACGTTTTAGCGCTTTCTGCGTGTTTCACGAAGATGGCGAAGTGACACTGCCAGTGCTTGTGTGGCGACGATTACATGCATTATTTCCATGAACAGCGCGATCCATCCTTGTCGGAGTGACGCCATTCCCCACAAACCTTACCCGCTCTGCTGTTGTGCAACTTGATGTGACACGTTGAATGGTTGGGACGATCAATCAAGAACTTGCACAAGCAGCCCAGCTACTCCACCACACCAAGAGAAAAACAAAGGGGCATGCAGAGAAGAGAGCGACGAACAGGGAGAAAAAGAAAACAAAATGAAGACAGATAGACAAGACGAACAGACAGACAGACAGACAGACAGACAGACAGAGCCAGGGGCCAACAGTAGAGACCGGCCCGCACATAATCACAGCCAAGTCGACACGAAAACAGATCAAAGCACCCGCCTGTTGGTGTAGGTCCCGAAGTGATCCCGCCAGGGCGACGGCGGAAAGGCCGCCGGGTCGGCGTCGACGTGCCACGAAAAACGGTCGCCGTAAACGGGGGCGTTGGCCACCATACGTGCGGTGCTGGGACCCATGACCGCCTCGGGCATGTGCGATATCTCGAAGTCTGGGTAGAGCTTGCACAGCCTGGATTGGAGCTGGGCGGCGGGAGGGGGCGCGAAGCAGGTGTGAAAAACACACTTGGCGAAATCGTTTTGTCGTTTCACTGCCGGCGTGCAAGTGTCCGAGCTTGCAACGAAGTGCTACGGCCGGGATCAGGATTGTGTGGCGGTCGCAGGCAAAAACTTATCCCCGAACGTCGCCAACCCCACGTCAGCAATAGCCGGCAACTACGGTAGCAGAAGCAGTGACAGCACGCTCAAAAATCTAGGCACATACCTCTACAATCGCCGGGTGCTTCCCGTCTCGGCACAACCATTCCATGGCCTCCTCCGTCAAGCCCCAGCTGCCTGGCCCCGCCCCTCTCCCTCCCCCCTCTTCCTCCTCCTCCTCCTCGTCCACATCGGTCAGACCCCGCTCCCACTTCGACGGCGGTGGCCGTTCTCGTACCGGCGTTCCCTCGTTGCCGGATGTCGGCTGATCGAGCGATAGTGCTGCCGCCGTCGTTCCCGGTGTCGCTGGCACAGGTGGTGGTTTCGTGGCCCATCCAGGCTCTGTGACTAGATCAAGCAACTCTCTGCAGAGGTCCTCATCCACAAGACCGTCTAACACCACCAGCTGAAACATGGAAAAGCAAAGCAGGAGGGGGGGGGTCGCCGAGGTACTAGCTGTTGCTTGCCTAGGTCATTTGCCGGATTGATCACGCATCCCTCACAAGGCGGGGCGCCACACGAAATCCTTGAAGGTAAGAAAAAAAAAACGTGTGGATGAACGGCTGAAAGAATGGAACACACTGAAACGCAAGCACCTGCTTCTACACCGTACTTAAGATTCTGCTGTGATCGAATCGTGGTGCATGGTGTAAGAAATACCTCAGGGTGAACGAAACGGCGTCTCTGTAACCGGGATTCTCATCCCTCCCCTAGGGTAGAGTAGGGCATCAGCTAGGCTTGCATGATCCGCGGTGATCCGCGTATGCCTTTCCTGGGAGCGGCCTGGTTTCCGACGGCACGAAAGCATGTTGTCCCGCCACAGCCTTTGTGCGTACATGGCTCATTCAACAATCCCGCAAATCGTTTCAAGCCGGCAGTCTTGGACGACAACTTGTGCTTCGCACTGGTCCTTCGGTTTGAATATTTTATAGGCATACAGTAGTGAAGTGCCCGCAATAACGCCGGTAAGTGCCCGGCGCATCGACCGGCGCTATTCAATCTACAGAATGACTTGGCGGCTCAGTGTGTTACCAGCAGTTTCCTAGGCGCTACAGTATACAGGCCCGCCGGCGCTACATCAACCGGCGATATTGGCGCCCCCCCACTACATGTCTACCAGCTAGAGCCCGTACACCAAGAAAACAGAGATCCCTTACTTGGGGGCCCGCGACACGTCCTTCTGGCCTTGGCGTCGCAGCAGCTACAGCGGCGATGGTACCCACCCACCCCTGGCGGTGCCCCCAATCCTTGTCCCGGAGCAGCCGCTGACATCACTCTTATACTGTCATCTTCGTCACGTCTACAACAAATAATACGTCTCAACAGTAGAGTGTGGTGGCTCACCTTGCTTGTGTCCCACCGTTCCCCCCCCGGGTCATTCGACGAGGGCACCCACGACCCGTCCAACTCAAGATTCATCGCCACGTTCACACCCCGGCTCGAGGGGGACCACTCGGTCCCGTGCACTTTCAGCGGCTCGGATAGGCCGTTCTCGCTGCGCGCGTGGAACGAAAAAGAAGGTTTCGTCAGTTTTCTTAGCGGTGTCACACCGCTTCTCCCCTGTGTGTGTGTGTGTGTGTGTGTGTGTATGTGTGTGTATCTGCGTGCGTGGATAAGTTGTTGTTAGATAGCTCGGCAGAGGAATGATCGAAAGCAACCGTGGCGAAACGCGCTGCTCTTTTTCTGTTGTCCCTCCGAAAAGCTGGCGTCGTGACATGCAAGACCGGCAACAGCTGATTTTTCAATTGCGCGCACAACAACGATAAATTTTGTTCCCTCTCGAAAATTGGCATTCCGCTCTTTGCGTGTAACCAGCACGACTTTGCGCCCGAAAGGCAAACATGCGCGATAATAGCGAAAGGAGAGTACGCGAAGAAACCAAGGCTGACATATGGAACCCCTTTCCCCCGCGACGAAATCGCTTGTCCGCACGTAACGCGCCCATAGCAACAACCCTCACGCGAAGTGGCGCCTGGCCTCTCGCCTCCACAAGTCAGCCAGAGGCATGTCCAGCAGCGCAGCGTCGAAGGATAACACCGGCGGCGGCGAAGACGACGATGGTGATGAGGCTGGTGCTGGCGATGGAGGAGGAGGAGGAACGCAGGAGACGATCGCCGGCGGGACCGACTCGCAAGCGTCAAGCGCCTCCATCATCGACAAGGCAAGCCAGTCAGGGAGTCCTTCCCCCTCAGCGGGAGGTAGGTTGGTCGGTGACTGTAGCACCAACCACAGGTTGGGCATGAAATCACCAGGGACATCAGCACCGGAGCTGGGTTTCTTGTTGGTGGTGTTGGTGGGTGTAGTGGTGTGGGTGTCCGTCATGGCGTCGACCAGCGCCTGCGGGAGGGGATGCTCGCCGGACAGCCCCGAGCTTCTCAGAATCGCCTGTCGTTGAGACGATGAAACAAACGGAACATCACTTGAGAGAACACGCACAATAGAGCGCTTTGCTTGCTGGACCGTATGTTGTGCATCGATTGTCTATCGACATGGAGATGAGCACAATCCTCCGACAACACTTATGAGCTACAACAGATACCAATCACCGCTGTGGAAAGACACACCATCTATTTACCTACACAGCTGCGCAACGACGAATAGATTGGGTCTGGCCGTTGAATGCGAGCTGTGCAAGTGAGAGAGAATTCCCTCGACACGACAGGTGTTGTGGGTCAACCACGTGAAGGTGCATGTAGCGCACATGATGACTGCTGTCAGAGTGCATAGATAGGTCACAGGGACTTCGCGACCGTGCCGTCCACATGAAGCCCAAGCGCCTCAGAGACAGACAGACAGACAGACAGACAGAGACAGACAGAGAGTACGCCAGAAATGACACTAACGGCTATCTCATCATCCCGGCGCGAGGCATCCGCAAACTGCCCTGCGCGGTTCACTGTTCAAATCACACGCATGTTGCAAACTACTGCTGTATACCTCCCTCAGCGTGCTGCCATCCACAGTTGCAGCAGCCGCTGCACCGTCGACCACATGCAACCCGGCCGGGAACATGGCACCTGCTCTCACAGCTTGCTCCGCCGCCAGCCTCTCCGGAGGCGTCAGACCGAAAGAGACAACGACAGCAGGGATGCCGGCATCACAATCTTTGCCCAGCGACGTCGCCGTGGCGGCAACCGGTCGACAACCATCATCACGGGACACAGGCGGACCACAGGCCGAGCTCCGCCTCGCACCTCCAGCGGAGACGGAAGGGACGAAGCCAGAGGCCTCTGCCAACAGCACCAGAGAAACCAGCAGGGACAGCATGGGCGAGGCAGGCAGCGACGCCTTCACGACCTCGACCGTTCTTCTCGCTGTTGCCGTGGTGTTGCGGTTGTGCTAGAGGAGCCAGGTGCCAGGTGCCATTCCGCCGCGTTGTACACATGCCAACTTCCATCTTGCGGGAATTTTCAATCTCCAACCGGCAGCACTCGGTCCGCTAAACACTGGGGTGAGCCACCTTGCTTGTTCTCTGTCTTCCTCTCTACGTGTGCAACCGTTCTCTCTTGAAGTATGTTTGTGCATGTCCAGGTGAAGCCGGGGTACTTTTATAGCACACCCAGGAATAGATGTCTGGCCGCACCGAAACAAGGCAAAAACGATGAGGAAAAGAGTCGGAAATAGGAGCGATTTCCGGCGCCGCGTCGTGCGCTTGAAGTGTGTATACACATTCATTCTAGACTTTTGTACTGTAGTCGATACATAATCAGATCAGCGGTTAGTTTTTAACACTCGTTTTCCTTGATCAGGGCCGCGGGCCGTGATACAGTTCAAATAGTCCCGCCGTTCACGTGAGTATCTTCTCCGCAGGGCGCGTCATGAAACAAAGCAATGAAGAGAAAAGGCATCGAAGTAGTAACTCACTCGCTGAGCGTCTTTCGACAACCACCTGTTAAAGCTCCGTGACCCCAGTCTTCTATTATTGTGTATTCGGGCAAAACTACCAATGATTCATCTCCAAGTGGCGACGGAGTGACGACGGCAACGCGGCGTGGCGTCAAGAGCAGATAAAAACGCTGCCAACCAACGGAGTGGAGACAGCCTCCACGCGTCCGGTGCCCCTCCTTCCGAATTTTTCCCTAGTTCCACCTCTCACGAACTACCCCTCACTCATTCTTGAGTTCGCCGGGTAGTCAGTCGTATGTTTTGTATCCCCGCAGGCCGTAGTTGGTGTGTGTGGTGGTACATAGGGTTAGGTACAGTACCAGATAGATCATCATGTGAACAGGGGAAAACGAAGATACCGGCAGATAAGGGTTGGCGTTCATATCGCAACGAAGAAGGCCAAAATCCCCTCGTAGATTTGGGGATTTTATCACATGATGGTGACCCATCGGTGAGATTGTGCTTGCCCGTCTGTTCATGCACGTCAGCCTTCGTTTCCGCGTAGTTTCCGTCGATGTTTCACCCACGGCCTTGCCGTCTCCGCAGGAGCGATGCATACCGTGCAGCGGAGTCACTCAGGGGGCATTTCAATGTCTACGAATGTTCTGGACACACCCGTAGGTACTTCGCTTGCCCGAGCGCGTCGACAAGACGGCCGCGAGAAAGATGATGGACACATCATGGGCACGCGTTTTGCTCATTCTTCGTGTCCGGCCCACGGGGAGCACAAAAAATGCGGAAACCCGCGAGTGAAACCACCACCAGAGCATTGCCCGCGCAACGGCAGACTTCGTGCGGGAGGGGGCGGGGAAACGTGGAGATCCAACTGGCGTCCCCCAACCAATCGACTCACCATGTCACGGGGCGATGTAGCAGTGTCTCGAACGCCCAGCCCCGCGGGTAGGCCTACCATTTATTTGGTCCCACGCCATCAACGACCTCCAACCCGGGTCTCAACCCCCACCTTAAAAAAATGTGATGTTGCGGTATTCAAATATCCTTCATGTCGCGCAACCGCGCGATGACTTCATTGATTTCACGTTCCTTGGCAATGGATGACGCTAGAAAGAATCGTCACCCATCCCATGAGGTAGAAAAGCTCGTCATCCATCCCAACAACTACAGCGGCGGGGGGATTGTTTTCGTGTGGCGACTTTTATCATAGCTTAGGATTCGCCAAAAAATGTTTTCACCCGCGAGACGACACACGCGGGTAGCGGCGAGCAAAGACAGTTAGACCCCGTTCCACGTGTCAACCCACCAAGGGGCCTATAGCGGCTACAACACGCCGTGGGCTCTAACAAGGTTTCCACCGTACCGCCTCCTACCACTTGAGTAAGGATCTTCCAGGCGGGTCTTCGTTTATGAGACACATTTATCGCCGTTCCGTGCCCCAATCCCTTCATCGAGGAAAACGCCTACACCTCCGCGTGCACCGGTACGAAACCATTCAAGCTCGTGCTCAAACCGATGCGAAGCCAGCACGGAGCGACCAGCAAGAGGCACAACCCCGCGACGGCTGACACTCTCGGCGTTGTGGGGGTGACGCGAACAATATCGAGCACCTCGCCCCGTCCGCGCTTCCTTGCCGCAAAATCGTCCGAGCTCCGTCGCTCATGCAGGTGGCTCTCTGCAGGAATCCATGCAACTCCCGAACCTTCGAAGCAACGTCGCCCCCCCCCCACCCCCCCGTCCAGGCGCATCGCCCTCGCCTTCCTACATAACCGTATCTTCGCAAGAAAGAGGTGCTGGTGGTGGGGGAGTGGAATTGCATTCCATTTCCATTGCATTTGACCCACCTTCGTGGCAATGCAAAATTGGCACGAATACCATGGGAATATCCGTCCTGTGTCGTGCGTCCTTCTCCCTGCAACGAATTCCCATCGATCGATCAGCTCACACACTAACTTCCTCCCAACTGTTCCCTTTTCTCGTGTTGCTCGCTGGCTTGCCGGGAACAACAAAAAAAAATGAGGAAAAAGTTGTCAAAAAATGATGCAGGAATACGCCTCTTCCAGATGCGCTCCTTTCCTCCTGTCAAAAAAAAACAAACAAAGAAAAAACACGCACCCACAGAAAAAGAAACGAACAAGCAAACGACGAGAAAAAGAAAGAATCAAACAAAACAAACCAAATCCAACGTCAAAATCCACACCAAGCACCCTCGACCACCATACCAATCACAGCGCGTCCTGCGACTTGCGAACCAAAAGGCGCGACTTCTTTTTGAAGGCTTCGCGGTCATTTCGCCACATGACTGCCGCATCGATGTTGGCCGGGGACTCGTCGTTTGGGTCCGAGAGCATCGAGACGACGGAGACGATGATCCCTTCTACCCCCAGGATCGGGCGCCAGCGTTCCTCCGCGGTTTCCTGTTACATAAACGTCCGCACAGCAGTGAGCGCTCGCACTTGAGAACGTGGGGCTCAATGAAAGATAAATAAATTCTAGAACTTGGATATCAGCACAGGTACTCAGTCAAGAAGAATACAGAAAACGCCCGCACTTCGACACATGGCAGTCAAGAAATCGAGCGCAAAAAAAAAAAAAGAAGAACTTCAGCACCAATCAATTGTAAGCCGGTTAACCATTGTGAGCTCGGTTCATAACGCCTACAACAAACCCCAACCCCAACACAAACCCAGAGAAACGGAGTTCTAGGTAAGCTTGCGAGCTCAAATCTCTTCACGCGTTTGCACAAGCCACAAAAGACGCACGTCCGGGCGGAGATACGTGTAGCACGGACGCGTTCAAGACTTTCGGTGTGAGTGTCGTGTGCATCCGTACCTGTTCGTTGAACTTGTCCTCTCCCGGTGGGTGCAGGATCGAAATGCACACCCTCCCATCCGGGTACACTGCGGCAAGTGTTCACAAAAAAGGCAGGCAAACAAGAAAAAAAAAGACGACACCGTTGAGAACGGCGGGTGCGTGGCGGACAAAAAAGAAAAGTCTTCCCAGTAAGCGCTCGGGCGGACACTGCGATGTGAATGATGAGACTGACGTACGACAGAGTGCGTTCCACGCCTGCTAACGTGTGATAAGAGGCAGCCTTTGCGTGTCTGCGTGTCTACTAGGACAACGCCCGCTTCGAAACATGGTTCGGGAAAGCGGCGGCAACCAAAAAGGCAAGCCACTCATCAGCGGTAAGAACGGGGTTGTGTATTTGTAGTATTTAGTAGAGAAAACAACAACGACAAGGACAACAACAACGCCGCAATCATGGACGCCGCCTCCAAAGAGCAACCGCTTCTTACCATTGGGATGGAACATCTCGCTGATAAAGGTCATGGTCGGAGGGTTGTTCGGGAAGTCTTTCGGGAACTCGAGCTTGGCCTTGAAGAACCCTCCCTCATACAGCTGAAATATCAAAAAGAAGACACACACATACAAAGAGGCAAGAGGGGGCATGAACGCACGAACCAACAAGGCCGACAGAAAGGCCGAAGTAACTTGAAACAAGCCGAGGTTCCGGCAACAGCCAGCAACGTCTCGATCGCATCGACATCCACATACACCAACGACCGCCGTGTGCAGGAGTCAAAAATCATGTCCAAACGGCCTTCACCCCAACCCTAGCTACCCCACACATCTCTGCTGGCGGGGCGGGGGCGTGGTTACTCCGAATAGGAACGCGCTCTGGCTGATTAACACCCCAAGAATAATATTGCAATCGTTGGGCATTGTGTTGACAACGGCCCAGAACAGTGCACAAACCCGGTCCTCTCTCGGGGCTTATTCCTTCACTGACATCTGAGACAGGCCAATGGCACCAAAAACACAAGACACGAATGGGCCCTAGGAAAATATGTCGGCACAGCACCAAATACCGTATATATGTTGGAATCGTCGGCTGCCGAGCTTGCTTGTTGACCAGCATCACTGCTGGCTGCCGGACTTTCTCTTTGATCAACATTAGAGCTACAAACAGGCCAAGGCCAGAAGAAGACAGAAAATACGAAAATACCCACATGCCAAGTTTTGACGGCACGTCTAACAAATAGATGGGCACTAGGTGGTTTTGTCTACTACACGGACAGGTCACATAAGACAACATAACATCAATGGACACGCTACAACATACAACATGACAGGATTGACGGTAGTTGGTTCACCAAAAGAGACGAGGTAGGCGAGCACTCACCGTATCTGCTGGGCCCACGATAAGCAGCTCCCACATGAACATATTGTCGTCATTGGCCAGACCTACCGAGACTCCCTCGGGGGGGTTCTTGTTAAGTTCTGAAGGCGGCGCGTTTTCCGACGGTTCGGGCAAATGTGGCGCGAGAGTAGGGGGATAAGGAGCTCGGAGTTTGCAACAGAGCCGCAGCAGCGGTGGGCTAGAAGGGAACACCCACTCCGTGAAGTTGGGTTCGCGAGCACAGATGGCATGGTCATATATATGGGGTGACGAGCCCTGCCGGCAGCACGAACCGACTTGTCGAGAGAAGGGGAAATCGGATAATATTCCGGGTGAACATACTCGAGGAGTAGATTGGGTTTTCTGTAAAGTTGGCTGTTGCATGCGTTTCATTCGGATAGGCATTTTCTGGGCAGCTTGGTGGTCAGTGTGTGGTGTGTGAAGTCCAATACTCTGGGCGTTCGCCTCCTCCTTTTGGAAAAAATCTGTTCGGAAAATGTCCGAAGCGCTAGCCTAAGGGGTCACACTTTAAGGAACGTATCTAAACGCCGGGTAATGTGTTTGGGTTTTCCCTCGGCGGTCTCACTTACATGGCCATGCAGGCAGACAACAAACGCCCCACGTGAGACAAAGGTCAGAGTGGGTTCTCCTAGTTTGGAGGCCGGAGGGCCACCCCAACACCGTACAACGAGGGCAGACTGCGGCCCGCTCACGCTCTGCACTGGACGCCCTACCTAGCTGGTGCCCGCCCCGTGTCTGTCGGTAAAAAAATGGTCTTCTCTTTTGACCACGACCATGCCACCCCGTTCCCGTTGTAGACTAATTAGCTCATTTCTTCGTGTGTGCTATGCATGTTGCTGTAGCTTGTGGTCTTCACACTGCTGTATCATCGAGAAGGCATTCTCAGCCTCGGTCCAGAAGTTGCCGTCAAGGACTCCAACGCGCCAACGACTATTTTCTGGTTGAATACCACACGCCCAACGCCTGGCCTAACTACAGCAGTGGCCGAAAATCGCGTCAGATGCAGTACCATGTTGGAACAAACACCGCCCGATCTCGGAGCATCTTGGAAAAAAATATAAACGGTATCCTATCCCCCGCGTGGAGTTTCACGCGAACCTATCCTACAGGTCCGGAAGAGCGCTGGAGTTGATTTCAGGGTGGAAGTCAGGATCACCCGCGGGTGGACTTGATCCCTGGGTCCCTTGTCATTTACGTGCCCGTGAGACTCAAGGCACAACGCGTACAGTTCAGGCGTGGGGGATACGAAAGCGAACGTGAGCAAGGGACGGAGGGGGATGACTCACCCTGCAGTTGCCTCCTAAGAAGCTCGGTCGCGTAGTCAGACATGTTCGCTCCTGCTATCTATGGCCTTCCTAGGTATCAAGCCTGGAAGGGGTCGGGGGGATGGCAACGAGGAGGGAGAAAGAGAGTTCGACATCAAGATGCGTAGGTTATTGATGGAGACCAATCGTGGCACCCGAGCACAACAATGGATCAAGTCGAAAAAGACGGGCCACGTGTTGTGGTTCAAGTCCTTGCAGTGCTGCTGTAAAGCCGACGTCCTCTGACGCGGACTTTTCTTTCCCCAAAATGAAAAAATATAAAACGTGGCACAGATCTTTCGGCTCAGACTTGAACCAGGCCCGATCTCGTCGTGCATTGCAAGACGATAAACATTTGTTCTGCAGGGAGACTACTATTGTTGTGTGCTGTGTAGGGGTTGACCAATCACGCCAGCTTCCACACTCGTGTAGGTAAAAAATGTGTGCGTGCTACATATTTCTGCCGATTTATGCTGGCAGTGCATACACTAAAAACTAGACTTGGCTGGTGACGGGGTGATGCTGGAAATAAAAAGAGAAACGCGAGCGGAATGTTGCACTACAGTGCGACGCACAGCCCCTTCTTGAGAGAGGTGTCAAGCAAAAATCGCCGGAACTGATCACCGTGTCGCATCAGCTGCCGGGATCAACCCGCCGGGGCTGCGGGGGAGTTCACGGGGGGGGGGGGGGGGTACCCAATTACTGGTGAGAGAGAGAGAGCTTCTGCACGCGTAATTCGCGTTCTGCTACAGGTGATTTTAGGAGGACAGGCTCGAACAACGCGACGGCCGCGGTGCAGCCGGTGGGCGGGCGGGTGGCAACAACCGTGACAAAGAGAGCGCGGGGGGGGGGTTGAGCAAACCAACCGCGCAAGCTCTCACTAGCAAGACGCTTTTGCGGCAGCGTGCTTGTTCCAGTGGCACAACTGCGGCGGCAGCAGCACCAGCTACTGCAGCCGCGCACGCGAGATACAGCATGATTGTAAAACCTCCATACTACTGAAAGGGAGTGAGTGAGCGCAGCAGCAGGGAGGGATTGATGGATTGATGAAGGTATCGGAATTCCAAGCTGTGATTATTAGGCCCGAGCAGGCCAAGGTTTGTTCCCGAAATACGCAGCGGCGTGGCGCGTTCTTCTGAGAGCGCGTACACCCGAGACTGGGAGTTATGAACAACTCTGTGGTCGCGTGGTCGATTTGAAGGCGCCCCTTAGAAGGCGAGGCACACAGCGTCAATCTCCACAACGAGCTCCTCTCCGATGTGGTATTTGTAGTCCTCCGACTTGCTGCTGCGATTTGAAAAGCCACGTGATCCGGAGTACACATCACCACCGTCCCCCTTTCCATCGAAAACACACAAAAACCACATACAAGGAGCGGCGGGCGACAACCTACAGCACGGTGGTGGAGACAAGCAGCTGCACATGGGGGGGCTAGGGAGCAGGCCGGAAGCGCGTGTCGCTGCTGTGTGCGCGTGGGGTAAAAGCTCCTGACGGGCGTTTTTTCGGCAGCTGTGTGTGGAGTGTCGTGTGTGTTTTTTTATAACTCACCGCTTTCTGTCGGGGGTTCGCCCTCTCGGAAAAACAAACTCGGGAGAGCGCTCCAGCGTCCCCTTCCCCGATAGCCCCGAAACGGATGACGGCGGCGGCTCGATGACCCTCGGTTCAACTAATGTGTGGCGGAGTGGCTCTGTGTGGTGGTTGCTAACTCACTCTTGTTTCCCACACACCCACTTTTGTGGGGTATTTCGGGAGTTGCTATTGTGTTGGATCGACTTTCCGCTCCGGGGACACTGTGAGTTATTTTATTTGAGAGAGAGAAAAAAATGGGCCTCTCTCTCGCTGCTGTACTTCAGTCTGCCGCTGGTGCCGCCCGCTTGGCCCTCAATCATGACTTCTGCCGCGCAGCAATGGGAAGTGGACTTTGTGAGGGCGCGAGAAACGCTAGATTCCTTGTCAGGAACTGGTGATGAATGGCAGGTTCGTTTGTTTGTCTCTTGGTCAATGTCTCCATCCACGCCGGCTGTGTGATTGATTGATTGATTGATTGTCGACTCCCTCCAATCTGCGAGCATGCACAGACCCCGAAGCCTGATGAACACGACCTTGAGAAACGTCGCGCGGCACACCCACAGCAGTATGGTAAACAAGGACGGCACGACACTTTGTCACAAACGGTATCTCTGACACACGCAAGAGTTCTTGATGTTGATGTTGTGATTTTCAAACCGGGAACCAGGAACTCTTTTTTTTTTTTTGGTCACATCACGGATCGACCGAACTGTCCGCAACCACCCTCGAAGGAGGTGTGTCAGTGTCGCAGTGAGGATTGAATGAGACCTACAGCAGTGGAAACTGGGAACTTGACAAGCTGAAGTATGCGAAAGTCACATCGAGATTCACATCGCTTGCTTTTGTCTTGCGTGTTCCCCCCCCGGTGGTCTATTAAGGAATAATAAAATACCGCCGTTGGTTACCTCGCAATCCCTCCACCCAGTTGTACTTGCATAGCTGCCTCGCATCACGGCGTACCAATGTCTACCCAAGTGTTTACGAGTACTGCTGTAGCGTTTTTCAATGCTCGCGCGATAGGCAGAGATACTATCATAGCTCCCCCGCGGACAACAGACTTTATACGACACGGGTTGCCCTACGCGCGTTTCCGTGTTGGTACATTACTTGCTTTGAAAACCGCTGATGAGAGGAAATGAAGTAACAGTAAACTGAAGTACCGACCTAAGCGAACATCAGCGGGGTAGAGTAGTAGTTGGCGGGACTGCTCAGTTCCTTTTGAAGTTTCAGTATGCGGCTGCGGGGTTGATACGTACAGTATACCAAGCTTGCCGAGCTGCTGCTTCTATGTACATCAATGGGTTCAAGCAGAAGCACGTCTCTCTATCTATTTCGCCAAATATCTCAACAAACGAGACAGCTTTTTCTCCCGCTCACCGCAAAGAGTGCAACACATCCCCTTCGACGCTGCTATGCGTACGTACTTCCCCAACGGGTTGTACTGTAGTCTCTATGTGATTGTTTAGCTTCAAATATAAGAGTTAATTTTATCAGCTGCTCGGACGGGAGAAGATGTATGATAGCTGCGGACAAGTCCCTGACCCGAGGCAGACAGAGAGAGCGACAAGTGGCAGTCTTACGCTTGTGCTCCGGAAGCAGAACAGCCATCCCTCGGATAAGGACACCATTTAAGGACGCTCCCGCGGTTAAGCACAACTTTTCTTTTACAACGCACGGAGGGGTATCGACCTTAAGGACACTTGCCCGACTTAAGGACACCTGTTGAAACGAAAAAACATGTGTGTCCTTAAGAGTGGGACGACTCTACACTGCTGTCGTCGAACTCCTGCGCCCCCGCTGTCGGTAGAATTCTTTCGCTATCATGCGTCTTCGCTCGAGTTTTTGCCCCACTGCAAGACTGGCGTCCTTCCACCGGTCGGCCGGTTAGCGCGGTTGATGTTAAATAAGAATAACACCGACAAGCTGACAGGCCAACTATTTAACCGATAGGCAAAGGTAGCGACCAGAGCATTGTTTCGCGTGTCAACCAAGGCCGGGATACGAACGCCTGCCGAGCAGCTATCGAGCGTTTGGAATCGGCCCCGGGTTGTGTGTCTTCTTCCGCTAGCATCGACCGCGCTAGCGGTGTGATGGAGTGTAGGTGTGCGTGTCGCGCCAACTTGTTGGTACATGAAGATGCATCAGTCTGGCTCGACGTGTGTGTCTTTGTTTTTCACGTCGACCGCGCTATCCAGCAAACCAATGGAACGACTTCGCTCCAGCTGCATTCGTGATACGTTTCGTAATGCCGTGGCCCGGGATTAAATAACGTGTGTTCGCGCGCGTATGTTGTTTTCTACACGCAATAAAACAGGCGAGCAAGCTAGGCGAATCCGTGGAGGCCCTTAGTGAGCGGTTGGCGCTCATGGAGAGAAGACCGGTTGACTTCGCAGTGTGAGTATGGTAGGGTTTTGGTGACTTGACCCAACAATCTCGGTACGGTTTCACACAATGAAATTCTATTCTTCAGCTTGACTAATTGGGCAAGGGCGTAAGACTGCTGCAAAGCATGGGCGAAAGACTGCTGCAAAGCACAACGGAAGCGTCAAACGACGGCTATGATTGTTCCGAATATGAGCATATCCTCCCATTATTCGTTGGTGCACGGTTGTGTTTGCGGGAAGCATTTTGCTGTGGAGCCATCCCGTCGATGTTGTTGCGTGGTTCATTCACTTGTCTTCCTTGTGTGCGTCGTTTCTGCCGATACTGGCGATGCTACGGATGCGTTGCTCATGATGTTGCCATCGAGCAGTGGGCAAGGCGAGTTGGCGCGGCGAAGGGCGGCGCTGGACACACTCCATCGAGAAGTGGTGAGGGCGGTGACGTGGCCTGTTTTTCTAGCACGAGCCCCCGGGACCATCTCAATTGCTGTTGGTGTGCCGTTGTGGTCAAGGCTCTAGATGTGTTGCTGCTGCTGCTTGCCGTGGTGGCGTCATAGATGTCTGCTTGGATCTTGACAGAAAATATTCCTGTTCTTGTTTACTTCACCCAGTTGGTGGATTTGTCCAGGTTTACATGGCCTTGCCAAGCGATGAACCTTGTATCCTCGAGGTGGTGTTGAGTCCGCGCCATACCCTCTGCCATGTTTGGATCTGATGAAACAGCTGTTTCGGCACTGCTTGCCCCATAAACTTCCGATTTATCCTCAACAAGTACGTTGTAGTTGAAGTCCCCCCCCCCCCCCTCCCGAAGACGTTGTGCCCAAATTGCGCGAGACTTCGCGTTCCACGTGGCAACGGAGTCGTACTAGAGTTGCAACAAGGCACTAGATGACTGTTTAATAAGCTATTTATTGCGGTTTCGGTTTAAAGAGGCGTCTACG